>OX359279.1:27545797-28145797 GCA_947179155.2 Hedera helix
ATAATGCGTTATTTTGATTTTTCAAGTTAGTATTCAGACAAAATATTTACCAATAGTTGGGTGTCCATAATAAAATGATAAGGATGAGGTATTTCCCTTGTCAATGTTAGTTAATCATCTCTATCCTCACTAACCTCATGGGTGCTATGAATGTAAATAATTGATGTTACATGATCATGGCCAAAGACGTTATGTGACAGAGTTTGTCCCAAGGGGATTGTTCTCTCCCCCCCCCCCCCCCCCCCCCCCCCCCCCCCCCTCTCCTCAACATACTCCCCTCTCTTTCTTGCTTTCAACTGCTTTAGTAATTTTCTATTATAGAACTCATTAATTATGAACTGTTTACGGAGTTTATGCTGCAATCAGGACTAGCATTTTGGAATTCTACCTTGTGAATTTGTTCGAGTGTGTCCTCATAAAAACTCTCATCCTCGTCATTTCTAATTAATTTCTCATTGGCAAGTTTCTGTCTAACATGCAAGAATCTCATGAGTCCGTTCGTGATGAAAGCCCCTCCAGTACAGAAGGAAGTTCAAGCCACCCTTTTGGATTGAGGAGAAGGTTGTGTTAGCAATAGTGCATATATTTTATTTATTATTTTTTTCATGCTATCTTATCTTTCTTCTTTTGTTTCAGTTTTGTAAAAACAGGCTTTAGCTGAAATCTAAAAACAGAGCTTCTGATAATGTAGAGTCTGATCAGTCAATGCCTGTCAAATTGGATTCTGCAGCTCAAGGACATATCGATAGGCACAGGTGTTTGTTAAATTTTAGACATTGTAATTTGTAAACTGGCTTCCAAAAAAATACACTGCTATTCTAGAACTCTCTATACACTTTGGGTACCTGTCAATGTGTGTGTGTGTGTGTGTGTATATATCACACTCGTGGTTTGAATTATAGTTGATTTAAGAATTTTTCGTATATCTGCATTTAGGACATTAAGATCACATTTTATTGTATGCTTCTAACCCTGCTTTGTTAATGGGGTGATTTGATGGATAGCTGCATTGGACTACACATAATATTCTTGATACCTGATCCAACATCTATTCAACCAAGGGACTGAGTACTAGATGTACGAACCACCATCATCCTCCAATGAATGCCTCTTTAGTTCAGCTAAAGCTCATTGCACTTGCTAATCTTTCAGCTAATCTTTCAACTTTTAGATTCATTTCCATTACAACTCAAGAAGATAAATATTTTCATTTGAAGTACAAGAAGTTAATTCTTTTGGCAAAGTGCGAGGAAACACCATATTGTACATTGTCTCAGACAGGAATTGACAGTAGCTTAACCTCTTGGCAGAGATTATTGTTTTATCATAATAAATGGTAGTAACAAATTTTTAGGTCGGTCTCTTACCAATGGACGGTTTTGATAATAGCTTTAAAATAGTATATTGTAACTTGTGTTCCCACATTGATTGGAGAGGAGAAATGGAGTTGGCTAGTGGGGGATTGTTAAGTATTTGAGTTGAAGCATTTTGTATTTTATGGATACCCACAACGTTAGTGGGCCAGAGAACTTCTTTCCTGGGAAGTTACAGAATGGCTAGTTGATGAAAGACAAGCTTATAGGCTCTTCTTCTCTTCTTCCCTCAATATCTCTGTCTTCTCGATTAATTCTACTAGTCTTTGCCTTTTCAGCCAACAAGTACACAGCCATTTCTTACTGCCGGATGATTGGTTGTTGCAAATTCACACTGCTTTTATTGCCTTATACAGAAAGCTTCAAGAAGACTTGACGTATGAAATGGCTGTGTTGGCTCAGCAACTCAAAGATAGTAGTCTCCTAATGAGCCAGTCACTCAAAAATACTGATAAGGTAAAGTTCACAGAACCTTGCCTTTAGTTTCAAATGATTTAATATACTGATAATTTGTTGATGTATATAATTTTAAATTTATTATTGAGTCATGAGTTTGCACAAGTGGACATGCGATCTTACAAAACTTTCACTGGATTTCACTCTATCACTCCTGTTAAAGTAGATGTGAAGCTTCAAATAAGGTAGAGAGAGCTAATCTTTTGATAACTTAATCATGATTTTGGCGAGTTTTTCTAGATAATCTGAGGAACACATGATCTTTCTACCTGTAGCATGCTATCGCACTTGAAGCTAACCAGTGCTTAGGCGTTTATCCAGTACTAGTTCATCTATTGTTTTGGTAACTTCCTGGATTGAATAAGTAATCGAGATAAGCAGCTTCAATTTTATTCTTCTTTCCGATCCCAAACATGAATTTGGAAAGTTTTGGACTCTTAGAAAGGGTCTAGTTGTTGAGGAAGAAGAGTGTCTTGAGGAGAAAAAGAGAATGAAAAAGTTTTTTACTTGACCAACATTTGTTCCATGCATGTAAGATCTTGTTTCCTCGTGTTGTTTTCTTAGTATATCCTTGTCTATTCATTTTTCTCAAAGTGTTGTAACTGTATACCTAATGCTTATATTAATGATTTTTCAATATGGAACTGCCATGATTTAGTTATGAACTTGATTTTTCTTCTTTTCGATTGAGCTCTCCTATTTTTATACTCCCTTCGCTCGAAAATACAAGATGGAGTTTGACTTTTCAAGATAATTTGAAATATTTTTAAATTCAAAATTAATGTAATTCATTTAGCTTTTCAAAACAATAAATCTTATACTCCCTCCTATCCAGATTAAATGACGTTTAAGAGTTAAAACACACTTATTAAGAAATAACACAAAATGTCTTTTGTATCCCTAATTAATTATTTCTCTCTCCACAATTGTCTCTTCTCATTCTCTGCATAGTTATTCCCTTTTAATTATCTCAATTATTCTCCCCATTATTATATTCCCTTCAACGTTTCTTCCTCATCTTCTAATTAATGTAAATCAAATTTTTGAGTTCTAACTTCAGCAAAAATAAGTGCTGCAATTGGAGCCAACCTGAAGAACCAAACTGTATTTGATTGGAGTCAAAACTAAAAATTTTAATTTTGCAATAGAGCCAAAACTGAAATTTTTATGGCTTCCAGTAAACAACATTGTCTAATGGAGTAAAATTTAAAATTTTGCAATGGAGCCAAAACAATTTTTCATAGCCTGTAATGTCTATATATTGATATGAAACTAAGCAATTGTCATTCTACATCCATTCATGGCTTTCAATATAAACAATGAAAGACAATTGTCATTTGACTACGAAATTGGAGATGCTTCTTCAGATGATGTATTGGATTTAAATAAGTTTCCAAATGAAGACTATGAGTCACCATTTGAAGATCCAGGTAATACTTTTTCATTTTGTGTGCACTTCACTTCATTATCTGTAATCATAATCTTTCTAACATGCAGAAATTATTGAGTTATCTCAAGAAGAAGAAAGAGTAAGAAAATCAAAGAAAAACCTATCAAATGGAAAAAGATGGGTAATTTACAATGCTTTATTGGAAAGAAGTGTCAATGGGAAGCTGAAAAAAACTACAACCACAGAGGTTGCTGCTTTACTCTCGGTACTTATACGCATTGTTCAGAGGATTTGGAAACGAGCTAAAGACAATCCTAATGGTCAAGACGTTGATGTCTCCAATAAGAGAATAGGCAATTGTGGTCGAAAAAGAGTTCAAATTGACCTTAGTCGAGTTCCTGATATTCCCTTACATCGACGAACAACTTTGATGTCACTTGCCGAAGTTTTGGGGGTAAGCTATACAACGTTATTTAGGCATATGCAGCGAGGTCTCCTTTGACGTCACTCTAATGCCATTAAACCACATCTAAAGGAAGAACATATGAGAGCTCAGTTGAAATTTTGCATCTTTAAGCTAGACCGAAATAGTTTGCCTCATGAACCAAAATTTGTTGATATGTACAATATTTTGCATATCGATGAAAAATGGTTCTACATGACCAAAAAGACTGAAACTTATTATCTACATCCCACGGAAGAAGATCTTTTACGCACATGTCAAAGTAAGAACTACATTAGAAAAGTTATGTTTTTGGCTGCAATGACTCATCCAAGATTTGACGATAAAGGAAAGGAAGTATTTTATGGAAAAATAGGAATTTTTCCCTTTGTTACTATGCAAGCAGCCAAGAGAAGAAGTACAAATAGAGAAGTTGGGACTTTGGAGATAAAACCAAGTACCTAAGTTAAGAGAGATAACATAAAATCTTTTTTGATTGAGAAAGTTATACCAAAGATTCATGAAATGTGGCTAGGAGAGGATTCAAGAAAAAACATTTTCATTTAACAAGATAATGCAAGGACACATGTTGATCCAAGGGATGAAGAATTTCAAGTAGCAGCTTCAGAAAATGGTTTTGACATTCAATTGTTGTGTCTAGGGGTGCACACAAAATCGACCAAAATCGAAAAACCGACTGGACCGAACCAAACCGTTACTATTTCAAACCGAAAAACCAAACACTATAAAATTAAAAAAACCAAGACTAGTTCGGCCGGTTTGGTTTGGCTTCTCAAAAAACTGAAACCGATCAAACGGACCGAACAATTTAAAATTATAATATAATTTATATACTTTTCTAATAAATATTTATTTTATATAATTATATATTTATTATATGCCTTTATTATGACGAATTTGCAAAACTTCTATTCTAGTGATTGAGTTAGGTGATTTTTATTTTTTGGATTTAGAGAACTTCTATTATAATTAGTAGTTATTGAGTTAGCGATTTATTAATTATTATGAAAAATTGCAATATAATAAATATCAAATTATCAATTATGGAACCAAATAACTGAATAAATCGACCGATTTAACTGAAACCGAATAAACCGATTACGATGTAAAAATTTAGACGATTTTGATTTTTAATTTTTTATAACTGACTTAAATGGTTTGGTTATTTTTTCCCCAAAAAACCGACCAAACCGACTGTGTGCACCCCTAGTTGTGTCAGCCGGTGAACTTTCCATATTTGAATATCTTGGATCTTGATTTTTTCAATGCCATTCAATCGTTGCAATATAAGGTGTGTCTGAAAACTGTTGAAGAGCTTATTCATGCTGTTGAAAAGTCCTTTGATGAATATTGTTCGAGAAAGGTGAACCGTATTTTTTTGACTCTACAATTGTGCATGCAAGAAACCACGAAAATTGGAGGATCCAACAAGTATAAGATCCCACACTTGAAGAAAGGCGTATTGAAGGTCGTCTCCCTACACAAATAACTTGTGATCCTACTTTAGTGCAAAATGTTATGAACTCAGTAGCATCTTAGCAATTCTTTTCATTAAAAAAATCAACAATAATCTTTATCTTCAGTTTAATGGCGACCAACAACTTCTTTAACAAAACATAATTTTCACATCATTGGAACCAACGACAAAAGTGAAAAAAAATATCATCTTTTAAATGGAACATATCCCATAGTAATTCCCTAACAATCAAGATGACAAAACTATTCTTCTAGAGTTTCTTCTCTCCACCTACAAATCTAAAAATACTTGGCCGAATAATGATTTTCAGCATTTCCAGTATTCCTTGCTTAACCTGCTTGTTGGCATGAAGTTCTCCCTCATCATAATAAAACTTGTTCAAATCAAAGTCACGTTCGGAACTTGTTGTAGAATTTGGTGGATCATTTTCTTGCTTCCCAACTTGTTGGAGTGTAGAGTTAAAAGTGGGATGGAGAGGTTTTTGGTTGTCCATTTTTTTTTTTTTTGTGCTTATGAAAAGTTCTACAGCAACGTATTTAAATGAATAAAAAAGCTAATGGTCAAAGATGAGGCAATTAATGGGTTATTGGAACTTTGATTGTATATGTGGTAAAATAGTTCATGGAATTGCATTTACTAAGCAAATTAAATAGAGGGGTAAATTAGGAAAAAATAGTGCAATATTGCATAGAAATTCCAAAACGACACTTATATAGAATAAAATTAAACTCCCTAAAACGTCATTTATTTAGGATATGAGGGAGTAGTAATTAGTGGTACTATTTACATAGTTTAAAATTTTCATTATTTTATTGTATAAAACTAAATTAATTAATATCAATTTTATATTTGAAAATATATAAATTTTGACTTTAAAAAGTCAATATTGATCCTATATTTTTTAGAGTAGGGAATATTACGTATACTTTTCAAATTAATAAAAATCTCACTTTAAAAAGGGATAGAAACTTCGCATTTCCTAGTCCTAACCAGCGGTTGATGGTCAATGATCAGTTCAAGAGAGTTTAATCGACCTAAATAGAACATTTAGATTTTCAATTTTCTTAATTTTTTATTAAACCACCTAATATGTCCATTTACCGAGGAATAGAACAAATTGTTTCATCTTTGATCGTGACAAAGTTGTAGTTTCTAGCCATATCTTGTGTAGATTGAGTGTAATGACCACAAATTTTATGTTACATTGTAATTAAAATTAAGTATTAATTAGCAATGAATTAAAAATTTTGTGTTAATTAATTGTATACTTATGTGATTGAATGATTATATTAATATATTTGTATATTCATTTAATTATTAAAGAGAAGATAATGAATTAATACAGTAATTAATTAAAATAGAGATTAAATAATGAAATTAAAGTAAACTAGTTAACCTAGTAGCCCAATTGACTTTAATAAAACAAGTCTAATTGGATTATGAGTTTAATTAACGGATTTATTAATTAAATGACCAAGAGAATTAATTTAGTAGTCCATGAATTTATTGTGATGGTTAGCCCATGTAATGAATCCATGTTATAATTAAACTAGCTCAATGTTTAATTTAATTTCAAGTATCATATGTTAGTTAATGTTAGTCCAATAAAATTAATTAATTGAGCCAAAATAAACTAAATGAATGAGTCTAATAAGTCAAATGTGGGGTTGTATAAGTCAAATGTTGGTCAACAATTATACAAGTTGGCTATTATTATTATTATTATTATTATTATTATTATTATTATTATATAACTCCATCTCCTTATACAATTTATGTGTTGAGGAAACCATGTAGGGTTTCGAAGATATAAGGAGATGGAGTTTTGATGGAGTTATATGTGTACTATGTGTATGTGTTCATGCATGTGTTTGAAAAGTATTGTTACTGGTCAAAATATATTTTGATGGTCAAAATCCATTTTTCAAAACTCTCTAATCTTAAATCCATGCTAGAGTTGTAGATCTAAGGTTGCATGGGTGTAACATGAGTTTTTATATGCATTAGTGACGGAAAAGTTGATCAAATGCATGAAATCAACTTTACCAAAAAATGATAAACAGAACAGTCTGGTTCCCGGAGTTACTGTTCACGTTTCGTAGCTCATGTGCGAGATCCGTAAATTTCGGATGGTAGAACTATGAGATACAAAACTTTTTCAAGTGGAACGACTAAAAAATATTAAACGAGCTGTCCGTAGTGATTTTTCTCGTAAAACAATTCCTGAGAAAGTTTTTCGAAAAATCTATTGTCCATATTTTAAAGGGGATGTTTTGGCCACTTATGTTATGTCAAAAATTATGTCTATTTTATTCATGATAATATATGGTATAAATCATCCACTGTCCAAAAATGAACTTATTCCGACGTCGGATGAGTGAGATATGAGCGGATAAATATTTTACGATTTTAAAAAGAAACTATTATAACTTGAGTTGTGTAACTCAGAAAATTATGAAATGTTTTGTGGAAGCAGTACGTGTTGAGATGTAGTTATTGTGTAAATTTCATTTCATTCTGATGTATGGATATTATTTGATAAATGTTGTTATTTTAGACATAAATGACCTATTTAAAAATAGGAAATGAAGTTGGAAAATTACAGAAAACTTATTTTGTGTGTAAAATATATTATACAAAAGATATCTTAAAGATATAAAAATAATAAGTCAGTTAGGTATTTTTAATAAATACAATTAGGTTAAGAAGGATTAAAGAAATTAATGTAAATTAAGTCATAAAATTATAAAATATAATTTTATGGACTAATATGTGTTAAAATAAGTTAATAAGACTAATAATGGTAATTTAATCATTTTTATATATGTATTATAATAATGGCATGATTTGGTTATTAAATGAATTGAAATATATGAATTTAAAATAATTAAATTAAATTAGTTAATAGTGTTTGGCTAATAGTTGAAAAAATGTTTATTATTTAATAATATAATAATAAATTGATTCAAAATCAATTTAAATAATTTTGAAGTAATGTAACACTTAATCTTCATGAATGACATTAAAATGATTTAATCATTTGTGAAAAATTAAATATTATTAAATATTATGAAATTAATAAAATATTATTAAATGATTAATAATATTAATAAATAAATAAAATATTATTAAATAATTAATAATATTAAAAATGAATAAAATATTATTAAATGATTAGTAATATTATAAACTTAATAAAATATTATTAAATAATTAATAATATTAGACAAGAATTTAAAGGATATTGTGACGACCCCAAATCCGGGTTCCATAACCTCGAGTTTGGTTCTCACTATTCAACACATTACTAACAATTAAATACATACATTGCATTTAAATATCGCGGAATAATACATATTGGTTCCCTTCAAAAGGTTACAATACCAGGGTCTATCAACCTTAACATAAAAACAGTTCCTATCATAAGGAATTACAAAAGGTTTAACAACCGTAAATACATAAATAAAGATCTAACTAGCATGCATAAGCTACTTAAGCTTTGGCCTTTCCTTTTCCCTTATCCTTCCTGGAGCAATCAGGATTATCTGAAAAATGGTTCATGATATAGCAAGAATGAGCAACTAGTTTGCTCAGCAAGTTTATAACAATCATATAGATTTAATATATCATGAATGAATGGGAAAGATCATCAATGGTTCAACAATAGATATAACAATTGTGAAAGAAACAGGATTCAAATTTTAATAAACAGAATATTTGAATCTTAAAATGCTGAGTGGTCTCTAAGGACCCTGAACTAACTAGGGTATAATAGAGTTTCCTCTGACCCTTTGAGTTGTTTGGTTTTCAAGGGGATCAGCCTATTCAACCCGCTGTATATGCATTACATTTAGTCACTGGCGCCCAAAGTCGGTTTCCCGACACAAAATCCCCTAATTTAGGGTTGTTCAATTCTCAGACTTAATATAAGAAAATCCGCACCCAACAATGGTTTGGATAAGCTTTTAAAAGTATTCAAGTTATTGAATTTAGAAACGCAATGTCTAGCTGAACTATTAGCTTCAGACATTTTTAATACAGTTCATGAATCAAGAACTAACAAGCTTCAAATGCACTAAGTGCGATTTTATAAACAATATGGATGTGGAATAATTTTAAATAATTAAACCACTTCAAGCTTTAACAATAAATACAAGTATGGAAACTTGTTCAACGATAATAATTGAGTAGGGTTAGAGAACTTGCCTGTCTGCTCAGCTACAATAATTGTCTAGCTTTAACTAACTTGCTTTGAAAGACCTAACATTTAATAAAGTCGGTCTAATAATTAGTACGGCGTATTTACATAACTATACGCTTAATACTGAACTTATTTACCACACATAAGTACTAACACATAATTGACATTAGTCAAAACAATATTATTAACCTTATAGACCCTTAATCACTTTAGGTTAATAATTTAATAAGTTAGAAAATATTTTTCTTAAGTGTTGGACACTTATTAAACCTTTAAACAACTTATTATAATTGTTTAATTAAATTCAATTTATTTTATTAACTCAATCTCTTTTTAATTACTATTTAATCTTGATTAAATAGAAATTAATTAATTAACTCTAGTTATTATTTAAAATAAATAATAACTAATTGTACTTACTTATTATTTAATTATAATTAAATAATAAATAATTATTGACTTAGTTTTAACCTTCTTTAATTTAATTTTAATCAACCAATAATTAACTAAGTAATTATCCTTACTTATTATTTAATTAAGGAAATTAAATAATAGTTTACTAATCTTAATCCTCTTTAATTATTATTTAATGTTAATTAAATAATAATTAATTATTTAATTAATTTTAATTATTATTTAAGGTTAAATAATAATCAATTCATTCTTATTTATTATTTAAATTAAATAATAAATTATTAATCTAATAACTTAATTTTCATTAATCGTTATTTAATGCTAATTAAATAATAATTAATTACTTAATTATCCTTATTTATTATTTAATAATATTTAAATAATAAATAATTAATTTATAAATTTTATCTCTCTTTACTTATTATTTAATAGGAATTAAATAATAATTGCTAATTTATTACCTTTATTTATTATTAACATTTTAAATAATAAATAATAATAATTTATTTAACTTAACCATGGTTTAGCTAACTAGATTAATATTTAAAATATTTAAATATTAAACTTAATGAAAAATAACCTCTCCAATATTATTTTGTATTATTATTATTTTTGTTATAATTTTAAATTAATTTTCAAATATTTAAATTAATTAAAATTAACCCGAATGGCATTTTCGTAAATAAGTTGAAAAAACCGGACCGAGGGCAGAATGGTAATTCTGCCAAGAAAAACACGGAGGGGCAAAATGGTAATTTCGCCGAAAAGTTTCTTACCGCGCATTGCGCGCGTTTTGGTTTGTTACGGGTCAAAACGACGCCGTTTTTGAAAAGCCGGAAACGGCTTCCGCGCGTACGCGCGGAGTGAATTTCTACGGACGCCAAACGACGTCGTTTGGCTCCGCGTCCTCGGTGAACAGTGGCAGCCGCGCATTGCGCGGAAAGCCTTAAAATTTTTTTCTTCCCGCAGAACGTGAACAGTGTTTCCGGCTACCCATTTTAAATAAAAATATACCTTCAATAAATCTTTAACTCTTCAATAAAAATCCAAAAAAATTACCAATCATCTTATATTAATTTATAACATGAAAAATTAATTTTTCATGATTTAATATCAATATTTTTTTATAAAAATTTTTACATCACATAAACTACCATAAATCATAACTTTTTGTATAAAACTCCATTTTGAGTGATTCAAACTTTGTTTTTCTCATGATTTAATGTTCTATAATATTAGAACATCAAATCTAAATATTATCAAAAATTATAGTTAATCATTATATTGAGATTTATTTTCACACAACCAAATACATGTTTTTCATTCAATAAAACTCATAACACATAAGTTAAACACATGATCAACTATATAAACATACATAGCATGATATTAACCATAGAAATTATTACACTAATATTTATACTATAACTTGAAAGAAAAACAAGATTAGGGTTTAAAAATAACTACCTTGTTTTGATAGCTATTCTCCTCTTCTTTCCAAAATATGTTGTGAAGGAGGATGGCATGAACTAACTTAGGATTTCTTCTTCTTACTTGATCTCTCAAATATTATGCTCTCACTTAAAGTTTTCTCTCAACTCTCTCTAGCTTTCTTTTGCTTGAAAATAAAAGATGAGAAATGATTTTCAAAAACTACAAAATTGTAAGTATACTTACAATGGTTATAGATATAAAATCTATATCTATCAAATTTCCATAATGAGATAGCAAGGATACTTACACAAGCAATTTAGTCCATACATAGTTGGTGAAAAGAAGCATGGTTCATGTACTTAAAAAAATAAAACAAGCAACCTTTAATTAAATAAATGGAAAATAAAATAAAAAAATCAATTTTTTTCTCTCTCCTCCATGCCATTCGGCTGATGGCTTCAAAAGTCAAAAAAAATAAATTCATTTTTCTTATTTTAATTAATTAATAAGTTATTTAATTATTTTTCCAAGTGGGCCAATCATTGGGCTTTAATTTAAAATACCAATTGGGCTTCTATTAAATTGTTTGGGCTACTAAATTGTCAAATTTTATTATTCTCCACTTGGGCTACTAATTGACCCATGTTGGGCTAATTTAATAATTTACACATTAATTATTCAATCCATGATTAAATAAATAATTAGATTGAATAAATAATTAAATATTCTAACCCATAAGTATTAAATTACTAAATGGACTAATAAATATTATTATTAATATTTCACATTATTTACATTAATTAATAATCGTATTAATTAATTTATTATATTTAATTCACTCATTATATTCAATTTAATTGAATATTTAATTAATAGGAAACTTATCAATTATTTTGATATTAAAACTTTAGGGTTTGTTCACTAATGTAATAACATATTAGTGACCCCCTTTAATTAATTTTAGTAATTAATTACATAATTATTTAATCACATAATTAATTAATCACATAAAAAGATTTAAATAATCTCGTAAAACTAACTCTTTGGAAATTAAATTAATAATTTAATTAATAAAGATGTGGAAATTCTAGGACATTACAGATATTAAATGGTTAATATTTTTAGTAAGTGATTAAAATATTATCAAATGATGATAATATATCTAAATGTTTATGTTTGATTATGTGATTAAATGTTAGTAATTAAGACGATTTAAAGTTAATAATATAAGTCAATGTGTGTTACTAATTGGGAGGTCAATCTTATTAATGTTAGGTCATTTCCAAAGGATGTAGATAAGTTTACTTTAAGCAGTAATTCGCGAACGAGATAAGTTTTATTTGCCAAGTCTTATATTTATTTTACAAGCATGTTGTGTGGGTTAATTATTGAAAATTAATCCACATGAATATTACTATTTGCACTTGGGTACACTTAAAGAATTGTTTCATTATTTATCTGTGAAACACTAGAGTTCTGTTATTCATGAACTGTTTAAGAAGTAGTCTATACTAATTATTTCAGCTATACCTTGCATGATTAAATTAAATAAATTGAATATTGTTAAAGCTTATCCAAACCAATAGTTGATGCGAACTCTTATACTAAGACTGAGAAAGAACAACCTTATCAGGGGATTAATATAGGGAAACCGAACATGCGCAAGATGTCTAAGTGTTATGCATATATATGTGGGTTGAAGAAGCTGATCCCCTCCAATACCAAACTACTAAAAGGGTCAGATGAAATTCTGATTTGCCTTCGCTAGTTTTTGGTCTTTAGTGACCACTCAACAGTAAAGATTCAGTTATTCTTTTTAAATTGGAATTTGATTCTCTTTCCTTCACATGTGTTATAGGGCCTGTTCGTGTACTCCTTATAAGTCGGCCAACGAACTTATAAGGAGTTAAGTCAATAAGCTCGTTCGTGGTCAGCTTTTTTTTTGACTTATAAGTCGAAAAAAAAGTCAAAAAAATAAAGCAAGTTTTTGGAACTTAAAAAAAATGACTTATAAGTCATTTTTTTTAAGTTGGTCAACTCTGTCGAAAAGACAAAACTGCCCCTCATTGTTTTTTTAATCTTCTTCTTAGTAAAGGACATTTTAGTAATCTTTACATTTTACTTAACTTATAAGTCATTATTACCCGAACACATCCACAACTATTACTTATAATTCCCGACTTATAAGTAAAAATACTCCCGAACACTTTTACTTATAAATCTACTAAAATTTTAACTTATAAACCTACTCAAATGTTAACTTTAAGTCAAAAAAAAAAGTCATTCCCGAACGGCCCCATATCTTGACGGAAACCTTAAAAGTCATATATTTAAATCGTGATATACCTTTCATATGATTCTATTTATTTAAACTTGTTGAGCAAAGTAGTTGTTCACCCTTGCTATATCACATTACTTTTCAGTCAAGCCAGAAAGTTCAAAAAAGAACAAGGGCAAGAATAAAGTTCAAGAATAGTGTAGCGTATGCTGTTTACTTTGTGTTTTGTAATTTTGTTATGTCAACCCTTTTGAACAATTAAGGTATATGTTGGTATTATGTAAAGGTTAATGGACCTTGGGACTAGAAGTATCTTTTTAATGAGCAATGTATATTTATTTATTATGTTTTAAATTATAGAATGAGTTTGATAACGTTTCGTGAACACCAAATCCGAGATTATGGAACCCAAATTTGAAGGCGTCACATTGAGCATGTTTCTTTTTCTTTTTCCCTTGTGCATTATCCTTTAAATCTAACTCATGATTTGTGATCTTCATATCCTGGCTATTATTGGAATGCAGATACTTGATTCTACAGAGAAAGAAGTTGAACATAGCTTGGCAAGTACTGGTCATGCCAACATTCGGGCTATGGAGGTGAACTCACGGAGCTTCAAGACTATATGTTTGACGTGGCTTCTCGTCTTTGTAATGACATGCATTTTCATCATGGTCGTACTTCTTATTCGTGTCGCATAATACACCTTTTATAATAAATGAAAATAAACCCCTCGATGAAGAATGGAAGTGTCCTTCCCAATGTTACCTAGATTCGATACAATATGTGAAACGAAAATAAAAACGGAGAACGTTACATTTCATATTACATTCATATTACGGAGTACAATAGAGGTAGATTTATTCGGATCATTTAGTTGGTATAAATATGTTTACTTGAAACGTTGCGCTAATTTGATGACATTAGTTGACATTTTTTAGAGTTTTTCTTATTAATATTTGAGTTTTTGATAGAGCATTATTATAGATTTATCTATATGATACGATAATCAAATTTGTAGATATCTTAAATATTTTAGAGGAATGTTATAAATTGGCAATCTTAGCTTTCCATTAAATTTGATCAAAGCCATTGTTTGTAAGGGACAGTGACTATATATAAAGATGCATAAAATCATAAAATATAATTGTAATCATGCTTGTGATAGTATTCTCTTGTTACCAACTAGAAAATATTTTAAAATGAAAGTATTATATGTTTTGAAATGAAAGTCTTATATATTTTAGAACGTTTGTACCAAAACATAGGTTGAAACATTTAGTTTTGATGGTTAATCAAGTAAATTGAAACAATTAGAAGCTAGTGGGATATCCGGATATCATAAGTAACAATTAGAAGATAATTATTTAAGACCATTTTGGAAAATATTATTAGAAATTGGTTTGAGAGATAAGGGAGAAGGAAAATAGAAAGAAAAAGAGAGAACTGTTTACTGTTAGTTAGGGTTTATAAACAAATCTATTAGATTTTTGAATTAAAGACCAATTTGATTTTTGCATGAGAGAACTGTACGTATTCATGAATTTGTAATTTAAAACAAAAAATTTGTTTGTAGAGTAAACTTTAAAAAATCACATATAATTTCGTAATTTAAAATAAAAAATTATTAGAGAACTTTAAAAAGTCACATGTAAGTCCATAAATTTGTTTTAAGTGTTAAGTTATGTCATTTTTATCAAGTTAACATCAAGTGGTCTCCACTTGCCCAAAAACGTGAAATGTTCTTCAGTGATAACAAACGGGTGCTTCCTTACTTATTCAGAAGATGAAAGAGCTGTATGTATTTAAATGACAATAATAATCTTAAATTTTCCTTAAAGTTAACCAAGCATACCCTTCATTAATCAATATCCCAAAAACTAAACTCTAATCCATAATATCCAAAACTTAACCCCAACCATAACCCACAAATCAATCCCTAAAAACAACTTATCACGATGACAATTAAAGCATAATATCCAAAACTTAACCCTAACCATAACCCATAAATCAATCCCTAAAAACAAGTTATCACGATGATAATTAATGAGAAAGATAAATAGGGAAGAGAGCATCGAAGATCTCGTTTTCCTCCCGTTATAGCACAACCCTGGTAAGTCCACGTACAAGTGCATTCTTTGTCAATTTTAAAATTTTAGAGGAGGACTTTTTTCCACAAATTATAAACTAAACTAAATGAGGAGATGAATTTGTAGAGTTGCAAAACCAACCTTGATGAATTTGCACAACCATTCCAGATGGGAAAAAATGGAGAAGAGAGAAAAATCCACTTTCAGATTCAATTGGAGGTGATGACAATTTGTTTTCCTTCTTTTTTTCATATATATTATTGAATATATTATGGCTATATTACAATTGTTAATTTAATTTTAATTTTAATGTCATAATGCATTTAATATTTTATATTATTTTAAATTTGAGATGTTGAAGAGAAAAAAAAATATAAATATATATTATTTTATATTTTAAGCCTATATTATTGTTGTTAATAGAATTTAATTTAATTTTAGAATATTTTTTTTTGAATTTGAGATGTTGAAAAGGAAAAAAAATAAAGGAAAAAGCTCTTTTGTAAACATAAAATATGAAAGGCAAAGTAGTCATTAGCCACAACAATTAACGGTGTTAGTTAATTAAAAATCGTGTGATACTAAGCTTGAAATCACATAGTGAATCAATAGTTTTCGAATCACAAATAGACCGAAGAATTTGAGTAAATTATATGTAGTTTTTATGAAATTTACTCAAATTATTATTACACATATGCCTTGCCTCGTTATATATGCCTTACCTCCATTTCCATTATCTTATATATGCCTTACCTCCATATCCATTATCTTCTACCTAGCTAATATAAATGCTCTTTCACTCTCAGTAAAAAATGCTCTTCCACAATAATTTTGTCCATCTGTCCACACACAAAAAAAAAAAAAATGACTGAATTAAGAGAAAAAATTGTTCACAACAGAATGTCTTTAGTTCATTAGTTGAACATATAAAGTTTAAATAAGCACTAGCAGCCAACCGAGATAAACATAGAATGAAACTCAATAACCCATGTTGCCCACCCTTATCCATCTTCTTCCTAACTCATCGTCTATCTTATTCTTCCCCATCTTCAAATTTCTGTCTTCCTAACCTATTGGGGTTATAATCAAACCCAATAACCCATGTATAGCCTTTTTTACGGGGAGACCTGTTGGGTTCCAATTTGGTCAAGTTTTTAGAAGATCTTGAGGCAGCGGTGGCATGTGTAGATGGATTCCTTGATGAAGTGATGACACGAGAGGACGCAGGCCGTTGTGGTAATTAATTCCACAATCTTTGGTGGTGTTGGCTGGGTTTTTTTGATTATTCTGGAAACCATTTTTGGGTTTCTTCTCGGCCAGATTACAGGGAAAAAGGGAACATGTAGCTAGAAACTCTTGTGGGGAAGAAATTAAATGCTTCCGGCATGACTTGACAAATCGGTGTACTTGACAAGGAAATTATGCAACTTGGTATCAGAAAATGTAAGAATCTTTGCTCTAATTGAAGTAGTACAAATACATCTCAACCCATGGATTCATTGTATTAAACTGCAAGTGATGTAGTCATCCGGCTCAACTTTTAGCATCATGAATTCAAAAACATAGAAATCAAAGATCAATGACACGAGACAGCTTCTGAATTCGATGCAATAACGAATCTCCCTGCTTAATTGTTGACTGGTAAAGTGCATTCCTTGAATCTGGAGGGTTAGTTTCTAATACGCAAGAAACCTTATCAATCTTGCAGTGAAGCTTCCCCGCTGCAATAAAACGTGACAGCTCCCTGAGGCCGGAGACCATCGTTAAAGTACATTATTTACCGAAACCAGGAAAAAAATAAAAAGAAAAAAGGAACGGTTGTAATGTAACATAGGACATACACAAAATCAAGTCTACCCGTGGTAATGAAGCAATTTAGTGACTTACAAATCAATGAAATCCATTTTTACACCAAAAGCCTTCGCCATTGCTTCAATAGTAACGCTCTTGTACGATTCCAGAAACTGGGAATAGACAACAGTCCTAATCTCTCTCATGTAGTGCCGGAAGTGTGGATGCAAATAGCGGTCCAACTTAATATCCTTCGTCAGACCAGCTGCAAAACGGCCAATAAATTCAATTAAAACTACTATGATAACTCCACAAACAAAAAGAAATGAACACCCAAGCAAAGTTCCCCGTCTTCATTGTAGCATATGAAATTATGATTTAAGAGAATAATGGCTTTCGCTCATGCAAGTATACCATGATTTTATTCTTAGGCGACCAATCAGTGGCAGTCGCACTTTAGACACTTAGACACTATACGTAACCAAATATTATTCAATGATATTACCATATGATCATCAATGAGTGTTATGTCTTTAAATTTGATATAATTTAGAATTGTTAAATATTAAAACAATGTTGATAAAAAATTATATGTATGAATGAGGATATTGAATAACATTGTGAGTACTGTAAGAACAAAGATCTAGTACCGATGAAGAAATCAAATTCATCGCAAGATTCCTCTGTTCCAAGTATAAGTGTGTTATTAATATTGTGAATTTCAGATAAATAGAAAATATCAATATGAAAAGAGATCTCTATAAAGATATGTATCTAAATGAGAGTACTAAATACTATGGGGAGTTCTATAAGAAAATGAATCTTACCATGGAAAAAGGTGCAAACGTTTATCTCAAGATTCTTCTGTTCTAAGAACAATTCTATTGTTAATGTTGTGAACCTTGGATATATTGAAATATAGAATCTCTAAATCTATAAGGTTCAAATAGTAGAAGTGATTATTAAGTTTCTTATATCGATTACAATGACTTAGTATGAAATGATAAAAGACCTTTAGGAATTAAGATGAAAATTTTGTTCATAAAACTGTTGAATTGAATGATGGTATTGATAATATGAACTGATCATGTTATTGTTAATACTCTGAATTTCAGTTAGATAAGATTTATGGATAAACGTAACGTCTATAAACTTAACGATTTAGCATTTGTAGATTATGAGTTTATAAAATATTCAGAAGTAAGCAAAATTCGAATAATAAGGTGCTATCTTTTAGTTAATGATGTAAGTCATCGATAACGATTTAAAGTTAAGATCAAGGAATTAAGTAAAAAAATGGTCTGTAATAGGCCAGTACAACCAATATGATTATGTGATCATTAGTTAAGTTCCGAATAAAGAGAAATACAAGTCAGTCACAGGTCCGGGCGGCGAGCGATCGAATTTGGAGGTGTGACAATGGCTACCCATATATATATATATATATATATATATATATATATATATATATATATATATATATATATATATAATTGAGTTACTAAAACTAAAAGGAATTATCAAAAACAATGTTTAGAAAATCGGACCGGACTAGCGGTCCGACGGCAATTTAACCGAAACCGGTCGGCTTTTCGATCTGGTTCGTCTAGAAAATCAATTTGATAGTGACCCGATCAAAAATCGATTGACCACCGATTCAACCAGTTAGTTGAACTGATTGACCCGGATTTCAAGTTTTTTTTTTTATATAAAAAAAAAATTACTAATATTATAACATTATTTTAGCTTATAAAAAATTAGATATTTTAAAATTTTATTAATTGTTAATAATATATTTTTTTAAGTATTTATGACGTCGCTGGTTCAATAACAGTTCAACCACTGGTTGAACCAGTGACCTATCCACTCGACAATTTTTTTGATTCGATGACCGATCCATTTTTTTAAACATCGATCAAAAACATATCACAGCAATATAGCTAGAGGCAAAGTTTATGAAAGAGAAGTATTCCTCTTGTAATAATCCTCTGCATCACCACTCTCGTCGAAACATGACGGTGTAAAATCAATACCAACACCACCAACAACGCTAGCTGTTAACATCCATCCCAAACCCTGCTGTAGTAAGATACATATGTGGACTAACTTGTATATAATTTGAGATATTGAGGTTTTAAAGTAAGTTAGAAGAAAGATCATACAATTAAAAGAGAACAAAAGAAGAAAACTGGAACATAACAATAAGATTAATAGAAACCAAATCAATAAAAATTCTTTATCTAAATATCTTACCATTCATCTTTACATGACTTTCACCAAATAAATAATTTTGATGACTAGGTTTTTATTGAACCTTATTTTTAGTCAAACATAACAATAAAAATATAATTTAACTTTATTTGATCATAAATTGATTTAACAATTAAATTAATTATTATAATAATAATTATTAAAAGACTCAATCAAGGTTCTATGATCAATAATAAATTAACTTATGAAAACTCTTATAGATATTTAGACAATAAAAATATTCCTAATATTAATTAAATATATTAATCGACATTCCGAGGTATTAATTAATACAATGAAATCTCACTCATTGGAACATCAAATATCCAGTTTGTTCTAGAATTGATTCTATAATCATGATTTTATTTGGATACTACTGATAGCAATTCAAGTGTTTTCCTCATGCTGTTTGAGAAGGGTTTCTTAACTACGTTTGTATTCATTCCTAGCCTCTCATTGCTTATTAGATATTGCTAATAAGGCTCATCAAATGCATTCGTGTTCTTGCTTGTGATGGGATATGGCAAGTCTTCTTTTCATTTGTGTTCTTAGTTTCTCGTTTTATTAGTTTGTTAAGACAGAAGATTAGTTTATTTTTGCCGTGGTTTTTCGTTAAACTTCAATCTAACAGCCCATCATGACTTACCAACACCATCGCTTACTAGTTACCTGCTTGCCTGCTTCCGAGTAACAAACTCTTCACCACACTTTGTGACTAGCCCAAATTTATTTATTTAATTTTTTTAGTAAAATTAATTTTGCAAGAAATTAAAATTATTAAATATTTTTTTAATGTATTGATTTGGTAAGAAAATATTTGTTAGTGCAAATTGTAAACAACAGAATAGGAGAAAACAAAATGAATTTTCTCAGTCATTTACTAACTAACAATGATCTATAACTATTTAGTAAATTTTGTACAAAGGCCCATTAGGAATTTAATAATACTAGAAATTTTGCATGTGTGAATTAAAGTCAATAGTTTGAATTTTCAGCTGTTTCATCACTTTGCTCAACAGAAACTGTATATATAGGAGTAGTTATTATACTCTATATTCATCAAGAATCTGCTTAAGAAGTAGGCAAGTACAAAATCTCAACACAGCCAAGAGGGTGAATAGAAGAAGGAATTAAGATGAGAAGAATTGAGGAAATTTTTAAATATATACATATGTCCCTATAAATTAAACTAAAATTATATATTTTCTTTCTTGAATTATATCATATTCTAGGTATTTTGTATGTAATAAATGAAATTCTCTTTTAAAATAAAAAAATAATAAAGTCAATTTTTTAGTTTATATAGCATAATTGTAATTATTGAGAGAAAAAAATTGGCCTGTGAATTGCCCGGCCCAACTTGTGTCACGTGCCTCTTATTTTTAACACAGAAAAATCTTGGTTATTTTGGTCAGATCCATATTTGACCCGGCCCGTCTATGATCAGATTCATTTGGGTCAGTCCAACTCGTTTGACAAGTCTATAAATCTATTTAAAGTAGTAATTATATATATATATATATAAAAGACGGTTCAAAAATATATCTCTTAAATAACATATCTTCTTAAGTAGCATATTTTTATCAAAATGACGTCGTTTTAAAAATTATTTGATGACATTTTTGCAAATAAAAAAAAATAAGTAGGGCCGCAGAATGTCACATTTTCTTTTAATATTATTTTTTATAAAAAAAAAAATTTAAATAACCTCATTTTGATAAAAGTATACTATTTAAAAAATATGTTTTAGATCCTATATATATATATATAAGTCATACACACAATTCTACAAAATTATTGCATTGCATACTCTGAAAGTATCATACTTTATTTTATTTTTTAAGTCAAAATATCATCTTTCATGAAAAGGGAAATGATATTTTCAATGTAATTTTATTTCAATTCAACTCAATTTTAGCTTAAATCAAAGGTGATAAAGCCTATTTGTAAACGTCTTTTATTTTATTATGTAAAGTCACATTTTTCGAGTATACCACACAACAAAAATTAGAATTCAAAAAGATTTACACTATTAAAAATAAGTTTCTTCAAGGTTTCTCATAGCCTACTTTTGATCAGTCTGCATCTTTTCCTTTAAGTACATAAAATAAAATGTATTTTTAAATTAAATTTTAATATTATAAATTCTTTAAAAAAAATAAAAAGTCTTTTTACTTAATTAATAATTAATACCTATGCTTAAATACTTCTACTAAAACTATTATTTTCTAGGGCTGTAAATGATAATCAAAAAATTTGTATTCATCTACATCTGTATTCGAAAAAAAAACGTATATCATTCTCATTCGAAAAAAAAATAGATATATCCGTATTTGATTTAAAGGTATCCGCAAATAAACGGATACAACTACGGATATAGACGTATTCATATTCGTTTAACATCCACCCGTAAATATATTCGGCGGATATTCAGAATCCGATATTCATATTCAGATCCGTATCAGGAATTCTTATATATATATATATATATATATATGATTTGGTTCAAGGGCATACTCTTTTAAAAAGCATACCAAACATATCTCCTTTAGCGACGGACCCGGCAACAGTTTGGTCCGTCGCCATAAGTTCGTCCGTCGCTAAAACTTTTAGCGACGGACAACATATCGCGACGGACCAAACTGTCGCTAAAGTGGATATGTTAGGTATGTCCTTTAAGAAAATATACTCTTGAACTTTACTCTCTCTCTCTCTCTCTCTCTCTCTCTCTCTCTCTCTATATATATATATATATATATATATATATATATATATATATATATATATATATATACAATAAGCAAAATAAAATTTTTTATATGGTCTTCCTTATATAATATTTAGTTTTCACTATCATACGAAAATTATTTTTAAAATATGTCATTTCACTTCTAAAAAGTAAGAAATAATATTTTTATTATAATATTAATAAATTGATTTAGGTATAGTTAATGAATTTTTACTATTATAAAATTAAAATATCTAAAATATATAATTTAACAAGTATTATAAATATCATTTAACAAGTGTTAGAATATAACTTTTGGATCATTTAACAAATGTTATAAATATAATAAATATCATTTAAATGTTATAATTATAAATTATAAATATTCATACACACTACAGTATTATTCCAAATTAACACATAAAATGAGCATCAACTTATTAATGAATATCTAAATATTAATAAGTAGAGCATTCATTTTGAAATTTAGGATTTCAAAAATAATGAAAATTTATTTGAATTGTAATTTAGAGTATTGATTATTGTATTTATTAAAAATAAATAAATTAACATTCATTCATTAATGAACTATACTTTAAAACTTATTACTTTTTTCCTTTATTCTAGTTATATATAGTGTTACAATATATCTAAAATGCATCATCTAACAAGTGTTATAAATATCATTTAAATGTTATAATTATAGATTATAAATATTCATACACACTATAGTATTACTCCAAATTAACACATAAAATGGACATCTACTTATTAATAGATATATAAACATTAATAAGTAGTGCATTCATTTTGAATTTAGGATTTTAAAAATAATAAAAACTTATTTGGATTATAATTTAGAGTATTGATTATTGTATTTATTAAAAATAAATAAATTAACATTCATTCGTTAATGAACTATACTTTAAAACGCATTATTTTTCCCCCTTATTCTAGTTATATATAGTGTTACAATATATCTAAAATATATCATTTAACTAGTGTCATAAATATCATTTAAATATTATAATTATAGATTATAAATATTCATACACACTACAATATTACTCCAAATTAACACATAAAATATGCATCTACTTATTAATGGGCATCTAAACAATAATAAGTATAACATTCATTTTGAATTTAGGATTTCAAAAATAATGACAACTTATTTGAATTGTAATTTAGAGGATTGATTATTGTATTTATTAAAAATAAATAAATTAGCATTCATTCGTTAATGAACTATACTTTAAAACTCATTATTTTTTTCCCTTATTCTAGTTATATATAGTGTTACAATATATCTAAAATGTAACATTTAACTAGTGTTATAAATATCATTTAAATATTATAATTATATATTATAAATATTCATACACACTACAGTATTACTCCAAATTAACACATAAAATATGCATCTACTTATTAATGGGCATCTAAACAATAATAAGTATAGCATTCATTTTGAATTAATTTAGAGCATTGATTATTGTATTTATTAAAAATAAATAAATTAACTTTCATTCATTAATGAACTATACTTTAAAACTCATTACCCCCCCCCCCCCCTTTATTATAGTTATATATAGTGTTACAATATATCTAAAATGTATCATTTAATAAGTGTTATAAATATAATTTAAATATTATAATTATAAATTATAAATATTCATACACACTACAGTATTACTTTAAATTAACACATAAAATGAACATCTACTTATTAATGGACATCTAAACATTAATAAGTAGAGCATTCATTTTGAATTTAAGATTTCAAAAATAATGAAAACTTATTTGATTGTAATTTAGAGTATTAATTATTGTATTTATTAAAAATAAATAAATTAGCATTCATTCATTAATATGTATGATTTAAACTTTAAATTGTGATTGATTATGAGTAGTTATTCAATTTTTTTTATTTTTTTTATAAATAATTTGAATGAATTTTATATTAGGTGATTGATAAACGAATTCGGAAATCCAAATATTCTAATAAAATAAACAGAAAAGAATATTATTCGTATTCAGATATTATTTCGAATACTGGATACAGATAAAATTTTTAAAATTCACCAAATATCGAATATGAATACGAATAATAAATTAATTTTCTAAATATAAATATAAATACTGCTATATTTAAATTCGTTTATATTTATTTACACCCTATATTTCTCTACTAAAAATTCTAAAAATATTTTTTTTAGAAAAATAGTCCATAGTACATAGACCATAGTCCATAGTCAATAGACACCGTAAAGTGTAAACCCGTGAATACAGCCTTTGTCTTGGACAGAAATACAAGAGAGTGGTGGACAGGTAAGGACGCGGTTTCTGCTGCGACCGCTGCTGGATTTAGGGAATCGTGCCCCCTTCCCTTCTGAAATCAGAGGAATTATTTTTGAACAATGTATCCTATTCATATAACATTTCTCTATTTGACCACATATATTTCTACTAAAAAGGATGACATAATCCACAAGAACAATATAATTTAAAAATAATATTAGTATATCTACAAGTATAATTTAAGTAATATTTTTTAATATAATTGTGAACGTAAGAGATTATTTGCAAAATAACACAATAATACGATACAAAATGACACAATAATACAATAAGTAAGAAGAGATTAATGATGAATATATATTTTATTATTATTATTATAAACGAGTGAACACATTTATGAGCAAGTAGACGCATTTAACATGATTAAACTTGTTTAATTAAAATAATTATGATTTAAATATACATGATACTATAAAAAAAGAACTACTATAATTTACCCTAAATAAATAAGGTTTGAATAATTTATTTAAGCATGTCGCCTTATGTACTATTTTGTCAAAAATTTCTTATTGCATTGATAAAATTATGTTATTAATTACCAAATAAGGAAAATATGCAATATTATATTATTATTTGTATAACACAATTTGTGTAAAAGGGTTGCCCGTTTGGCATGACTAATTAACATGCTAATGTTGAAATTTTAACAAGATTACTTAAACGACTAAGTTATTTAGTGCCAATTTATTTAATATAATAATTTTATAACTTGAAACAATACAAATTTATCTATAATAACATGTTTGTTATCCTGAGAGATATATTAATTAAAAAAGTATCACAATTTTTTTTAAAAATTGTATAATTCTCAAATTCCTTCCTACAAATAAACATAGTTCATTTGGAAAATAGTAAAAAAGAGTATTATTATTTTTATAAATAAAATTATTAATTGACATATATGTATATTGCATAAATTGCGTGTTACAATCATGCGAGTGACAAAATTTTAGATGTTCATAAATTTATTTATAAAAATATTAATTTTTAATAAATAAATAAAAATTAGAGTACATAAAATAGCTCATTGCATTATTATTTTTTTATTTTTGAAAGGACATTCCTAGGACAAAAATTTTCCCGTTAACAAAAAAAGAAGAGAGAGAAAGAAAGAAAGAAAGAAAAGGGAGGATGAAAAGAAATCACTCACGACTTTTCAAGTTTTCATTTTCAACGATAGAAAGGAAAGAGAGTGAAAGAAAGAAAGCTCATGTTTGTGATCGATCATTCCTATTTCCTATCAAATCCAACCTTTACCACCGCCTGCCCCCACTCTCCCACTGCACCTGTGTTTACTGCTCTCACTCACAAATCATCCTTTCGAATCCGATTAACATGAAATTATTCAGTTAAGATCATAAATTAATTGATAATTTTGGATATCGACATTGTATCGGATAGAAAAATTAATGGTCGAAATTTAATATTAATTTTAATAAGAGAAAAAATAAATAAATAAAATTTAAAAATTAATACAGAATCTTGATTATTGATTCTTTCGTACAATAGTATGTCGACACCAAAAATTATGAATTAATCGATAATCTTAACGGGACAAATTTATAATAACAGGATCCCACCCTTTCTGAACAATCCTCAATTCATATGACATGATAATTGATCAATTTACTTAAAAAGAAAAAGAATCTCAGAATTAACTTACAAAAAATTGAATGGGGGAGTTATATTATTAGGAGATTTATATAAATATTGGAAGAATTGATATTTTTATAGAGAAAATAGATATTTTTTTATAGAAAAAATAATAATTTTATAAAGTTGTACTCACATAAAAGTAGATTCCATGTATTATTCATGTGAATAGAGATTTAAGAAAATATCAATTCCCTATTATGATTATTATTATAAACACTAATTTGAAGTAATTCCCACCCACTGGACAATACCATATGTAGTGTGCAGAAAATTTTCGACCTGCCACAAATATATATTTTGTGCAATTTTTTGTTGTATTTGAAGCGAAATAAACGCCACTTTAATGAATTTTATTTGTAGAGTTTTATTTGTTTTACAAAAGTATTTAAGTTTTTGCATGGAATCGTACATGGCCTACGTACAATCTTTGTCATTTAACTTTCAATGGGAATACGCCCTTTGCCTGTTCATTTTATGCTCTTTCGTTTTCAACTTTCGACTTCTTCTGTATTTACAATCTATCTTGAGGTTTAATTTGAAGATAAAAAAAGGAGAGCGAAAAAAATTCGGGGTCGTGTTTTAGAGTTTTTTTTAGTAAAAAAAGAAGAGAAAGTTGAGTTAAAAAATGTCTTGAAATTTTAGTTGAAAGAGAAAAATAAGAGAAAGCGAGCGAAAGTAAATGTATATTTGACTACATAACATTTGAAACGTTTAATATGTTTAGGTCATGTTTATTTGTAAAAATTATAATTTTAATGAATGAATTATAATTCTATGTTTATGTTTTATTTATAATGATTATACTTGGGATAAGACTGTTAATCACATCTTGTCTTGTTTGTTTTTAAATTTAAATTTGAGATTATTAGTCTATAAATTATAAAATAACTTAATATGAGGAATTATTTAATACAATATTTAATTAAGAATTATAATTTCAAGACTATCAAGTCATTTTATAATTCATGAACTAATAGTTTAAAGTCTAAATTTAAAAATAAATAAGACATTTTTAGGTTTAATAGTTTTATCTTAAGTGAAATTCTTACAAATAAATATAATCTTAAAATTATAATTCATGTCTTAAGATTATAACCCCAAAATTATAATTCTTATAAATAAACGTAATCTTAAAGTTTATTTGACATTCAAATACAATAATGTGATAAAAATGCACCAAATATTATCATAACAAACGTTAATATGCACTAATATATTATCATAACAAACTATCAACAATCCTAACATAGATAATATGCAAGTTTAGCTTCATAGCAAATTAGCAATTAAAACTTTTAAAATTTTAAATACATTTAAAAATATTATCTGTCTAAAATAACTTATTTTAAATACATATTATTTAACGTATGAACGGAACATTTAAAATTCAAAAGAAACACAATGGCAAACCCAAGGTACTACTACTATGGTGGTGGGGTTTCTCTTCTTTCAAACTTTAAACTACTTCCCCACCCCATTGTCTTCCCTCCTCCCTCCTCCCTCCTCCCTCCTCCTATACTCTCACACCAGAGTATTAAACCTCATATTTCTCTCAATGACTGCATTATATCTGTAATATTCTCTAGCTATGAACCTCTTTCCTCATGGGGTTATGTTCTTTCTTCTCTTCTCTTTGTTTTCTCTTACCTTCAAGAATCCATCACATAAACATGAAGTTATAGAACAGATCAAAGACTCTGCCCATCTCTCTTCATAAGCAAAAAATAGTCTTGAAATTCCAAAAAATGTACTCAACAAAATTTATCATCTTCGTCCTCTTAAATTTTGTTTTCCAAATTCAACCCTCCACTTCCCAAAAACTATCATTTCAGTACCATCATAACCGTAGAATCCTACATCAACTCCCTCTAGTTAATTCTCTTTCTCCTTCCCCTTCTACTTCCCCTCAACCTCAGAAAGAAGAACCCAATTACCCATTTTCCTCCCAAACACCTCCCACCACCGAACAGAGCGGCCACTTTTTCCCATTTTACCCATCACCACCACCACCGCCGCCGCCTTCCTCAACCGACTCTCTCCCCACTTTTCCGGCCAATGTTTCCTCTCTCGTCATCACAGATAAACCTTCCTCCTCCAAAACCATTTCCCGTAAATTCATTGCCATCGGTATCTTCGTCTTTCTTCTCTCCGCCGCCCTCATCGCCATTGTCGCCGCCTTACTCCTCCACCGCCGCCAAACCCATTTTACCAAATTCCCAAGATCAGCCAGCATCCGCCTCTTTCCACCCAACAGCCCCGCCTCCGACGCCAAGCCACCTCCGCCGCCGTGCAACCCACTGAACACCAGCGCGGAGTTTCTCTATCTTGGCACAATCGCCAACTCAGAAAATGCTAACAACGTGGGCAGCACTTCTTCTCCCTCCGGCTATGAGAAACTCGGCTCACCGGAGCTCCGACCTCTCCCTCCATTACCCAAACAAAATCTCTCCGGCGAACAATATTATTACAAACAAGACGAAGAAGATGAAGGAGAAGAAGAGTTCTTTTCTCCTAAAAGCTCCTCCGGGAGTCCAAACACCGAGGTTTTGAGCTCCGGTAGACTGTTCGGAGCTGAGAATTTTGGAAGCCCAAACAATTCAAGAACGGCATCATACCCATCTTCTCAGTCTGCTTCACCTACTCAAACAATGTCTACTAGTCCTTCACTAGCATTCAATATGAGCCCCACAAGCTTAAGATCAAAATCGCCGGACTCCATTATTAATTTTCCGGCTCCTTTCCGGCCGATACCTCCACCGCCACCAAGGCAACTGAAGGTTTTAATGCCGTCTCCTCCGTCTTCACCACCTGAGAGAACTTCAGGAGATACACAGAATTCACCTGAAAGAGTTTCAGATGGGAGTGTGTTTGTTCAAGTAAAATTGCCACCTAGGCCACCTCCAATGCCACCACCACGGTTTTCGGAAGTGCCAGTGGAAAATCAAGGTCCGATTAATGGGCCGCCGGTTCTCGTAACGCCGACGAGGGCTGCTGTTGAGTTGCAAAACCCAGGGCATAATTTTGATAGTGGAGAGAGAAATGAGGAAATTTTGAAGTCCAAACTGAAGCCATTGCATTGGGACAAGGTTAGAGCTAGCTCAGACCGGGCAATGGTGTGGGATCAGCTTAAATTCAGTTCTTTTCAGTAAGGCTTTTGAGCGATGAAATTATTTAATAACATCCTATGGAGTTGAGAGATCATGTTTTTAGAGTAAATTTTAGTCGCTAGTACTTTTTTGCTTTGTTTAGGAAGTAATAATTGCGTTTTTCAAGTTTGTAGAATGTGAACTTGAATGCAGGTTGAATGAGAAGATGATTGAGACATTATTCATGGTAAACTCTACAAATTTGACTCCAAAAGATAACAACACCCCACGTCCACTTTTTCCTTACATGAATCAAGAGAACCAGGTGCTTGATCCGAAGAAGTCTCAGAACATTGCAATTTTGTTGAGGGCACTTAATGTGACCAATGATGAAGTTTGTGAAGCTCTTTTAGAAGGTAAGTAGTTGCCTTCTTTTTATTTGTTATTGTTTCTTGTGGTTTTCTAAGCATTTGAGTTTATATATCTAGTGTAGCATTGTTGTAGCATGAAATCAAAGGGGAGGGGTTGGTTCCGGATTTCAGTCCTCTCCACCACTAACTTTTTGCCAGAAAAGATTTTTTTTGTGACATGAAATCCCTTGTTTTCCCATTATAGTTTTTAAGGCTATTAATTGTATTATGTAACTAATATATAGAATAAACCAAAGCTCTGACGGTAGCACCTCTACGTACTTTAAGTTTAAGAAGCTTTACACTGTCCTTAGCCTTCTATTTTGCTTGCTGCAAGCAATTTAAAGTCTGAGAACATTATTGTTGTATTGGAACTATTACTAAATGAAATTAATTTGTTGCCCTTAAGCAACGGATACTTTTCTCCCCTCCCAAAGTGAAAACATCAAGTGCTTTCAATCTTCTTTAGTTCTTTCTAGGCATTCCATTAAATTTCCTGCAAATATATTGATTCTTTATTTACATATACTAAAGAATCACAATGAAGCATAATTAGTGGAAAACTAAAGGTCTCAAAGGATTCCTTGTAACTTTTGGTATGTCAAAAGAATACAGAAAAGTAGAAGCTTTTCTATGACTTTGGAAAGGTACTTGTATTGAGGCCAGTCTTTAACTATTGTTAAGTTTCTTTTTAATTTGTATGCATCTGCAATATTGAAATTGGCTTTCACTTCATTGCCTATTTGATTTGTTTTTAATTACTATGTTGGGTGGGGTGGGGTGGGGTGGGGTTGGGGGTGGTTTACCCTGATCTTTTCTGGTCCCAGTTACATAAAAATAGTTGTGTTTTAGTGTGATAGTCTTTTCATCTCCTCTTTCTTCTGCATACGCATGTCTGCTGAGCTTTTTCTGCTTAACTTCGTTCTACAAATTTAAACAGGTAATACTGATACACTAGGGAGCGAGCTGCTTGAGAGTTTATTAAAGATGGCTCCAACGAAAGAGGAAGAACGTAAACTGAAGGAGTTCAAAGATACATCACCGTTCAAGCTGGGCCCTGCCGAGAAATTTCTTAAGGCAGTTCTTGATATACCTTTTGCATTTCAGAGGGTCAGTGCAATGCTTTACATAGCCAATTTTGATTCAGAAGTTGAGTACCTTGAGAGGTCTTTTGAAACACTAGAGGTAAACTTGTCTTCTCATTGTTTCAGCATGACTATTCTTAATGCTATAAACATTTCTTTATTATTACGATGATGGGGGTTAGTCAACTATGTTCCCCTTCCTGAACACATGGTGCAATGTGCAAGGGTATCCAGATGTTATGTTCATGCATCCGTTTTAAATTCTAATTTCCCACCTCTATTTGTCCAAAACATAAAAATCGATTTTTAGGCCCCCAAAAGAATTTGGCAAGTCAAATTAGCTATTGAATCTTATGATGTATACAATTATACTGCATTAAATGGTTGATTGGTTATTGTAGTCCTGTCACGTTTTCATGGACCTACCCTGGCTGCATAACCATCAGGCATCAACTGATTTGTTCGATTTCTACTCAGATTATTGTCTATTGCTAATGCTATAATACTCATTCTTAGAATTTTGGACATCTGGATGTGACATTCTTACAGACTCATCCTTGAACTTAAATCTGTTCACAGGTCTTTGGAACAGAATGCAGAAAAATTGATTGATTCATTGTTGTGTCACTTGGTGTCCAAGGTTAGGATAGTGGGATATGATGTTCATAATTTTTCTTGAAATCTCTATTATGATTATATTGATTACACTGGCCTGTTGGAGCATATAAGTTGTTGCTCTATATTAAAAGGGAAAAAGAATACACTACTTTAAAGATTCAGGAAAGCAAGAGTAACAATGTATATCAGATGATGTACAAAATTATAAATTCTGTATCTAAAGTAATAACCTCATATGTGGAGCGAAAACTCCAATTAACATGTGCTTGGCCATTAATAAAATTGTAGACCTAGATTTCACCCAATTAAGACACCAAGGGATGACACATCAATATGTTTCTAGTGTACGGTGAGTGGCAAACTTTTTTGGGATTGAACCTTTCAAAAGTGGTGCATGATAATTTTTTTCTTAAAGAAAATTTGGTATACTCCTGGTTATGGTGAATGTTTTATATTAAGTGGTAACAACATTTATTAAAGATCTTGAACATGGAAGAGTGTGTTTATTTGAGGTTGCTTGATGTGTATTTAGTTGAATTTCTAGCAATTTTCCTTTCCTTTCCTTTTCACAGGCAGCTTGTGAAGAACTCAAAGACAGTAGAACGTTCACTAAGCTTCTTGAAGCCGTTCTCAAGACCGGGAACCGCATGAATGTTGGAACCAACCGTGGCGAGGCTCGCGCATTCAAGCTTGACACACTCCTGAAGCTTGTAGATGTGAAGGGAACAGATGGAAAAACCACCCTCTTGCATTTCGTTGTGAGGGAAATAATCAGGGCAGAAGGTTCTCGTCTTTCTGGTTATCAAAACCAAACTGCTGAAAACAACCCGCAGTCTGCTTTACAAGACGACATTGAATTCAGGAAGCGCGGCCTGCAAGTTGTTTCCAGCCTGTGTGGGGAGCTTACAAATGTAAAAAAATCAGCTGCAATGGATTCAGATATCCTCTGTAGTGAAGTAGCAAAGCTATCCACAGGAATCACCAAAATTAAGGAAGTTTTGAAATTAAATGAAGAACTTGCATCGAGTTTGAGTAGCAAAAAACTCTCCGAATCTATGAATAGGTTCTTGAAGAAGGCAGAGGAGGAGCTTATCAAGATTCAAGCCCAAGAAAGCATAGTGCACTCTATGGTAAAGGAGATAACCGAATATTTTCATGGCAGCTCAACGAAGGAAGAACCTCATCCATTCCGGATTTTCATTGTGGTACGGGACTTTCTTTCTATCCTTGACAAGGTATGCAAGGAAGTCGGGAGGATAAATGAGAGAACTACAGTCAGTTCAGCATGCCAATTTTCATCGCCAATAAACACAGGCATTCCACCAGTTTTTCCTGCACTTAATGGAAGGCAGCAGTATAGTTCTTCCGACGATGAAAGCTCATTGCCATCTTAGTGCCTAACTTTTCTTATGAGGTAGTTTCCTCTTTGCTCCTACCTTATTGGCACATGTAACATAGACGGAATGCAATGGAATTGGTATCCTCAAGTGGGGCTACCTAGACTTTTTTGTGTACCCTTTTGGGTACCTTGCATAAATGGGTTTAGAAGATCTTGGTACTGTTTTATCTTTATGTAATATATAAGGTTGGTTATCATTGCCAATGTTTTCTGGAATGAAGTAAAACTCAAAGAAACTACACTAGTATTTCTCTTCTTGGATATAAATTCCTTGTCCTATACTCCTATTTTTTCCTTAATACTTTTTTTTTTCTGTTATGAAATGAAATATTATTGTTTATCGAAATAAGGAAAAAAAAGAAGAAGAAAAAGAGTAGCATGTTGAGCAACTGCTTAATAAGCTTTTTCTTCAGAGATCTCTAAACTGCCAAAATCTCTTCAATCCATTTTGGAACATACCATGAGCATAATAAATCTGTCAACACATTTTGCATCAACTAGAATAACTGCAATCACAGACTATGAATAGGTTTATGCATCCCTGCAAATATCAATACCCAAAACCACAAATGCTTGTTTCCAGCTCAAATCTTTAGAGGTCTCAAATGTTGTCCCTAAATATTAATTTTGGAAGTTTGGGGATTTATGTTGGAGATAATATAGTGTGGAGCCTGCAATGGTTTTAGGCTGTGCATGGGCACAAGTTCCACAAAGTACTATGGTATATTTGATGCTGTTTGTATGGGGCTCGGGCATCCTCACCCTATGAGTTAGTTTTGGGGAAGAGTCTACGGAGCCCGTTACAATTGGTATGAGTCGTCACCACCTTTCTTATTTGAGCCACGACTTTAGGGACAAGCCTTTGGTATCGTGGCTATCACCACCTTTCGTATCCGAGCCACGAACGGGGTATAATGTTAATGATGACCCATCATTTAATACAATAATTTTGAGTCCATCACAGAGGATAATTCAATTAATTACCCTAATAAAATAAAAATAAAAATATTTTTAAAGACCTAATTAAATATATCTGGCTATCACACAAAAATAATTCAACTAATTATCCTAAAAAAAGTTTTAAAATATAATAATAGTATTCTCAAAAGCATAGGTCTTAAAACTGCCAAAATCTCTTTGATCCATTTTGGAACATGCTACGAACATAAAAAGTGTATTTTTGGCTACTTAGAGTTTGCCGTGTTTGGTACGTTTAAAGCATTTAGAAGTTCAAATACGCTTGAAAATATTTTTCGTTTAGTATCAATTTATTTTAAATGCATCTTTTTTAATTCACAAATACAGCGTTTGAGCCTCAAACGCAATGCACCAAAATTGATGCGATGCGTTTGGAGGTCCAAACGCTGCAAATGCTGCCATCGCAAACGTTGATAAGCAAATAAACCCTAAATTTGTCAAACACATTTTGCATAGACTAGAATAATTACAATTACAAACTATGAGTGGGTTTATGCATAACTGCCAAAATCAATGAGATAAAGTAAAGATGCTTGTTTTTAGATTAAATCTATGGAGTTCTCATTTAGTATACGTTTAATTTTTAATTTTGGAAGTTTGAAAATTTTGTTAAGGTGTCGCGTGATAGTAAAATCTCACATTAGAACACAAGAAAAAAAATTGAGGACACATATGTTCGAATAGACCTAATAAGTTAATATTTTGGGTCGAGATGTGATTTCATATGAACATATATGGCCTAGGTATTCCCAACAATTGGTATCAGAGCCATGACTATGGGCTTGAGGTCATAGATATGGTATATATTAATTGCGCACGATGGATGAACATAATTTATTGAGCAAGTGTTGTGATGGACTCTTATCGCAAAAACTCTTGGTTGGCTCTTGACAAAAGATGTTGAAAAGTATTGGCTCGTCATTAGGGAGTGACATGATAGGCTCGGCTTAATGAGTTATAGATGTTTGGTAGATTATATACTCTTTGAGCAAGTGGTAGACTCTTCTCATGGAGACTCTTAGTAGATCAAACAAGAGATATTGAAAGATAAGCTCATCAGATAGAGAGATTTGATGGGTTTGGCAGAAGCTCTTGGAGGATCAAATAAAAGATAATGAAAATGGTAGCTCATCAATTAGAAGAAGTTATGGGCTAATGCTCAAAAGAGTATGATTAAATTTCAAGGGAGAACTTGGTGTCAATGTGGATAGATGGATCATGCGTTAAGGGAGATTGTTGAGGTACCATATAATAGTAAAGTCTCACATCGGCATATAAGGAGAAAGATTGAGGACATATATATACTATAATGGACCATAGACCTAATAGTTTAACCTTTTGGGTCAATATGTGGTTTCAGATGAGTATATATGGGTTGAATATTCCCAACAATTTTATGTTGGAGATAATATAAAATGTGAAGCGTGTACTGGTTTCTTGCTGTATGGACATAAGTCTCACACAAAAGTAATGATGATACCCAATCCTTCCTAAGAGTCTTTTACCGCTTCAAAACCCCTTTGAGATGAGTATTAGAGATGTGTGGAACGACTGAGTATCAATCAAGGTAATGAGGGTAATCTATGTTCAGCTTTCAAGTGTCTAACCCTTGCTTCATAGCCCCATCTTCTTTTTATATTAGCTAGCTAATGGTGTGTCCCATCTTCCTGTCCTATCATCCAGCCGTAATTAGGGAACCAAACCATATAGATAAGGTGGTAATATGTCCCATCTACTAGTTAAAAATTGCCCGATAGGGTGGTTCTTAATCATGAGCCCAAGCATTTGCACTCTTAGGCTTATGGTACTTACATCAGCCCTTAGAACTAGCAAACCAAGGAATGAATTGGTCCCTCTACCATGGGCTCCCAATCTTGGGCCTCTAGACCATGTCCACTAGTTTAGGCCCGAATTTTCAAGCCCAACCTTCGGGCCCTACCCCATCATTATCCGTACTCACTCGTGTTGCTTTAGTAGGATGAGGGAGTAGTGTGTCACTCGGGTAATGAAGTCTAACGGTCAGGGGGAATGGGGTGGTGTAGGTGGTGAAAGGTTATTCCATAAATTGGGTGGGAAATGGACTATTATGGCATACGTGTGGAGCGTTGTTCCTTGGGGAATGTGGCAAAAAATGAAGTAATTGCGTCTACGGTTACGCCCCTCAACATAGGAAAACGACGCATTAAATCTAGACCGTAAATTTTGAATGCGATAATTTCATCCCAGCCATCCAAGTTTTGTATATATACAGTAAGCATTCCCTTACCTTTTACTTTTTCCATTTTTGCGTAATACCATCGCTGTTCAACAATTTTTGTGATAATTGCTTTTAACACCCAAATTAGTTAATAAGCATGTTGTTGTTCTGATCGTTGTAATCCAAGTATGTTCCTTGAACTTGCTTCTATTTCATCATTTCTTTATGTACGCTTCTATTCAGGGCGTAATTACTTTGAGTTAGTAAGATCCATATAAGTGTCATCAATGGAAAGAATTGCCAACTTGCCGAGATCGATAGGTAGAGCTAAACACCTTTTACTCAACTGAAAAGGTGATCACATTGTTGAGGTCAGGCTTGACCTTCTTTAACTGATGCCCTTTAATGAGGAAAACTTTCTTGACATATTATTTTTCCGAGCAGTCTGACATAGATTCCCTGATAACTATGTTTATAACATGTTTTCCCAGTAAGATTTTAGGCTGTCCTTTCGTGACTACCAAGCCGAACTATCGCTTTACATAGTGATTTAGGTTACCTCTCTTGACTTGCTGTTCTAAAAAATCTTTTAGGACCTAATAATCATCTGTTCCATGACCATGATTGTCGTGATAACTATAGTGTTTGCCCCGAGTCCTCTTTTCAGGCGGGGCCTTTAGCTTCTCAGGGGGGACAAAGAAAGACTTGTCTTTTATATCTTTCAGAATGGCTAAGATTGGCCTATTTAGAGAGGTATACTCCTTGTCCTCCTCCCTTCTTCCCATGCCTTTATCATTTCCTAGCAGTCGATTCCCCTTTCTTTTTGAATCCCGAGTCCCTCAGATTGCACTCCCTTCTTCATTATTTCCATTATTTTGTTCCTTGTCCACTCAAAGGTATAGTGCTCAAAGAGCTTCGTCATTGGAGATGTGTCCTCGAGCTATTTTGTATACTTTCCCCAAGGCTTTACTCAAGATATCCTTGGCGAAGTCTTGGTTGGAGCAAAAATTTAAGTTTCGAGTGAATTATGTGATTGCCTCTTGCATTCTAATAATGTCTTTAATAGGCACCACTTCTTTTTTAAACCTCTCAATATAGTCTCCGATGGATTCATCATCGCCTGCTTAATATGTATAAAACTAACTATATAAACCTTACTCGGGTAATTTCCTGCGAATCTGTCAACAAACGCATCCCTGCGGTCTTCCCAAGACTTGATGTTTAGGGGAGGTAAAGATGAAAACCATGTTTGAGTGTGAAGTTTCAGTGCAGACACAAACAGCTTGCATTTAGTCATTTCGGTGTAGTTCAAGACATACATTAGACTTTCATAATAGCCTATGTGATCATTTAGATCCGTGGTCCCATCATAGCATTCAAGCCTCGTGACTCGTACATTGGAGTCCACAAGTCCATTTTTAATTGCCTCAATAAATGGGGATACTCCTACAGAAGCACTTCGTTCCCCCCCATCTCCCGCTTTAGAGCCTCAAACTATTATGCCCAAGAGTCAGTATGTGGGGTCGGGTATTGGTTTGCCCCTCCGTTCTGAGTGATAGAATGGTCGGAATTACTCTTGCACTTTCATCTCTTTCTCTAAGGGGGGACCTCCCTTTCAGACTATTTAGTAGGGTGAATACTGAGGGTTAAACCCCAGGGACCTCCTCGAAGTCCTTCTAGGCGACGAGGGAGTTTGTTGTCGGGATTGCATAGCCCTTTCTCCCCATCATAGGGAGATCATTAATGGTTCTACCTACTTCCTCGATCCACTCCTCTTCGGGGTTGAAATGAATAGTTATGGTGGGAACTGCCCTTATGAAATCTGTTATTTCCCAAAGGTACAAAAGGGATCTAGAAGGGGGAGGGGTTGAATATATCCTTTATTAAAAATTTCGGATTAAAAGAAATATTTATACAGATAACTTATTTGATTTTTCACAGTGGAATATGTTATTTTAAAAAACCCCTTCTAAGATCAAATGAAAAATCACAGTTCTAAATTTAGTGAGCTTATAGAAATATGTAGTAAATAAAGTAGTTGTGGCAGTTAATATGAAAGCAGTAAAGGAGACACAGATATTTAAGAGGTTTAGAGTCTAAAATACTCTTAGTCCTTTATTTTACTCCGATGAGCATGGATGATCTACTAAGGATATAGGTTTCAAAAACTAATAGTTCACTCTGAACTGGCTACAATTGCTGAATCGCTCAGAAATAGCTAAGACATTTAGTCTTCTCAAAATCACCAAGACTTTATCTCACTAAGAGGCTTGATTCACCAAGAATCAAGGCAAGACACTCAGACTTGTCATTCTAATGATCACTAAGATCAGGTGGTTGTTGATGATTAATGTTTGAGGTGCTACTATGTGGCTTAATAAATCTCTTTGAAAGACTTAACAGCGAAATGATTTCTCTAAAGAAATTTGGTGCATTTGAACTTTTTTGCTTGAATCATTTTCTGGAAATTATATGTTCGAAATCGTTAGTTTATAGAGTGTGGAGCAGTAATCCTTTTATAGACGTTCATTGAAATATTTCCATTTGAAAGTTACCGTTGCTCCATTCTTTTTAGGATATGTGTCATCGTATAATTATTTTGGCTCTGTAGGTCTGTCTACTAAACCACTGAGTGTCACTATCAGTTTCGTTGCAGTAGTAGACACTATCCTTTATATTTGCTAAAATAGCCATTTTTAGATAAGGCTATGAATTCAATTTTTATCCCTTTTGCCAGCACAATCTGATGTCTTCAGGAGAATATTTGATAAAGACATCCTCAATCATTTATAGACCACCTATTAACATGTCATACTTTTCACTCTTCGATCTAGGCAGCACTAATATGATGTATCTCTACAATCTGAACTTACTTGCTTTACTTTGAATAACATTGCGATTTGATGTAGCTCTATGATATGAAGCTACTTGCTTTACTCTGAGTAGCACTGCGATTTGATGTAGCTCTACATTATGAAGTTACTTACTTCACTCTGTTATCTGAGTCACTCTATGATTTTGAGCTTCTTGACTTTGCTCTACGATCTTAATCTTCTTGACTTTTCTCTACGATCTTGAGTTTTGAGTTACTCTACGATCTTGAGCAATACTTCTTTTATGCTCGACTGCTTTACTGAACATTATGATTCTTTTCTGTTCATCGATTTTTACTGAATTCTAAGATTCTCTTTTGTTAGACGATCTTTGCAAAAATCTATGATTCGTTCTTCCTTTCTATTCAACGATCTTGCTTTCGATGATTCTTGCTTGACTTTGCGATAATCAAGTTTTCTACTCTACGATCTTGAAATTCTTTCAGTCATTCTACGATCTTCATTATTCTTTTTTGAAGTTCCTTCAGCCATTCTATGATCTGCTTATCACTCTACATTCTTCATTTTGCGATCTCGAAGTAGCTGTTTATTATGCTCTACGATTCTGCTTAGACTTCTCAATTTTACTCTGCGATTTATTTTGCTCGACGATTCTGCTAGACTTTTTTAGTTTACTTTGCGATCTCAAAATAGCTAGGTCTTCTGCTCTACGATTTTTGTTTAGTCTATTATAAACTCTATCTCTATAATTTGGATCAACCTAACAAATTTGGTTCCTAAGTCCTTTTACAACAGATTTATAACAGAATGTCATTCATAAGGACTGTACAAAAATTACTTGCTCATTACAAATAAATATACATTAATATCTTTTGTTATGATTAAATCAAATACATTTAACTCAAGTTGTGACGCCCCCAAATCTGGGCCCACACAGCCCAAACTTGAGTCGTCAAAATACTACAACAAAATTATTACAACAAAGCACAACGTACAACAATACAGTGTATAATAATACACAACTAAGTCTTCACTATTATTGCCACACTATTTTACAAAACGTGAAGACTATGATAACTATTCCTCGGACCCTCACTCCATTCCCCGGCTAGACCCTGTTATGTTTTCATCTCCTGTTGAAAAACAATGGAACAAAAGAAAGGGTGAGCTCAAATAGCCCAGTAAGAAATATCATGACTAAGATAATGACGAATAAATTATCATTAGCCTTCAACAGTTGAGTTCTTGATAGAATACAATAGACTACAAGGTTTATATCAAAAACTGTAGTTAAAATCTTAAACAATGTTCAGATCAATAATAGCAGCGGAATGAGCAATCTATTAGAAGAATAATGCAGACTATAATGTTCACTCGCTTCTCTTTTTCGTAAAAACATCATCAACTTTTATCATCTGAAATACCATTAGTCATGATAATATAAATTCACAGTTCCTGATCATAATCATGCACATCAACAGTTCATCTTTGCACTACGGGCCAAAGATATTCAATATAGCACCAACGGTCATGATTATACCAGATTCAGCCTTTGGTCATAATCATACCAAACAACAGTTCATCTTTGCACTACGGGCCAAAGAGAACATTCACCACGTGCCATAAAAGACACCGAACAGATGTATCGCCTTTAACCTATTATATCGCTTTTAACCTATCATCTGTTCAACAAATATATCACATCTGTGCCCCCGGCCACAGATATTCACAACAGCTTGATTTTTGGATGATTAGAATGATATAAATGATGAACAGAAGAAATAGGATAACAATAAGTATCGGAAGTTTACTTTGTACAGATTCAAATAATGTCCAAATTGTCAACATGATGCGGAGTGAAATTTAAAAATGATATTCAAGATCCACAGTTCAGAATAACGATTACAATTCAATAGAAAGGTTCACGTAAATAGGAAGGTTCAGTTGAAATAATGAAGTTCAACTATTATGGAACATATAATATTTTCAGGAATTATAGAAGCAATAGTTCCATAATAAATTTCGATTTAGGAGTATGAAAGAAAATAATATCCCTTACCGTAGCAGGTTTGATTAACAAAAGGTGAAGGAAATTAATACAAAGGGTTATTCACCAACAGGCGGCAATCCGCTCCGTAAGGTTATTCCCACAATTTAATAGAATTTGAGTACAAAGAGTTATTCACCAAACAGGCGGCAATCCGCTCCGTAAGGTTATTCTCAGAGATTAATAATGAATGAATACGAAAGGTTATTCACCAACAGGCGGCAATCCGCTCCGTAAGGTTATTCTCAGAGATTAACACATGGAAATAAAAGGCACGTCTTATGAGTAAGGAAGAAACAATATTATTATCGAGAATCAAATAATGATAATCCCTTACCATAGTACGTTTGAATAATGGAAGATGAAAAAGATGGTATCCCTTACCTCAACACGTGACTGAATATTGATTTAAATGAGGTTGATTAACTTGAACAGTACACGTATACTTATAGATCTTCACAAATACTCAAGATGACTTAAGCACACTTAGAGAGAACTTTCACAAGAAGTATTTAGAGAGAGAAAGAAAGAACAAGTAAGGAAGTTTATGAAAAATCCTTAAGTTAAGGCTTCTATTTATAGCCAAAAATCTTATCATTCATTTAATATAAACCATTCATTTAAAGATCATCTTTTAATCTACACCATCCATTTCAAATATTATATTATCTTTAATCTACACCATTCATTTCATATCACCTAATAATCACCTAACTTTATATTATAAACAAATCAATTTAATTATTCAACAATAATTCACACTTTAATCTACACCATTCATTTCATATCACCTAATAATCACCTAACTTTATATTATAAACAAATCAATTCAATTATTCAACAATAATTCACACTTTAATCTACACCATTCATTTCATATCACCTAATAATCACCTAACTTTATATTATAAACAAATAACTTTATCAATTCAATTATTATGACTAATTGTTATAAATACAGTATAGTTAGCTCTTAGATATCAAGTCAATAAATTAATGAAATACAACTGTTTAAATAACATCATAATAGAGATAACAATAATGTAAAATAAAGCATACGTTACTGTGTAATGACAATTATTGATTCAATAATGTGAATTACTGTGCATATTTTACTGTGACAATTATTAGGTTCAATAATTTTAAAAACAGTGCAGCAACAATTATTGACTCAATGATGTAAAATACAGTGTAAGTAACAACAATTATTGAATTGATAATATAAAATATTATGCAGTGACAATTATCGATGAAATGATGCGTAACAGTTACGGTGTCAATTATCAGACCAATAATATGAGACACTATGCAATACCGTGTGTTACTGTAGAGTACCGTGTGCTATAGAAAATACCAAAAACTACCGTATGCTACTATTCTTTTATCACCGGTATTTTAACAGTTCCGTTGACTATTTTTATTTAAAAAGGTTATTTCTGTCGTTTTCTATATCCGACAAATATTCCGTTGTGGGGTCCACCAATAATTTGTTATTTCGGCGCCGTCGGACCAAACGAATATTCCCCGACAAAGCGAATATTGTCCGACAAAATAAAATTTGCACATAACATCCTTAACTTTTAACTTTATCGATTTAACCACTTACTGTTTCAAAAAATATATATATGAAGAAAAATTAAATTTTGTATTTAATAAAATTCGGGGTCTTACACAAGTGCACTAACAAAATCCCTCGGGGCTGTCCGGGGGAGGCAACCATTTTCTACCTTGAATCTTTGCCTTCATTTGAGCGATGCGCCTTAACGTTTCCTCATGCTAAATGTGAAGTGCGGCAAGTTAATGAATTTGGGCTTGTCAAAACTCTCTTTTAACATCTAAGTCATTTGTATTCATTCCTTCAATTCGGCCCAAAAGGATCGATATACGGGTGCGGCTTTTTTAAAGATGGTGCCAAAGGTCGTTGCCTATTTGTAAATGAACCAATGCTTTAGGTCTCTACTCAGGCAAATTTTCCCCTCCTTGACTACCAGGAGCTTGTGGGGTGGGTTCCCGACTGTTCTCTTCGTAGTTGGTTGGCATTTGTGAGTTTCCACTTCGTGTCTCGCGATTCTTTATCTTTACCATTATCTTCCAAACTATAAACAACACAACCAAGTTCCTTCCTAATTGTCTAATACCAACTTATGGGGAATTGAATTCCTAAACCTTCTCAACAATAGAACAAGAAGTTGGCAAATCAATTTGGCCAGAGCAAGTGAATATTTCCACAAGTGTAGGCCCTCCTTCTAGCGCCAAATGATGATGCTCAATCCTTTCCAAGAGTTTCGTAGCACTTTGAAACTCTTTCAATATGAGTGTTAGAGACTTACGGAATGACTAAGTATCAATTAGGGTAATGGGGGTAATATCTGTTCAGCTTTCAAGTGTACAACCCTTACTTTATAGCCCCGTCTTCCTTTTATACCAACTAGCTAGTGGTGTGTCCCATCCTCCAACTGTAATTAGGGAACCAACCCATATGTTTAGGGTGGTAATATGTCTCATCCGTTGGCTAAAAGTCGCCGATAGGGTGGCTCTTAATCATGAGCACAAGTCTTTGCCTTCTTTGACTTATGGTATTGACCTCGACCCTTAAAATTGGCAGACCAAGGAATGAACTAAGCCTTTTACCATGGGCTCCCAATCTTGGGCCTCTAGACTGCGCCCACTACTTTGTGCCAAACCTTCGGGCTCTACTCTATCAAGTAATATGAAATATTTGGTATGGTTTGTACAGGCTTAAGCATCCTCATCCCATGAGTTAGTTTGTGGGATGAGTTCTACCCGAATCCATTACAATTGGTATTCGACGTATCACCATCTTTCTTATTCGAACCATAACAACATGGACATGCTAAACATAGGAATGAGTTTTACCGACTACGAAATGTAAATGACTAAAAATTTAAATTTATGACACCACGAGAGTAAGTCAACTAAGGAAAATGATATATATTACGAATATTTATGTTGATGGTTTGATTGTCAGTGGATAAATATCATTGATAACACTTTTGAAGAGATGTGTAGGGTTCCTCTTATAACTTTATCCAATCCCACACATTTTGCAATTGTAATCCGACATGTCATAATGCATTGTAGTATTCGTCAACTAATTACCTTATAAAATAAAATTAATAATTATTTTAAAGTCCGAATTAAATATATTTGTCTATCACATTATATTGCCACAAAAACAATTCAACTAATTATCCTAATAATTTTTTTTAAAAATATAATAATAATTTTCTCAAAATTTTAATTAAATATATTTTCAGTTCGCTTAATTGCTTAAAAATGTTTTACCTCATCTACCAAACTCAACATAGACTGCAGGCCCCTAAAAAGGCCCGCGGGTTGAATGCCCCAATAGTTTATGAGTTTTTTCTTCTTCTTTTTTTAAAAATATCTAAGAGTGATAATTGTAAGGTTTTGAAACAATAAGATAAATAATAGTGTAATGTTCTTCAAAAGAATGTGCCACTCATGGTAAATATTTGAAGAGTATGTTTGATAGTAAGAATGTACAACAGTCGATTTTGTATTTAAAAAAATAATTAAATTATTTAAGACATTTATAAAACATTAAAAATCAAAATTGTTTAAATCGTTACTCCGTAGTTGATTATCGGTTAAATCAGTCATTTTAGGTGGTTTAAACTAAAAATAAATGAACAATTAAATATAAAATTAAATCATAAATCATCAAACAACCAAACACAATATACTATATTAGAGAGTCCTACTACTTATTTTTTGACAAAGACTTGTAGTCATTAGAAATAAGATTTTAAATTTTTTCTTAAAATAACTTATGTGACGCCCCCAAATCTGGGCCCACACAGCCCAAACTTGAGTCGTCAAAATACTACAACAAAATTATTACAACAAAGCACAACGTACAACAATACAGTGTATAATAATACACAACTAAGTCTTCACTATTATTGCCACACTATTTTACAAAACGTGAAGACTATGATAACTATTCCTCGGACCCTCACTCCATTCCCCGGCTAGACCCTGTTATGTTTTCATCTCCTGTTGAAAAACAATGGAACAAAAGAAAGGGTGAGCTCAAATAGCCCAGTAAGAAATATCATGACTAAGATAATGACGAATAAATTATCATTAGCCTTCAACAGTTGAGTTCTTGATAGAATACAATAGACTACAAGGTTTATATCAAAAACTGTAGTTAAAATCTTAAACAATGTTCAGATCAATAATAGCAGCGGAATGAGCAATCTATTAGAAGAATAATGCAGACTATAATGTTCACTCGCTTCTCTTTTTCGTAAAAACATCATCAACTTTTATCATCTGAAATACCATTAGTCATGATAATATAAATTCACAGTTCCTGATCATAATCATGCACATCAACAGTTCATCTTTGCACTACGGGCCAAAGATATTCAATATAGCACCAACGGTCATGATTATACCAGATTCAGCCTTTGGTCATAATCATACCAAACAACAGTTCATCTTTGCACTACGGGCCAAAGAGAACATTCACCACGTGCCATAAAAGACACCGAACAGATGTATCGCCTTTAACCTATTATATCGCCTTTAACCTATCATCTGTTCAACAAATATATCACATCTGTGCCCCCGGCCACAGATATTCACAACAGCTTGATTTTTGGATGATTAGAATGATATAAATGATGAACAGAAGAAATAGGATAACAATAAGTATCGGAAGTTTACTTTGTACAGATTCAAATAATGTCCAAATTGTCAACATGATGCGGAGTGAAATTTAAAAATGATATTCAAGATCCACAGTTCAGAATAACGATTACAATTCAATAGAAAGGTTCACGTAAATAGGAAGGTTCAGTTGAAATAATGAAGTTCAACTATTATGGAACATATAATATTTTCAGGAATTATAGAAGCAATAGTTCCATAATAAATTTCGATTTAGGAGTATGAAAGAAAATAATATCCCTTACCGTAGCAGGTTTGATTAACAAAAGGTGAAGGAAATTAATACAAAGGGTTATTCACCAACAGGCGGCAATCCGCTCCGTAAGGTTATTCCCACAATTTAATAGAATTTGAGTACAAAGAGTTATTCACCAAACAGGCGGCAATCCGCTCCGTAAGGTTATTCTCAGAGATTAATAATGAATGAATACGAAAGGTTATTCACCAACAGGCGGCAATCCGCTCCGTAAGGTTATTCCCACAATTTAATAGATGGAAATAAAAGGCACGTCTTATGAGTAAGGAAGAAACAATATTATTATCGAGAATCAAATAATGATAATCCCTTACCATAGTATGTTTGAATAATGGAAGATGAAAAAGAAGGTATCCCTTACCTCAACACGTGACTGGATATTGATTTAAATGAGGTTGATTAACTTGAACAGTACACGTATACTTATAGATCTTCACAAATACTCAAGATGACTTAAGCACACTTAGAGAGAACTTTCACAAGAAGTATTTAGAGAGAGAAAGAAAGAACAAGTAAGGAAGTTTATGAAAAATCCTTAAGTTAAGGCTTCTATTTATAGCCAAAAATCTTATCATTCATTTAATCTAAACCATTCATTTAAAGATCATCTTTTAATCTACACCATCCATTTCAAATATTATATTATCTTTAATCTACACCATTCATTTCATATCACCTAATAATCACCTAACTTTATATTATAAACAAATCAATTTAATTATTCAACAATAATTCACACTTTAATCTACACCATTCATTTCATATCACCTAATAATCACCTAACTTTATATTATAAACAAATCAATTCAATTATTCAACAATAATTCACACTTTAATCTACACCATTCATTTCATATCACCTAATAATCACCTAACTTTATATTATAAACAAATAACTTTATCAATTCAATTATTATGACTAATTGTTATAAATACAGTATAGTTAGCTCTTAGATATCAAGTCAATAAATTAATGAAATACAACTGTTTAAATAACATCATAATAGAGATAACAATAATGTAAAATAAAGCATACGTTACTGTGTAATGACAATTATTGATTCAATAATGTGAATTACTGTGCATATGTTACTGTGACAATTATTAGGTTCAATAATTTTAAAAACAGTGCAACAACAATTATTGACTCAATGATATAAAATACAGTGTAATGACAATTATTAAATCAATAATGCAAAATACTGTGTAACAACAATTATTGAATTGATAATATAAAATATTATGCAGTGACAATTATCGATGAAATGATGCGTAACAGTTATGGTGTCAATTATCAGACCAAAAATATGAGACACTATGCAATACCGTGTGTTACTGTAGAGTACCGTGTGCTACAGAAAATACCAATAACTACCGTATGCTACTATTCTTTTATCACCGGTATTTTAACAGTTCCGTTGACTATTTTTATTTAAAAAGGTTATTTCTGTCGTTTTTTATATCCGACAAATATTCCGTTGTGGGGTCCACCAATAATTTGTTATTTCGGCGCCGTCGGACCAAACGAATATTCCCCGACCAAACGAATATTCCCCGACAAAGCGAATATTGTCCGACAAAATAAAATTTGCACATAACATCCTTATCTTTTAACTTTATCGATTTAACCACTTACTGTTTAAAAAAAATATCTATATGAAGAAAAATTAAATTTTGTATTTCATAAAATTCGGGGTCTTACAACCTCCCCTCCTTATGAAATTTCGTCCCCGAAATTGACGTACCTGACATATCGAAGAGGTAAGGATACTTAGATTTCATCTCAGATTCTAGCTCCCAGGTCATTTCCTCAGTATCTTGGTTTCTCCATAAAACCTTAACTTGAGGTATAACCTTTGAGCGTAGGATCTGCTCCTTCTTATCCAGGATCTTAACAGGTACCTCCTCGTATGTTAAATCCTCTGCTATAACGTCTGGTTCTAACTCAATGACGTGGTTTGGGTCCTTCACATATTTACGTAACATAGATATGTGAAAAACGTTATGGATGCGAGACATACTTGGTGGTAGGGCTAGTCTGTAGGCTACGGTTCCTATTCGATCGAGGATTTCAAATGGGCCAATAAATCGAGGGTTGAGCTTTCCTCTCTTTCCGAATCTCGTAACCCCTTTCCATGGAGAAACACGTAAGAATACATGATCTCCGACGTTGAAACTTTCGTCTCTCCGATGAAGATCAGCATAACTCTTTTGTCGTTCTTGTGCGGTCTGTATTCGTTGTCGGATCATTTGGATCTTTTCGGTCGTCAAGCGTACCAACTCGGGTCCCAACAATTTTGCTTCTCCTACCTCATTCCAACATATTGGAGAGCGACACTTCCTTCCATACAAAGCCTCGAATGGAGCCATGCCTATGCTTGCTTGGTAACTGTTGTTGTAAGAAAATTCCACCAATGGCAAGTACTTATCCCAACTTCCTTTGAAGTCTAATACACAAAGTCTCAAAAGATCTTCGAGGGTCTGGATCGTCCTTTCCGATTGTCCGTCCGTTTGAGGATGGTATGCAGAACTAAAACGTAGTTCAGTGCCCATAGCTTTTTGTAGACTGATCCAAAAGCGTGAAGTGAATCTAGGATCTCGATCAGAAACTATGGAAACTGGCATGCCATGCAATCTCACGATCTCATTTATGTACATACCGGCAAGACGTTCAAGTGAAAAGTTTTCTCGTATAGGCAAGAAATGAGCAGATTTGGTCAATCTATCTACGATCACCCAAATTGCATCTAAGCCTTGAGAAACTTTTGGAAGACCCGTCACGAAGTCCATATTGATGTGTTCCCACTTCCATTCGGGAACTTCAAGTGATTGTAATGGACCTTTAGGAACTTGATGTTCTGCCTTGACACGTTGACAAGTTAGGCACCTTGAGATAAACTCCGCAATCTCTCTTTTCATATTGTTCCACCAAAATGTATGTCGAAGATCTCGATACATCTTGGTACCTCCTGGGTGGATTGCAAACGGCGTGTTGTGTGCCTCCATCATGATTTTATGCTTTAATTCAGGATCGTTAGGAACACAGAGTCGAGAGTTGACTCGAACTATTCCTTTCTCGTCGATTCTTGCTTCGGGAATGACACCTTCTTGTACTTTCTTTATCATGTTTATCATTTCCGGATCGGTAGCTTGAGCAACTTTAATTTTATCGATTAAAGTTGGTTCTACTCGCACGTGAGCAATCTTCGAGTGGGTCCCTGGTGTCTTTAGCTCTATCTCCATCTTTTGCAAGTCGTACAAAATACACTTTTGTGTTGTCAGCAGTGCACTTGTACTTGCATAAGATTTTCTGCTCAAAGCGTCAGCTACAACGTTCGCCTTTCCCGGGTGATACTGGATTGTGTGGTCATAATCCTTTAACAGCTCAAGCCAACGTCGTTGTCGCATGTTGAGTTCCTTCTGGGTGAAGAAATACTTGAGACTTTTATGATCCGTATAGATATCCACTTTTTCTCCGTACAAGTAGTGTCTCCAGATCTTCAACGCGAAAACGACTGCTGCCAACTCTAGATCATGAGTAGGATAATTTTTCTCATAATCTTTGAGTTGTCGAGAGGCGTAGGCTATAACCTTTCCATGTTGCATAAGGACACAGCCTAGACCTTTACCAGAAGCATCGCTGTAGATAACAAATTCTCCTGATCCTGATGGTATGGTCAGAACAGGAGCTGAAACCAGTCTCTTCTTGAGTTCTTGAAAACTTTTCTCGCATTCCTCGCTCCATATGAATTTTGTGCTTTTCCGAGTAAGCTGCGTTAATGGAGTGGCGATTCGAGAAAATCCTTCTACGAATCTCCGATAATAACCAGCTAGACCCAGAAAACTTCGGACTTCGGTTACTGTTTTGGGTTGTTCCCAATTTAGTACCGTTTCAATCTTCGCAAGATCGATTGATATTCCTTGACTAGAAATCACATGCCCAAGAAACGCGACCTCCTCAAGCCAGAACTCACATTTCTTCAACTTGGCATATAATTTATTTTCACGGAGCTTTTGTAGTATCAATCTCAGGTGTTGTTCATGATCCTCGCGACTCTTGGAGTATATGAGGATGTCATCAATAAAGACAACCACAAAATGATCCAAATGTTCCTTGAATATCCGGTTCATCATGTCCATGAAAGCTGCAGGAGCATTAGTTAGTCCAAAAGGCATGACTAAGAACTCATAATGCCCATAACGAGTTCTGAAAGCAGTCTTTGGAATGTCCTCAGCTTTAACCTTTAACTGATGATATCCAGAACGGAGATCAATCTTTGAGAAATGTTGAGCGCCTTGCAATTGATCAAACATGTCATCAATCCGAGGTAACGGGTACCTGTTCTTGATGGTGACATGGTTCAATTCTCGGTAGTCAATGCACAATATCATACTCCCGTCTTTCTTCTTCACAAATAGAACAGGAGCACCCCAAGGTGATGCACTCGGACGAATGAAACCGGTATCCAACAATTCCTGTAGTTGGACTTTTAACTCTTGAAGTTCAATGAGAGCCATTCGGTAGGGAGCTTTGGAAATGGGCTTGGTACCGGGTTCAAGATCAATATAAGAATCAATTTCACGGTTTGGGGGTAAGCCAGGAAGTTCTTCAGGAAAAACGTCAGGAAACTCATTAACAATGGGAATATCATTCAAGTTTGATGTATTTTTGTTCAAATCAGTGACATGAGCTAAAAAGGCTTGACATCCGTTTTTCAATAAACGAATGGCTTTATGGCTAGAAATAACAGTTATAGATTTCAATGGTTTAGTTGCTTGAATTTGCATGACAGGTTGATTAGGAATATGAAAACTAATAATCTTATGAAAACAATCAATTTTAGCATGATGGGTAGTCAACCAATCAATTCCTAAAATCACATCAAATTCACGCATCTCCAAAGAAATAAGGTCAACAGGTAATGTGAGGTTGTTGATTTGAACTAGGCAAGATTTATAGATAGTAAATGTAATAGGTATTTCTCCCAATGAGGTTTCAACTGATAAGACAAGATTTAAGTTTTCAATAGACAAATTTAAACGTTGAGTACATATAGGTGAGATAAAAGAGTGGATAGAGTCAGTATCTAATATGGCATAGACTTCACGAGAATTTATGAATAGCTTACCGGTTATCACCTCATTCGGTTTCTTGACTGTTATCGTCAAATCGAATCCCGAATACTTCATTCGGATCTTCACGTATTTCAACCATGGGAATACCACTGAATAATTTTCTAGCAAACTGTTTCTCGGGTTCATCAACTTCATCAGTAGTAAGGTACCAATGATTTCCATTAAAATAGTATTTTCGATAGACTGCAGTTTCCACGATAGTGACTAACTTAACCTGAATTCCTCTAAATTGTAACGCCCAAAAGTATAGAAACATCATTTTTAAATAATCTTGAAAATTATAGCTGGAACACCATAAATCCCAAAGACTAATATGAAAAGTCCATATATTCTGATCCTTTGTTATAGAGCATAACCAGGTGATATCACTCTCCCAATTAGTGAGTAAATTAAAGGCAATAATTTCCGCAAGTTCGTTACTTCCTTTAATTGCTTCTAAGAATGGATCTGGAACGACTGTAGCAGAACTTTCACCTTCATCCTTACTGGATAGAACACGCATAATTTTTGCCTTAGGCAAATGATTCAACTCTGAGTTTGTAAGAAGATTATTCGTCGCCTCTTGTTTTGCAGCTACATTTGTTTCGGTAATTTCATAGTTAACCTCTTGATTTTCAGATGCCATACCTAACTGTGGTCACAAAATAAATGTTAGTTCAAATAAACTGACTCATCACTTCATGTTCCTACATTCAAATCGACTCATTAGATAATAAAATCTATTTTAGGTAGGACACACTAGTGACTGATTCTATTCGTCTCTCCCCTCCTAGTTCTAACCCCAGATCTCCATTAAAGACCATATCCCTAAGCTCTGATGCCAACTGTGACGCCCCCAAATCTGGGCCCACACAGCCCAAACTTGAGTCGTCAAAATACTACAACAAAATTATTACAACAAAGCACAACGTACAACAATACAGTGTATAATAATACACAACTAAGTCTTCACTATTATTGTCACACTATTTTACAAAACGTGAAGATTATGATAACTATTCCTCGGACCCTCACTCCATTCCCCGGCTAGACCCTGTTATGTTTTCATCTCCTGTTGAAAAACAATGGAACAAAAGAAAGGGTGAGCTCAAATAGCCCAGTAAAGAATATCATAACTAAGATAATGACGAATAAATTATCATTAGTCTTCAACAGTTGAGTTCTTGATAGAATACAATAGACTACAAGGTTTATATCAAAAACTGCAGTTAAATTCTTAAACAACGTTCAGATCAATAATAGCAGCGGAATGAGTAATCTATTAGAAGAATAATGCAGACTATAATGTCCACTCGGTTCTCTTTTTAGGAAAAACATCATCAACTTTTATCATCTGAAATATCATTAGTCAAGATAATACAAATTCACAGTTCCTGATCATAATCATGCACATCAACAGTTCATCTTTGTACTACGGGCCAAAGATATTCAATATAGCACCAACGGTCATGATTATACCAGATTCAGCCTTTGGTCATAATCATACCAAACAACAGTTCATCTTTGCACTACGGGCCAAAGAGAACATTCACCACGTGCCATAAAAGACACCGAACAGATGTATCGCCTTTAACCTATTATATCGCCTTTAACCTATCATCTGTTCAACAAATATATCACATCTGTGCCCCCGGCCACAGATATTCACAACAGCTTGATTTTTGGATGATTAGAATGATATAAATGATGAACAGAAGAAATAGGATAACAATAAGTATCGGAAGTTTACTTTGTACAGATTCAAATAATGTCCAAATTGTCAACATGATGTGGAGTGAAATTCAAGATCCACAGTTCAGAATAACGGTTACAATTCAATAGAAAGGTTCACGTAAATAGGAAGGTTCAGTTGAAATAATGAAGTTCAACTATTATGGAACATATAATATTTTCAGGAATTATAGAAGCAATAGTTCCATAATAAATTTCGATTTAGGAGTATGAAAGAAAATAATATCCCTTACCGTAGCAGGTTTGATTAACAAAAGGTGAAGAAAATTAATACAAAGGGTTATTCACCAACAGGCGGCAATCCGCTCCGTAAGGTTATTCCCACAATTTAATAGAATTTGAGTACAAAGAGTTATTCACCAAACAGGCGGCAATCCGCTCCGTAAGGTTATTCTCAGAGATTAATAATGAATGAATACGAAAGGTTATTCACCAACAGGCGGCAATCCGCTCCGTAAGGTTATTCCCACAATTTAATAGAATTTGAGTACAAAGAGTTATTCACCAAACAGGCGGCAATCCGCTCCGTAAGGTTATTCTCAGAGATTAATAATGAATGAATACGAAAGGTTATTCACCAACAGGCGGCAATCCGCTCCGTAAGGTTATTCCCACAATTTAATAGATGGAAATAAAAGGCACGTCTTATGAGTAAGGAAGAAACAATATTATTATCGAGAATCAAATAATGATAATCCCTTACCATAGTATGTTTGAATAATGGAAGATGAAAAAGAAGGTATCCCTTACCTCAACACGTGACTGGATATTGATTTAAATGAGGTTGATTAACTTGAACAGTACACGTATACTTATAGATCTTCACAAATACTCAAGATGACTTAAGCACACTTAGAGAGAACTTTCACAAGAAGTATTTAGAGAGAGAAAGAAAGAACAAGTAAGGAAGTTTATGAAAAATCCTTAAGTTAAGGCTTCTATTTATAGCCAAAAATCTTATCATTCATTTAATCTAAACCATTCATTTAAAGATCATCTTTTAATCTACACCATCCATTTCAAATATTATATTATCTTTAATCTACACCATTCATTTCATATCACCTAATAATCACCTAACTTTATATTATAAACAAATCAATTTAATTATTCAACAATAATTCACACTTTAATCTACACCATTCATTTCATATCACCTAATAATCACCTAACTTTATATTATAAACAAATCAATTCAATTATTCAACAATAATTCACACTTTAATCTACACCATTCATTTCATATCACCTAATAATCACCTAACTTTATATTATAAACAAATAACTTTATCAATTCAATTATTATGACTAATTCTTATAAATACAGTATAGTTAGCTCTTAGATATCAAGTCAATAAATTAATGAAATACAACTGTTTAAATAACATCATAATAGAGATAACAATAATGTAAAATAAAGCATACGTTACTGTGTAATGACAATTATTGATTCAATAATGTGAATTACTGTGCATATGTTACTGTGACAATTATTAGGTTCAATAATTTTAAAAACAGTGCAACAACAATTATTGACTCAATGATATAAAATACAGTGTAATGACAATTATTAAATCAATAATGCAAAATACTGTGTAACAACAATTATTGAATTGATAATATAAAATATTATGCAGTGACAATTATCGATGAAATGATGCGTAACAGTTATGGTGTCAATTATCAGACCAAAAATATGAGACACTATGCAATACCGTGTGTTACTGTAGAGTACCGTGTGCTACAGAAAATACCAATAACTACCGTATGCTACTATTCTTTTATCACCGGTATTTTAACAGTTCCGTTGACTATTTTTATTTAAAAAGGTTATTTCTGTCGTTTTCTATATCCGACAAATATTCCGTTGTGGGGTCCACCAATAATTTGTTATTTCGGCGCCGTCGGACCAAACGAATATTCCCCGACCAAACGAATATTCCCCGACAAAGCGAATATTGTCCGACAAAATAAAATTTGCACATAACATCCTTAACTTTTAACTTTATCGATTTAACCACTTACTGTTTAAAAAAAATATCTATATGAAGAAAAATTAAATTTTGTATTTCATAAAATTCGGGGTCTTACAACTTAAGACTAAAATATTAATAAAGAACTCAAAAGAAGATTAAACATTTAAGAATAATAAGTATCTATTAAGCTTAAATCTTCTATTATGACAAATAAAATATTATATCATATACTAAAAAGTTTGAAAATTATTGTATATAAATACAAGTATATTTTATATATAATTATATTTATAAATATAAATATTTATAATTTTATATATTCAATCGGCTTAATTGGTTTTCATTTTTTTATGTATATAAATCAGAATCAGCCTACTAAGCGCTACTTTTCTTTATTTTATAATTGTCAATTTGTTATTTTGTCAATCAAAAAGTCTAGGGGGGACCGATTTTTAGGATTGAAAGTTGTGACATGTCCCATTTTTTGTTTTTGTTTTATTGTTTTGACTCCTAAAATATTTATAATATTTTTTGATACGTTTTTTTACAGAATTCAATGATTTAGGCGTAATTCAGATATATGCAAATAATAGTAATGTACAGTCTATATAATACTGTTATTTATATACATCCAAAGTATACCTAAATCACTTAAATTTTAAAAAAAAATTATAAAAATAAATATTTTAAATATTTTAAAAGTAAAAAAATAAATAAAAAATAAAATAGGACCTATTGCTACAACCCGTCGGTACGACCGGTCTTTCAATTTTGATATGTTGTACAGAATTCCCAAAATCTAAACCGAATAAAACCCAGTGAGCGCGACTCAGCGGCATTCCAATTCCTCAGAGTTCTTCGCCTAACTCCGGTCTGCGAAAATTCACGGGCGCAGCATTCATTACCTCAGTCCGCAGTCGTAGGTACGGCGGCTCACGGACCTATTTCCTCTCTCTCTAAATATATACTGGATAGTCCTCTGTTTAAAGTTTCAGGTACTTCATTATGTTGTGTTATCTGTGTAGGAGCTTCATTATATCAGTATACATATGTTAAATTGTTGAGATTGTGACTTTGGTCTGTGGCTATGTGAGTTGGGTTTTGTTCTTCCCATTATTTATCTGCTGTGTATTCTGTAGGAACTATAAGAATGATGTTCCCTGTTTCTATTTTGTGTTTGTGCTTTTTTTCTTCTTATCTTTTTCTTTTTATTATAATTTTTAGTTTGCACTTTGGTGTTTGATCGTATTTAATTTCAATTGTTATATATACATGGAAAATCCGATGCATGGAAAAGCACAATTCTTATATATATGAGTATATTTATTGAATTTCTATCACTAAGAAAGGGCTTTATATTATTACATATGTTTTCTGGGGCTTTATATTTTTACATATGTTTTCAGGTACGTAGTGAGTTGCTTAAGCATGTGTAGGCCTTTAAAAGTTTATAGTCTTGTATTTGCTGTGTATTTGTCTTTTTGGTAATCTTGGTATGAATTCAAGGCAACACTTGTCTCAGGTTAATAATCTTCTGCAATTTGGTTCAATTTAAGATATTCTCAATATATGTGTCATTTTATATATTGTCATTATTTTTTGGTTCAAAGTACTTGCGATAAAAACTACTTTTATATAATTCCTTTGTCCGCCACTGCTGTGCTACTATGCTATTATTAATAATGAAATATGTTACTAATCATATTCCCATCATTTGCCAAGGGATCTGAAGAGGAAGGACAAAAAACATGAGTGGAACAGGAGAGAAAGGGTCAGCAACCACAAAAACACCTGCTGATTTTCTCAAATCGATCCGCGGGCGACCAGTTGTGGTCAAACTGAATTCTGGTGTTGATTATCGAGGTCTGTTACTAAGTTATCTTTCTGTTCTTCTATTTTCTGTTTTAGTTTCGTACTTTCTCAAAATATGACGATGATGATCTCAAGATAAAAATGTATTGTTGTTTGTTTTATAATTTGGTGATCAAAACTGATTAAAGATTCAAGCCTTTATTAGTTCCTTACTTGACAAATGTGTCATGTGGTAATACATCACCTAACTGATTGACTTGTTGAGAACCAAAGCAATAGACTTCAATCCCAAGGCCAAGTTGTATATTCAAAACCTGCGGGATACCAAGTTCAGAATGAGCCAAGTCGATAATAAGTTTCAGGACATATGTGCCTGCCATGACTCTGCAAGTCTTGAAAATCGGTCATGCGATTGATATCACACAAACTCCTATCAAGTTATAGCTGAAATCATGTCTAGATATGTATTATATTTTGATCCAGCTTCTATTTTTCCTTCGACATCTTCAAGTCTTAGGTACACCCGTTTCATGTTTCTTATACCACTTGTCTTTCTGAGATTGAATCTTATTAAGAATATTTGAAGAAGTAGGTAATCATGGTATAATTAAAGTATATAAAGCTCACGAGTGCAGCAAGGTATTAGGTTTGTGTTGTCATCTCAACCTAAATCAAGACGAAGAGAGAAAAAATTATTAGTTATTATTCTCTTCTTTTATTAAATAAAGCATCCATAAAAAATCTAGAAAAAATTAGCCTTGTCCCAAACCACACATTTTCCTGTCCATATGATTTCTCAACCTCTAACCACTTCTTTAAATTTTGCTATCCTTGTAGACTAATTATTTGCATATGATATTCATAAATAGTGTAGTTAAATGCAAAAAGGTACTTGTAAATTGTTAAGGTCCGACCTAGTGCCTGACTGAAATGTTGAGCTAATTGTTGAAATATTAAAAAAATGAATTTGTTATTAAATTTCCTAGATATTTCAGTGAGGGTTTCATGTACACCTCACCATATCTCACCCCACCAATCGCTGTAGCACCTGACTTGTCATAAAAAAAATGAGTTTATAGATTCTACATTTTTGTGACCAGAAATATTACTGCATTTGTAACTTTAGCAGGTAACTTTGATGTAATATTGGTCTCAAACAACTAATACATATTGTTATAACACTTTTGTCATACATGGTTTATTAACAAAAAGTAGAGCTGTAGGAAAAATTTGCATCCACTTACTGGCTGTAGTACTTGTGTGAAATGTTAACTTATTTTTTTTCAAAGCTGTTTTATGTTGCATTTGGAAAGGTTATTCGTATCTTTTGAATAAGTACTCCCAAGTTCCCTCCGCTGACATGGTAGGAATGCAAAGTAAACAATGCCTGATAATCTCTTTCTCTTTGCAGGTATTCTAGCAATTCTTGATGGATATATGAATATAGCTATGGAGCAAACAGAGGAATACGTCAATGGCCAACTGAAAAATAAATATGGCGATGCATTTATTCGAGGAAACAATGGTAAATAATCCTTAAAAAGATTTTATTCGTCTGTTACTATACTGCTACTATTATTATCAAATTTGAGATGGCAATAACTGGGTGTTCCTCTTGATGCAGTGCTCTACATCAGTACATCAAAGAGAACACTTGGAGAAGGGGCTTAGCACACCCGACGTTTGCAGGACACCTCAGTTCATCTTGCATCATGTTCTTTATGATTTAGAAGTTTCAGTAATTTGTGGATTCTATGCTGATGATACAAGTACTTGACAAGTGGAAGGTAGCTACACTTTTGTGGTATGTGCAGCATCAGTATCATGTGATATGCTGTTATCATCACCTCTTTTAACATCAGGCGAATTATCGGTGCTTGTCTTATTAATATCAAGCTTATATAGAAGGCTGTACTTGATATCCCTTGTATTAGTCAATATTTCTACTTAGTACTTTGGTAACATACATATGCGTAACATTTCATGACCCACTATGCACCATATGGCTATATCTGCCCATGGTAAATGTATGAAAGTTGATTAGGTGAAGTTAGGGTCTCAAATCCACCACCACTGGGTTCAAAGTACATATTCAATACATGTTGCATTTAAGATTTGATAACATATTTGAGATCACTAACATTATTCCCCTATGGTTACATGAGCTCCAAACTCCAATTAACCATCATGCTGGCAGCTCATGGTTCTTTCACAGTGCCATTACTAGATATGGAGCTTCATGTTAGTTTAATGGGTCTACTTGGTGGGTAAATTACCACTTGATAATATAAGCCAGTAATGATGAACGTGGTGAATTTTATTCTATTTTATTTTTTCGGGGGTGGAGGAGGAGGAGCAAGCACCACCAGCAGAGATGAGAATAGGGATTTATTGAATTTGCAGTTCTTTTGTTATCAGTGAATGAAACCACTAACCATTGACCTTAAAAAGTTAACCAACATCATTGTTAGTAGTTATGATCAGGAATAGGAAGTATCGTGTCATGGACCAAAAAAAATTATCAAGGATCGGAACCATTTCTTTTGTCAGTGTTTTGCCAATTTCATGTCTGCACCAGGAAACTTTAGTGTTTGGTCACCTATCCACTGAATGATTAGCAGAGAAAAATGCACGAAATAATAACAAAAGAACAGAGATAATGGTCAAAAAAATAGCATATCCATTGCTGATGCAGCTGCAATTTTTATAACTAATCTGGTACCATTCTTTATTGAGAAAAGAATCCAAACAATGTGGTAACACTCTTCAATGTGGACTTCTCTAGAAATATACTAATTGAGGTGAAAGTAACCTATAATATTGACAAAAGTTACAAGTTGTTTGTCTCCAGCCTCCGGAAGAGGGAGGACAACATCGGAGTCGTTGCATGTATAATTTACTGCATCAAACAATGTTTTCCATGAAGAAATAGACATACCCACTTCAACGTGAAAATTCAGCATACCGATTCTCAGAAAATAACTGAGCTCATTGGTTATAAAAACGAAAAAGAGAGAGATAATTACCCCGAGCCTCTACTTTGATATAACAGTTTCCTTTCTCTCTGAAATATATGTTACAACTTACATTATTTGTGATTAAAGCCAACCAAATATTGGCTGCCTATGATAATTTAACGAGGACATGTGTATACAGAGGTCATAAAAAAGCTCTGACGAGATGAGCCGGGCCCCAATGCATTTTTTGCTGCTACCACGTTGCTTACTAACAGTTGCCACTTTGTTTCATCTTTTTTGCTCTGCTGCTGCATTTTTTCCTTGAAATGCCTGAGAGAGAGAGAGAGAGAGAGAGACCAGCACCATCAAAATCACCATACCCCAATCACACTAATGAAATCCCAGAAAGTAAATTAAATACAGTAGTCTCAATATTATATCACCTTATTTAGTATTAAAAGCATATACTAGGTTGTTCTACAAGTTCCGATTCCAAAACAAAATATAAGAACTTCATAATGCGTCTAAACTAAATTTCAACAAATGAATCACGCACAAATAGAAAAAGTGTAAAAGCTATCGTCAGGTGCGCCCATCATTAACACATTTCTCTTGCTTTAATAAAATCAGCTATCCCTACATTGCATATTCTGGATATATATGTAGGTGGGGTAACATTTGCCATATTCCTCTCATGAAGTTGATGATTCATCAACAACTACGAGGTCTTAGCATGGCAATAAAAGTTTGATTACTTAGCAACCAGCTTGGATGGTTTGGAATGTGAGAAGGATATTGTGCACGAGACAAGAGAGACCAAAGAAACGGTATTTAAAGAGAATTCTGCAAGGGAAAAGCTGTACTTCATAAGCGATATACCAAATGGCTGGAGCATAGCAAAGCAAAGCAAAGCAAATTCTAGATATCAGATTTAACGAGTACAATGAAACTAAAATGGTATTATATGCAAGGGTTGTATGCACATGATTGCATTTGGATATAGCTCCAGAAGAGGGTAAAAAGAAAAGTGTGCTAGACCAGGAAGGAAGAATTGAATAACGTGTAAATGAAGAGGATAGTGAGAATAATCTAGTCAAAGACTGGGCCTAAGTTGAAACAACTGTGGCAACATGTATGGCCTTTTCGGCAAGGGAATTGCCTAGAACAAACTGAATATACGCTTGCAATTTAGGGGACTTAGTTGAAGACTAGTAATCATATAACAAAACTTACAATTTGTTAAGATCATTTTCTTGGATTTGGGTTATATCACCCACTTAAACACAAATTCTTTTGATACGCAATTTATTAGCTGTTTTTTTTTGTATTAATATAAAAAATGCACATAACCTCTTTAGCCATGATTGAATCATGTTATTGGTTATATGATACCTGAATCCTGATTCTGTATATCGACCAGTAACTACAAGCTATATGCTTACCTACAAAGAGGAACCTTGCAAAAATCAGGGTCGTTGCACATGCGGGAATGTAGTTCAAGGATTTGCCACATGCGTTTGCAGCGCACACATCCACCAGGGACGCGGGTCTTACAGCCAGAGAAATGACGGACTAGAGTCTCAAGCCCCTTACAGGCTGGGAAACTACAAGCAACCTGGCTTCCTTTGAGCACTTTGTCATGGGGCCCAATTGTCCTACACCCATCACGGAAAATGTGCACTAGGGCTTCCATTGCTTCGTAGAGTTGCAGGTACACCTTTTTCTCTTCAATTTTCTTCAATCTCTCTTGTTTACTCTAATACAAATAAAATAAGTTAAGACCTCAGCATTGCACCTTGCTAAAAAAATGATTAAAATCATGAAACAAAGATTGAAACAGTGTATAACTTACAGAATCTGCTTCAACAATCAATTCTAAGAGCTCTTGTTCAAGTGCCGGATTGGCACACGCCATGACTTTCCATCCTTCAGTGGAAGATATGGTTTTAAAGTCTCTAAGAACCATACGAACACATATAAAGGATAGCCGTGGAGCATCACAAGCCCTTGCTAGCTGAAGAACATCTATTACATTTTCTGCGTTTAGCAAATCCTGCTCTAATAGGTGCTCACAAACTCTTTTAAGTGATGGCACTGAATAGGAATGTGATAAAACCAATAAATGGAGAACATACTTCTTCATCTCATTCTCTTCATAGCTGCAATAGGATATCAAAAGGAACATATGTATGTCAATGCACATGTAATAGCTAGGATACAACATATTTAACTGGAAACATATGTACAGTATACAAATTACTAGCCCACATAAGTATTGAACAGGCAGAACCCAACTGTCCTCTTTTAGCAGGTGCAGCCGAATTCTTCTCAAGCTTGACTCAGTAATTCCATATAAAACATGTGATATTACTCCATCAATAAAAAACAATGGTGATTTTTTTAAGTTCATATAATTAATGAAACAAAAGGCATTCCAACCAGGCAACCACTTTTTTTTATCACAGATTAACAAGAGCAGAAACAAGGATGTCAAATAAAAGTTGCAACATGGAACCAAGGCTGAATGCCAACTAACTAAAAATTTAAGATGAATTATATACAAAGGAGAGACTCTTTACGTACCAGGATGAGTAAAGAAAGCGTATGAATGCGCAAACAGCATCATACGGTACTCCAGGAATCACCATGTATCTGAAACCATTTATGATTTTTGATTGCTTCAGGAAATTCCCCAATACTGATGATGCAACACTCTACACAAACAAGGCAAATATTCTTATTGAGTCAATACATGACAGAACAATTTAGGAACAGATTCTCTACTATTACATGATAAACCTCATGAAGTTATGATAAATATTTATAGTAAGCCTTTTCTTTTAATTAGGAAGAATTTAAATGAAACATCAAGTCTTGGAAATCCATATATGTCAAATTTTTACCTTCCTTATTTTCAAGGTATATATAATTATATATATGTTAAGATTGGTTTCAAGTTTAAACTTAGATCAATAAGTTGTCAAGCTACGTTCAAGAACTAGAACTGTATATATTAAGGGAGTACATGAAAATTTGATGCCTCACCAGAACAATGAAATGAGCCAGAATGATAGCCTCATCCTCAGTGATAATACGGACATCTGCTGCATATCCTTCTTTGAAGAGCTTGTCCCATGTGTACTTTGTTTCCTTTGGGACAGAAGTCAGACAACACCTCCCTGAAAGTCTTGGAGGATAATTGTTTTTCTTTTGCATTTTACCAGGGAATGGAGGTGGTTTTGGGATAATACGACTCTGACATACAGGATTGGCAGTAACTTCTTGTAAAGCTAAACTATCTTCCAAATGCTCTTCTTCTAATCGTAAATTAAAAGATCTACTAAAAGATTGATTGGTTGTGGATGGCCATGGAGAATAAAGATCCGGTGAAGCCATCAGCTACAATTTATATGATCAACAATAAAGTTTGTGGGATACTCTGCAAAAGATATAGATAAGATACAAAAAAATTAAGCACCCACCGGAATAAATACAAATATGAATATTTCAAGTGAAGGTTCAAATTTGTAGATAAGCATTAAAAAATGACTAAATTTCTTTTAATAAAATGTAACCAGTAGAACTAAATCAAAAGGAAACCTTATAGTAGGGAAATATCAACAAAGAATTTCTTTAAATTTCAGTATCTAATAAAAAACATCCCAAGTGCCAATTATTATCAACCCTGAGCTGACTTGAGCTTTAAATAAATAAACAAGGAAGTACCCATACGAGTATAGAACTTCTGCATCCTAAGCCATGTTTGTTGCAGCTTACGTGTACCAAATTATAACATAGTTTAAAATAAACTAGTATTTTAGTGTTTGCAACTTATATAAATAAAAATCATAATCAAATACAAGCTTGGAATTGACTGAATCTGCAAATTGGTAAACTACAAAGAATCCCTCCAAGCGAATTCTTTAGAAATCCTTGATATCCTAGATAATATACTTGCAATAATCTGATTAGGATAATCTCCTACAATCGGATTCAGTAAAAGTAAAATTGCAGAGTTTACTAGTTATGTCAATTTAGCTTGCTAACATGAACCTAGACTACATCATCTGGATTTACATACTAGCTAAAGGGGATCATGAACCTAGACAACAACATCATCTCAGTTTACATACTACATAGACATATACAAGGGGAATAATGATCCCTAGCTAACACTAGCCAATCCATCTCATAGCGTAAACGTGACGATCCAACACTGAAGATTAAACAAGTCACTTAACCGTCTGCCCAAGTGTTTGCCAGACAGCAAATAGCTCAGCAGACTATTAATTGTCACATATAAGGTAGAAGATAAACCAGCTAATGGCTCCTGGCTAACGTTAGCCCGGATCATTTCCCTATATACAATAATAAAAATTTACCATCTTTACAAAATCAAGAGCAATAATTACCTTGGTATTACTAAATCTGCAAATCTACTAGTATAAAATTTGAGACTTGCAGAATATGCTAAAAATATTCACCTTCAGTAGGAAGCAAATTACCTGTTAAAAAAAATAAGAAGTCATAAGAGGCACACACAAGCTCAATCATTAATTTCAACAGAAAATAAAAAAGGGTCCAGTACATAAGACTCTAAAACCAAAATAAATAACAGAAATTTAATCAAAAGTATAATAATCCACAGAAGCAAATGCACTAAATAAACATAACCACCAAAACACTTGCCAAATCAATTCAAAAACTACATCAAACTCATCCATTAAATATAATAAACTCTAATTTGCTTCTTAAAATGGCTATATATAATGAAGCAGAATTCAGAAAAACAATAACAAGGGCAGAGTAGAAATCCAAAGAAATCAAAGATGATGAAATAGAAACTCACCAAACAGACATAATTTGATTCATAGATATATCAAAATTTATATACAAAGATCAAAGATGGTATCCGGAAGAAGAATGTGGAGAGAGAACGACTATGCTATATTGTAGTGGACCGCAAAAGAGGTTGGAAAGGGGGTGGTGGAGTGGAACATTTATTATTAGAACCACTTATACGCCGAGCACCCTTCTTTTTTAATATTCATTTATTTAATTATCTTAACATGTCATGCCTCACGATTTTCTATGAAATCTTTGTCATATTCATTGTAAGACCCCGAATTTATGAAATACAAAATTTAATTTTTCTTCATATATATTTTTCTTGAAACAGTAAATGGTTAAATTGACAAAATTGAAAGTTAAGGATGTTATGTGCAAATTTTATTTTGTCGGACAATATTCTTTTTGTCGGGGAATATTCGTTTTGTCGAGGAATATTCGGGCCGTACGACGGCGCCGAAATAACAAATTATTTGTGGACCCCACAACGGAATAATTGTCGGATATAGAAAACGACAGAAGTAACCTTTTTAAATAAAAATAGTCAACGGTGTTAACTGTTAAAATACCGGTGATAAAAGAATAGTAGCATACGGTAATTTATGGTATTTTATTGTGGCACACGGTATTCTACAGTAGCACACGGTATTGCACAGTGTCTCGTATTATTGGTCTGATAATTGACACCGTAACTGTTACGCATCATTTCATCAATAATTATCACTGCATAATATTTTATATTATCAATTCAATTATTGTTGCTACACAGTATTTTGCATTATTGATTTAATAATTGTCATTACACTATATTTCATATCATCGAGTCAATAATTGTTGGTGCACTGTAGTTTAAAATTATTGAATCTAATAATTGTCACAGTAACAAATACACTATAATTTATATTATTAAATTAATAAAAATATGTAACGTGTTTCTTACATTATTGTGGTAACATTATTTTATATGTTGGACTCACAGGAAGAATAAATAAATAAATAAAAAAAAATAAAATAATTAATTTTACTATTTGAAATAGTAACGTGAATAGTGACGTGAATAGTGACGTGAATAGTAAGAAACATGTGGGACCCATTGTGGGGCCCACATGAAATGTGAGAAATGTGAGAATTGCTGAAGAGTTGGTGGAGGCTGCTGCGCAGCCTCTGCTGAATTTTTTTTATTTCACCTACCGTGCATAGTAACTTCTTTTCTCCTATAAATAGCTTGTTCAGCTGAATAGAAAAATCACACCTAAAACATAGAATTTTTCTATAAGAATTTTATGAGTTTTCTCTGAGAATAGTAAGCTTATTTTGAGTGTTTGAAAGCCAAAAGGAGTGCAGAAAATTTTCAGGTTGATCAATCTCATTTAAATCAATATCCAGTCACGTGTTAAGGTAAGGAATTTCATTTTCTTTCATACTCTTAAACTTACTACGGTAAGGAATATCAATCTTTTCACACTCTTAAACTTACTACGGTAAGGGGTATCATTCTTTTCATCATCATAAATTGATATTATTTTTTTCTTACTTAAAGGGATTATCATTCTTTGATTCTCAAAAATAATATCGTTTCTTTCTTGTGCCATTTATTTCCATGTATTAAATTGTGGGAATAACCTTACGGTGCGGTTTACCGCCTGTTGGTGAATAACCTTTTGTATTCATTCCTTATTAATCTTTGAGAATAACCTTACGGTGCGGATTATCGCCTGTTTGGTGAATAACTCTTCGTATTCAAATTGATGGGAATAACCTTACGGCGCGGATTATCGCCTGTTTGGTGAATAACTATTCGTATTCAAATTGATGGGAATAACCTTACGGTGCGGATTATCGCCTGTTGGTGAATAACCCTTTTTATTTGTCTCCTGTGAAAATAATTTGTCTACACGAATTATCACATGACACTTTTATTCCATATTCGTAAGTGATATCATTTTCCTTTATACTCATAAGGGATACCATCTTTTTCATCTTCCATTATTCAAACTTACTATGGTAAGGGATATTAATTCCCTTCACCTTTTGTTAATCAAACCTGCTACGGTAAGGGATATTATTTTCTTTCATACACCTAAATCGAAACTTATTATGGAACTATTGCTTCTATAATTCCTGAAAATATTATATGTTCCATAATAGTTGAACTTCATTATTTCAACTGAACCTTCCTATTTTCTGAACCTTTCTGTTGAACTATAATCGTTATTCTGAACTGTGGATCTTGAAATATCATTTTTAAATTTCACTCCACATCATGTTGGCAATTTGGACATTATTTGAATCTGCACAAAGTAAACTTTCGATACTTATTGTTTATCCTGTTCTTCTGTTCATCATTTGTATCACTGTTATTTGTATTAATCATCAAGAATCAAGCTGTTGTGAATATCTGTGGCGGGGGGCACAGATGTGATATAATTGTTGAACAGATGATAGGTTAAAGGCGATATACTAGGTTAAAGGCGATACATCTGTTCGGTGTCTTTTATGGCACGTGGTTAATGTTCTCTTTGGCCCGTAGTGCAAAGATGAACTGTTGATTGGTATGATTATGACCAAAGGCTGAATCTGGTATAATCATGACCGTTGGTGTTATATTGAATGTCTTTGGCCCGTAGTGCAAAGATGAACTGTTGATTGGTATGATTATGACCAAAGGCTGAATCTGGTATAATCATGACCGTTGGTGTTATATTGAATGTCTTTGGCCCGTAGTGCAAAGATGAACTGTTGATCTGCATAATTATGATCAGGAACTGTGAAGTTGTATTATTTTGACTAATGGTATTTCAGATGATAAAAGTTGATGATATTTTTACTAAAAAGAGAAGCGAGTGGACATTATAGTCTGCATTATTCTTCTAATAGATTGCTCATTCCGCTGCTATTATTGATCTGAACGTTGTTTAAGAATTTAACTACAGTTTTTGATATAAACCTTGTAGTCTATTGTATTCTATCAAGAACTCAACTATTGAAGGCTAATGATAATTTATTCGTCATTATCTTAGTCATGATATTTCTTACTGGGCTATTTGAGCTCACCCTTTCTTTTGTTCCATTACAGGAGATGAAAACGTAACAGGGTCTAGCCGGGGAATGGAGTGAGAGTCTGAGGAATAGCTGTCGTAGTCTTCACATGTTGTAAAATAGTGTGGCAATAATAGTGAAGACTTAGTTGTGTATTATTATACACTGTATTGTTGTACGTTGTGCTTTGTTGTAATAATTTTGTTGTAGTCTTTTGACGACTCAAGTTTGGGCTGTGTGGGCTCAGATTTGGGGGCGTCACATTCATGATTCATAATTATTCTTTGTCTATAATTTTTATTTTTTAAATTATATTAAAAGTAGTTTATTAAAATATATACATTAAAAAATTACATACAAATTTGATAAATACCGATAACACTATCCGATACTTTTACCAAAACGAGGTGCTAGCTAATATTTATACCCTTAAAAATTATGTTGGTCATATATTTTACAAATAATATATATATATATATATATATATATATATATATATATATATATATATATATATATATTATGAATTTATATAACAATTTTTTATTATCAATTACGTCGATAATTGTTATTAGTAATTTATTTTAAAATATATATAATACGGTAAATTGCTTTTATTATTTTATTCAATCATATGCAATTATAATTAAGTACAAAACTTTTACAATATATTGCACGACTCAATTTGTATTATTTATGAGTTTGTGTTAAAAACATGAGAAAGTTAGAGAATAAAAATAGAGCGGAATTAGAGAAAACTTAACAGAAACTTACATTCATTATGTAAAGTTGATTTTGATTAAAACTTTGTTGAGAGAGAGCCTCCTATATATAACCTTGCATAATGAAGAGAGAGAGAGATTTATTACTAGACAATTCCTTTGATAAAGAGGGAAACTTGGTTATTCTTTGTAATCATGAGTTAATGAGAGAAAATGAGTATGGAATGAATTAAAATTTTAAAATTTGTCATGTTAATAAATAGAACTAAATAATGATTTTTTTTTTAAAATTATAAGATAGCTTTTCACCCAAAAATTCTTGAAATTTTGAATAGAAAGTTAGGATTAATTTTCATTTATTTTTCACTTTTTTTTTCATTTTAAAAAGTTGTTAATAATGTCAAGCACTATTTATACTATTAAAATAAATATACATTTAACAGAAAATATTAAAATTATAAAATTTCAACTGCATTTTAAAATTTTAACAATATTTATTGATCTGATAACATAATTAATTTTTTGGCATTATTAATTACCTAAAAAAACCTCTTAACCATGATGTGTGAAAAACTTCTATAATTATTTTATTTATTCTTTTCACCATTTTTAAAACTCATAAACACAATGTAAAAGATTTTGATTTTACATGGGGGGTGATGCGTCTCTGTATGGGGTGTTCATCGGTAAAAAAATCGTACGAAATCAGTTTAAATTTTACCAAACCAATTATTAAATGTCTAAAAAAAAAGTACCAATACCATTATCGAAATACTGATATCCCATACCAGTATAGGCTAGTTCGGTATAGGGACGATACTGATAATATTGAATTTTTTTTTTTTGTTAATTTTTTTAAAATAATTTTATTAAATTTATGTGGTCATAATGTGAGATAAATAATAATATATGTATACATTATTTTTTATATTAAGCAACAATAAGTTCCCATGGTGCCACTATATGATTTTTTTTAATTTTTTTTTCTCTTTATATTAAAGTTATTAGCAAGTCATAAAATATTTTTTATTAATATTAAAAGTTAATTTGCAATTTTTATTTTATTAATTATCTGTCTTTTAATTTTTATAATACTTCTTGATGAATAAATTTAAATATTTATATAATATATAATATAAGCGATACATACTAATACGATATAATCTATACTATTTAAAAAAAAATATTAATATTAATACTGATTAATTGATATATATCAATTATTTTTATTGATACTATATTAATTTTATATTTTATTAAATTAATCGTACTGAATCGATGGGCGTGAATTTTTTTAAACACCCCCATCTGTACGGCCTGGTCGGCGGAATAAAACATATGACCAATAAAAAGAAGACACGTGTTGCAAAGAGAATGGGGCGGCCCCTTGAAGACTACGGAAAAGTAGTGGTCTAAATTTAGAAGGAAGAAAGGAGAAGCGAAAGGTAAAGATGTGACGGCAAAGGTGACTAGGCGTAGGCCCCGCGGAGCCCACTCCCGGAAGATTTCTCAACACTTTTATTTTTTCTTTTTTATATATATTTTTATTTCCTCTGTACTTACGAATGCCAAATTGGTTCAATAATTTTAGAGGTTTTTATTGACTTTAATAATTGAAAATTTTGGACTAAACACTTGTTTCAATTTATTGATGGTCGCAGTCTCATAAAGATAATCAAAATGGTGCCGGTCATGCCAAACTAATAATTATTTTATCAAAATAATAAATATCATTAAATATTTAAAATGTTGTTTAAATAAATATAAAAGTGTCATTAGTGTATATTTCTTGGTATAAATATTATAAGCCTCGTTATGTATTGTGATAATTTTTAATTGAGTTATAATTACAACGCGTGCATATATGTGATATGTTGAAATTAAAAAGAATTTTATATTAATTTATTCTATGTTATCGCATAATTTTTTTAAATTATTTTATGTTATGGCATAAATTTTTATATTAATCTCAATTCAACTTTATCACATACTTAATGTATATCATTTTCCAAATATTACTCATCTATCGCCGTCAAAATTACGTTGTGATTCTTTTTTTATTATCATATCAACTGTTTTTAGTATTACTGTATATTCATAGCATATTATTTTATTATTCTAGTTGTTATAAATAGATTTTGAAGTTTTGTAGTTTTTAATAAATAAAAGTACCATTTGTGTTACTAAAGCTTAAAGCTCATACTCTATTCATTATTTGACACACGGACATTACTTTGTACCGTAAGTATCACGTCATATATTCAGGTTTTGATCTTTGATTAAGTCAAGTCAAAATTATTAGCTGAAATAGTGATATAAGCGAGCCTATCGGCCATGCCACTTTGGTCCAACCAACCTACATAATCATCACCGCCATCTCTAGCCACAACCAGCAAATATTTAAATATAATTGTGTAAACGCATTCAATTTGATAGGAAAAAGAATCAATAAATACTAGAAATTAATTCAAGAAATTAATCAAAGATTGTTGCTAATGATAAAGAGGAAATCAAATTATAAAAAAATTAATGAATATTGAAGCTCAATTACCATGGAAATTTAGAGCTAACAATATCCTTCGGACCATATTTCCTCCAAGTATAGTCGTCCCCTGATGGAATACGAGGTGCAGTGATTTTTACTATTTGACTAACCACTTTATCATTTCTACACATACAAGTTATTTTGCCTAAACAATTATATTTTTTAGAAATTTTAGTAGAAAAACATGCATATACATACATATTCCTCCAAGTTTGAAAGTTTCTTACTTTCTTATTATCTTTTGAGCTAACGAAAAGCCTATCTTATAATCCACAGGAAGAACCTCCTTCTTGCCACTGCCCCTTCGCCGTTCTATATCTCTTCCATCCAAATTAGGAGAATCCAATGATGTCAGATAATTAGGGAGTAGGGACTCCTTCTACCGTCATCTCTTTCTCCCTAATTGATATTAATCTAAGTATTTAGATTAAAGTTCAATGACATCGATCAAATGGGATTGTGTTTGATCAGAGGATTGGGTTAGAGGCATGCGTAACCTTTTTAATTCCTAGGTTGGGCTGGGCTAATGTGTAAAACTCCGAATTTTATGAAATAAAAAATTTAATTTTTTTTCATATATATTTTTTCTGAAACAATAAGTAGTTAAATTGATAAAATTAAAAGTTAAGGATATAAATTATTTTATGTCGGACAATATTCGTTTTGTCTGAGAATATTCGTTCTGTCGGGGAATATTCGTACGACGGCGCCGTACGAACTAATCATTGGTGGACCCCACAATGAATAATTGTCGGATATAGAAAATGACATAAATAATTTTTAAATGGTCAATGGTACTATCACTTTTAATTGTTAAAATATCCGGTGGTAAAAGAATAGTAATATACGGTATTACAAGTAACATACGGTATTGCACAGTAGCACACAACATTGCATAGTGTTTCGTATTATTAAACTGATAAAGTGGTTATCGTACAATATTTGACTTTATTGTCATATGCACAATAATTCATATTATTAAACTGATAATTGTCATAGTAGCATATGCATAATAATTCACATTATTGAATCAATAATTGTCATGACACAGTAACGTATTCTTTCTTTTACATACTTTCTGCATTATTGTTATCTCTATTATGATGTTATTTAAACAGTTGTATTTCATTAATTAATTAACTTGATATCTAACTCAAAGAGCCAACTACACTGTATTTATAACAATTAGTCATAATAATGAATAAGTGTGAATTATTGTTGAATAATTGAATTGATAAAGTTATTTATTTATAATATTAAGTTAGGTGATATAAAATGAATGGTATAGATTAAAGATAATATAGAATTTGAAATGGATGGTGTAGATTAAGAGATGATCTTTAAATGAATGGTTTAGATTAAGAAAATCTTAAAAGATGAAATGAATGGTATAGATTAAGGATAATATAGAATTTGAAATGGATGGTGTAGATTAAAAAATGATCTTTAAATGAATGGTTTAGATTAAAGAAATCTTAAAAGATGAAATGAATGGTATGGATTAAACGTTATCTTGAAATGAACGGTTTGGATTAAATTAGGAAATCTTGGTTATGATAAAAATTTTGGCTATAAATAGAGGCCTTAACTTAATGATTTTTCATAAACTTCCTTACTTGTTCTTTCTTTCACTCTCTAAATACTTCTTTGTGTAAGTTCTCTCTAAGTGTGCTTAAGTCGTCTTGAGTATTTGTGAAGATCTATAAGTGTACGAGTACTGTTCAAGTTAATCAACCTCATTTAAATTAATATCCAGTCACGTGTTAAGGTAAGGGATTCCATCTTTTTTATCTTCCACTATTCAAACTTACTACGGTAAGGGATTATCATTCTTTGATTCTCGAAAATAATATCGTTTCTCTCTTACTCATAAGATGTGTTATTTATTTCCATGTATTAAATTGTGGGAATAACCTTACGACACGGATTACCGCCTGTTGGTGAATAACCTTTCATATTCATTCCTTATTAATCTCTGAGAATAACCTTACTGCCCGGATTACCGCCTGTTTGGTGAATAACTCTTCATATTCAATTTTTATTAAATTATGGGAATAACCTTACGGCGCGGATTACCGCCTGTTGGTGAATAACCTTTCGTATTCATTCCTTATTAATTTCTGGGAATAACCCGACTACGCGGATTACCGCATGTTTGGTGAATTACTCTTTATATTCATTTTCTATTTTTCTAAACATTTCTATTGAACTGTAATCGTTATTCTGAACTGTGGATCTTGAATATCATTTTTGAATTTTACTCCACATCATGTTGACAATTTGGACATTATTTAAATCTGCACAAAGTAAACTTCTGATACTTATTATTTATCCTGTTTCTTCTGTTCATCATTTGTATCACTGTTATTTGTACTAATTATCAAAAATCAAGTTGTTGTGAATATCTGTGGCCGGGGGCACAGATGTGATATAATTGTTGAACAGATGATAGGTTAAAGGCGAAATAATAGGTTAAAGGCGATACATTTGTTCGGTGTATTTTATGACATGTGGTGAAAGGTCTCTTTGGCCCGTAGTGCAAAAATGAACTATTGTTTGGTATGATTATGACCAAAGGCTGAATACTGGTATAATCATGACCGTTGGTATTATATTAAATATCTTTGGCCCGTAGTGCAAAGATGAACTGTTGATTTACATGATTATGACCAGGAACTGTAAGTTGTATTCTCATGGTCAGTGGTGTTTCAAATGATAAAAGTTGATGATGTTTTTCCTAAAAAGAGAAGCGAGTGGACACTATAGTCTGCATTATTCTTCTAATAGATTGCTCATTCTGCTGCTATTATTGATCTGAACGTTATTCAAGAATTTAACTGCAGTCTTTGATATAAATCTTGTAGTCTATTGTATTCTATCAAGAACACAACTATTGAAGGCTAACGATAATTTATTTGTCATTATCTTAGTCATGTTATTCTTTATTGGGTTATTTGAGCTCACCCTTTTTTCCCATTATTTTTCAACAGAAGATGAGAACGTGGCTGGGTCTAGCCGGGGGATGGAGTGAGAGTCCGAGGGATAGCTATCGTAGTCTTCACGTGTTGTAAAATAGTGTGACAATAATCATGAAAGATTTAGTTGTGTATTATTATACAATGTATTGTTGTATGTTGCACTACTTGTAATAATTTTGTTGTAGTCTTTTGACAACTCAAGTTTGGGCTGTGAGGGCCCAGATTTGGGGGTGTCACATGATGGTTTTAACTAGTGGATGGAGATTATTTTTTTTTATTGGGTTTGAATTACATGAAATTACTGGCCCTTTTCTTAGCTAGCATTACCATGGGTGATGGGCCCATCCCTATTTCCACCCAAACGCTTATAACACCAGTCAATCTTCTTAGCTTTGTACAAAAGTTGCATTGCCTTGTAGGCCAGGTTGTTTTAGGCCACATGTTAGGCTAGGCTAGGGCCTTTTTTGAGGCCAAGCCAGGTAATATGCTAAAAAATAAGGTCTCTTTGGGGCTTTCAGGCCGAGCTTTTTTAGGTCAGACCTAGGCCGGATCAAGGCCAGGCCTTTTGTGCACCCCTGTATACCCCATGTGATGTTTATTTTAGCCATCCCTAATAATTGCACATGAACCCCAACTTTAACTGCTAAACAAAGTTGCATACTGCATGGTTAACATTTTTCAAGAAGTTAAATAATGCTCCTATTTCTTGAAAACTACTCCACATAACCCTGGATTTACTACTCTTTTCACTTATACCCTTTTCTTTATCAACATTACCCCTTCAACACTTCTTGTACTTGAGCTATATTCCTTTCTCCCTGAGCTCTTTATCAAGAATAAGGGAGAAACAAGCCACCAAAAGTACTCACATTATGTTAATCCCTTACCCAGCCCAAGGCCACATGAACCCAATGCTCAAATTCTCCAAGAATCCCTTATTCTTTCTATTGCTTCTTGTGCCGAAGTTCTTTATGCAGTTGCTCCGATGCCTCTACCTGCCAAAAATCTGCCACGAAGACCCTTCCAGAATTTGGCTCACCTAAAACTGGGCTTTGGTTGAATTTGCGCGTGAGTTCTTTCCCCAAAATCAGTGTCTGATGCACGTGCTTCGTTGGTGGCTTCTTGCTAAGGCTATAGAGAGACAAAGACTCATAAAGAAATAAAAAGGCAAAGAGAGAGACAAAGGATGGGACTGCCGAAAGAAAGGGAAAAAAAAGAGGAGACTGATGATTGTTTTATTTTTCAATTTAAGAGAATATGGGGTGGCTGCTAAATTCCAAGGAGAGATAGTGTTGGGAGATTAATCAGCTATGGTATATTAATTAAACTATAATCACAAAATAAACTTTATATGAATATATTTGTTTTATTAAAATTATCCAATAATTAATCACCCACTACTTTAATAGAATAACTAAAAATGCTAAACTTATACATCTCCCATGAATTCAACCACTATATCAATAGAGAAAAACTCTGACATGAGAAAAATATATAAACATCTCAAAACCTTATAATCTAATAAACACATTAGATCAAGAGGATGATTTATGATAAAAATAATTTGCATATTTTGGTGTGTTTTGTATGTTTTACTTTTAATAATATTTAAATGTTTGATAATAATAACTAAAATAATGTAAAATAAGTTTTGATTTTGATAATTATGAATATCTTTTTATGTGGTGAGTAAACACTGAAAAATATTTTTTTTTTCATTTTAAATTGTCAAGGAAAAACAACTAAATTAAAATATGTCATAGTACCGTACACTTTCGTCGAACATTGTTGTCAAAAGTTTTACATTTAAAATGTTTTCATCCATGGGCGGATCCAGCTTACATGGGTGGTCAATTGATCGACTAAATTTTCAAGGTCAATTTTTTTTTAGATGTTCAGTTAAAATATGAAATTTTAGATTAATAATTTACTAAATGTCTCAAATTCACACTGTAACGCCCCCACATCCGGGTCCCTTGAACCACGGGCTTGGTGCGCACGTGACTATCTACCCTGTCATTTCATCCAATCAATCTGAATACAATAATGATAATAAGAACTTAATTTACATTCAACCATAACTAATCCCAGGTTCTACGTACCTTTATACATACCATCTGTCGTATCTGATATATTACAACATATAATAATAATTACACACTAATTACAATAATAACAAAACTATTGCTGGTTGGCTTTTCCTTTACCCTTGTCTACTCTAGACCCCTCGGTCTTCTCTGGCTTAGCTGAAATATCATGAATGAAAGCAAGAGTGAGCTTAAAATAGCTCAGCAAGTAATTAAACATGAGATAACATGATATTTCAGAATGAAGGATATAGTTTGTTTACAATAAAATGTAAGTATGCGAATCAATCTTGACTTGTAGCAATTCAATACATGATGAGAAAATCAAAACATAAACTGAACATAAATATCTGAGAACATGGAACTTTTTAATTGCTGTATGGTCACAAGACCAAGAACACGTTAAGAACAATATCCATCTTTAAGACCGATACTGTCCAAAGTATTTATAAAACGTTAAGAGCAATCTCAATCACAAAGACTGACATTACCCACAATGGTAATAATAACAGTTTAGATGCGTACTCTGGGTGATCAGCCCATCGTACTTTATATTGTGCACAACAACATCTAACGACGCAACCACGTCATAATTAATTCATTTCCTTTAGCCTTTATTTCCCCTTGTTAATAGGGTTGTTCTGTTACAGCATAACGAAGAGTCCGCACCACCACAATGTGGATTGGAGAACGTAACAATCAATAACTGGATTTAACATGAAACATACATGTGTCTAGCCAGAACCAAAATTGGCATCGACCTTTTCAAGATAGTTCGATAAGAATTGAACCTTAGATGATAACATGAATGTACAACATGAATGTCTGTTCAAGAATCTGAAATTAAAAGTTTAGTCAGAAAACTTGCCTTGGTCCTCGTCTATCACAACTGGTAAAATATTATCCCGTCTAGGACCTACATGACCATAATATTGGTTCATGCATTAGTTATGTACACATGCATGCCATTACTTGCTATATAAGCCATCACTTAGTTTAACATAACCCTAATCACGTAACACATTGTTTACTTAAGCCTTAGGATCTACCATATTGATTATTTTTATCAATTTATGGTTTACATATGTGTTTCTATCATTAAATATTAAAACATTGCAATTTGGAAGTAGAATAATTATTTTTCAAAAATCAGGTCACGGCGCCCCGGCGGAGAGAACCGCGCCCCCAGCGAGATCCTCTCGGCCGAACAGCGCCCCGGCGACGACTGATCTCGCCCCGGCGTATCCCATGCAGAAGCACTGCGCCCCGGCGCAGTTACAAGAGTAAAATACTGCGTACTGGTTTTTCAGAAATTTTTTTCTTTCCAAAAACTGAGCTATCTTTGACCCTAATGTGAATTTACCAATTCCAACACTTCATATAGCACGTATAACACATAATTGACTTGCGGGGATTTTCGAAACATTTAAAAATCATTATTTGAACCTATTTTTCCAAAGATTTCATTTTAGTCGTATTTTAACGTTTTAAATTGTTTAAAACGGTCGTTTATCGCCATAAGTGTCAAATTACTTCCAATTCGATTCTAACACGTGCATATACATAAAACTTACATGCTTGGCCTAATTTGAACCTCCATAAACCAAAATGGCCAAAAATCAACCATTGATTGCATTTTATCATTTTACAAAATTATCTCAAAAACCATCTTTCACTCTTGGAATTCTATACCTCACATGCATGACCACATACACAATTAGCAACTTGATATACACATATAGCTTATATATGTACCTTCCAATGCACTTTACAGATTATAATTTGGTTTAGCCAAAAAGTATAGCCTAGTATTTGATTTTCCTTCATAAAACTTGCTTTAGACTTTATTCATGTTTCTATAATACCTCTTAGCATATAATAATGCATGTAACACATTTCTTTTACCTCTTAAGCTAGGTTTCATCATGTCTAGCAACTTAAAACACACAATCAAAACTTAGATCATAATTTTAATCTTAGCTATTCATGTAAATAGTACACCACCTTTGCTATACACAACTCAATCACTAGGTTTTCATGATCTAGCCAACTTGAAGCACATATATCACATAATATACACATATAATCAACAACTCATGCATGGCTTCATCTATTTCAACATATAAACCCATAATCTTTGAAATTTATATCTTAAACTATTCCATACCTTCTTCTAGCTTTGCTTCTTCTTGCTAAGAACCTTGCTAACACTTGATTCTCCACCTTAGTAGTTATTCTCTTCTCTCTTGATTACCTCTTCTTGAATTTCTTCTAAGATTTTAGCAACCCTAGCTCCTCTTTCTCTCTTTCTCTCTTATCTCTTACCTTGCTAGAACTTTCGTAGGAATGAAATGAAATAGCCAAGTGAAATGCTGAAAATCACTTGCATGAAGGCTCATATCACATGTCTAGCAACTAACCAAGGTTAGCATACATACTCAAGCATGGTTAGGGTCAAACTAGTCATTCTCCATGATTAACTAAGGATATCTTGGACATTTAGCTATCTTGGGATACAAAGGTCATAACACAACTTGTTAAAATTCTTTTGGTCATTAACCAACTTCCTAGCATTTCAATTTCTATGAATTTTTCCTAACTTCCTAATTTAATTCTCTAAAAATCCAATTTAAATCCAATTTGAACCAAATTCATTTCATAATTCCTGTATTTAATTCCACCATTTAATAACTCATAATATACATGTCCCAAATTACATGTCACACCTCTAAATATTTTATTTCCATTAATAACTTATTTACAAGAATTCAATATTCATTTATAAATTAGGATTTTATATATAGCAAAAATGCGTATCGTTACACACACCGTCACTCGATTATTTGTCGTTGTTTAGTAACTTTAAAAATGAGACTATCATTGCTATAAACAACAATTTTTTTTAATCATAAACAATATTGGAGCATTATTTAATATTATAATTTATTTAATTATATTTTTATTTCTTTATAAATATTGTTTTTAAATTTGACCCCACTGAACTAAGAGACTGGATCCGCCCTAAGGATGAGGCTTGTTGAGCAGCAACAACTTTTTTTTATGGGTAGTAACAGAGTCCGAACAGAGTAAACTTCAGTTTTAAAGCCAAGGCAAATGAAAAAGGCTTAATTGTGAGCTGGTACCCTCAGGTCGAACTTTTGGCCCATAAGGCCGCAGGGAGTTTCATGATACTTTGTGGGTGGAACTCGCCGATTGAAGCGTTGAGTTTGAGGGTGCTAATGCTGGTTTTGCCTCAGTGGACAGATAAAACTACTAAAGTTAAGTATGTTATAGACGCATGGAGGACTAAAGGTTGTGAAAAGGGGAGTGTTACGAGGGAGGAAATTACTATTTGTGTAAAAGATGTTATGGAGGGAGAAAAAGGGGAAGAGCTTAGAGCAAACGCGGTTAGATGGAAGGATTTGGTCGTTGAGACAATGGATGGTGAAGGTGGATGTAACACCCCCTTTCAAAAATAGAAAGAGAGGTTACTCACAAAACATAACAAAACTATAAAACAAATCAAAAGCTCTATTTTACCAAAAAAGAATAACTCTAATAACTGAGAAACGCCACAAGCCAAACCATAATAAATACCAAACTGGTTCAAACCACAATCTAGAATAGTTATTATAACTCCAAAGAAAAATAATGTAGCACCACCTAAACATAATATATCTAAACCACTAGTTAAAAGAGAGCTCTCATCACACTTGCCCACGATCCCCCTGATTACCTGCTGGAAGAAAACACAGCATGAGCCAAATGCACAGTACGAATATATAGTACAAAATAAAGAACTGAAACAATAATGACATTAACTGAACTGAAACGAACATAACTAACACAACGAAATAATAGGCTGAGTCAAAGGGCTGCGTGTTATTTCATACCGAGCTCAAAATATAACAGAAATATACCTTGTCACACAGACAAGTCAAATAATGCCACGCAAACAAAATAATGCCACACGGGCAAAATAATGTCGCGCAGACAAATCACACATTGGATCGCGAGTATAAACGCATGAAAAATCAGAAGGTGTGTTTGGCACAAACATCACCAAACCGCATAATAGAACAGAATAGAAACTAGGGTCGGCCCATACGTCTCCCACAACAAAACACCAAATTTGGCCATCGCCCACCAAAACACAAAATTGAGACGTCGTGGACTGATCACACTGCCACGGAATGTGTCATACCTCGGTGCCAAGAGACATGCATGTGGTACCCCCACAGGTGGTTATAGCTCAGGTATACCCTACGGTATAATCTGATAAAGATATCATGCCACAACGAATGCGACATAATACCCACAAAAGGGTTCTAAGTGTACATGTTAAATGAAACGAATCAATACCAAATTTTCAAAATAAATTAACATGTACATTCTACGGAATCAAAATAATCACTACACATGATTTAATAATACAAAGAGTACAAAAATGAGTTCTATGTAACGCCAACATGAAGCTATCATATTAATTTTACAAGGAACAATTATGTGAAACAATAACGAAATTCGAAACGAGAAACAAAATAAACTAATTAATTATAACAAGAATATCGCTGAAGGAATACGGAATCCGTACCTGAAGTCAGCAATGTAATACCCAATTAAAATTCCAAATATAACTCGTTAAACTTCTACAGCCCAATCTAGTAAATAAAATAAATTGTCGTTATAAGTCTAATCATCATAGACATATACTGTTATAATATTACCAAATACAATTTATTAAATTATTTGTTATTATAAAATTATGCTCGACTTACATCTTTTATTATTAATTTTTTTATTATCATAATATTATAGTTCCAAAAACACAAATTTATATATAGCAGTGCCTTTCATTCTATACATAATGTTAGGATATATAAACTATTTATATATATATCAAGATAACAGATTACATAAACCATATATACATTCTTTTTTTTTTCTAAATTCATTCAATAAAGTAATACATAGCTCAGTACATGCACATAATACACACACACACACACACACACACACACACACACACACACACACACACACATATATATATATATATATATATATATATATATACACACCCCATGATATTATATATACTGCTACTATGCTACATAACTTGATTCAAAATCTGATGACATTTTTCCGCACAAATGGAACTTTCACCTGTTACAAGCATTTAAAATTATATATATATATATATATATATATATATATATATATATATATATATATATATATATATATATATATATATATAGATCATGCCATGATACAACATATCCTACTACACAAAGTAATTTATAATCTGACATTACTTTTTCTTCCGCACGGATGGAACAATTCAAAGCATAAAGAAATAATAAAAGAAAATAATTCAATCACATACAAAAAACAAACAGAAAAGAATGCCAGTTAACCTGTTCTATCTTCTGAATATATCTTTCGCCACAATCATAACTATCTTTCTCTCGGTTTATGCAGTAGGCAGCGACTGATTATATTTTATTTTTTTATAAGACAAGCAAAGCTAGGTTACATTATAAATGATTTATGTTTTATTTATTTATTAATTAATATATATCATTAACTCTCTTAATTTTAATAGTATAAAATTTAAATTGGACTTAATTAGTTTTAAGGCCCAAATTTTTCTTAAATTATACTTATTCCTTAATTACAAATAGCCCACAAAATTTTTAATTACTAGTTTGATCCAAACATAAGAAAAGCCCAATTAAATATTTTGAAGGTTTTCTAAATATTTTATTTTTATTTTTACAGTGTATTACATCACATCCCTCTTAAAAAGGATTCCGTCCCCGAAATCAAAAGAATGGAACGTACCTAATTTTCAAATAGATGTGGATACTCCGCTCGAATAGACTCTTCCATCTCCCAAATAGCTTCCCGCTCTGAATGGTTCATCCACAAAACCTTAACAAACGGAATTGTTTTCCTCCTCATAATCCGCTCTTGACGATCCAGAATCGCATCGGCTTACTCCTTACAAGTAAGATCACCCTGAATTTTATCGAACGGATATTGCACTACATGCAATGGATGATAATTATAACTCTTCAACACCGACACATGGAATACATTATGCACATGAGCTAGCTGTGGAGGCAAAGCTAACCGATATGCAACCTCACCAACTCTTTCCAAAATCTCAAAGGGGCCAATATAACGCGGACTAAGTTTCCCTTTCAACCCAAATCGTCGAATGCCCTTCCAAGGATAAACTTTTAAAAACACATGCTCACCGGGTTCAAATTCTAAGGTCCTCCTATGTTTATCAGCATAACTCTTTTGCCATGATCGAGCCAACCGCAATTTCTCCTTAGTCACCGCTACCTTCTTCGTAGTAATTTGAACTAACTCAGGTCCTTCTATGACCTTTTCACCAACCTCATCCCAACAAGTTGGTGCCCGACACTTTCTACCATATAACGCCTCAAACGGAGCCATTCCAGTACTTGCATGCCAGCTGTTATTATAAGCAAACTCAACTAGGCTCAAGTAATCATCCCAATTACCTGACCACTCCAGTGTACACAACCTCAACATATCCTCTAAAGTCTGGATAGTCCTCTCAGATTGTCCATCAGTCTGTGGATGAAAAGCAGTACTGTAATTAAGCCAAGTGCCCCAAGCTCGCTGAAACCCTTTCCAGAAACGTGAAGTGAACCGTGGTTCTCGATATGAAACAATAGACACCGGAGTACCATGAAGTCTCACAATCTCCTGCTGAAAGATCTGTGCCAACCTGTCCACCGAGTAACCTTCATGGATAGCCAAGAAGTGTGCCGACTTGGTCAACCGATCCACCACAACCCAAATGACATCATTCTTCTTAAAAGTCTTTGGCAAACCAGTCACAAAATCCATTGTGATATTTTCCCACTTCCAAACTAGAATATCTAACTGTTGTAGCAAACCGCTAGCTCGTTGATGTTCTATCTTCACTTGTTAACAAATGAGGCACTTCCCAACATATTCAGCCACATCTCGCTTCATCTCATTCCACCAAAAATTCTCCTTTAAATCTCTGTACATCTTCGTAGAACCTGGATGAATAGAAAATGGTGAACTATGAGCCTCAGTCAATACTGTTTCCCGAATAGTTGAATCTAACGGCACACACAACCGTTTACTCAACCAAATCACACCATGCTCATCAATACAGAACTCGGTTTGTTTGCCCTCCTCCAAATTATGTGCCATAGCCCACAACTCCCCATCTTCTTTTTGAGTTTCTTTAACCCGCAAGATAAGAGAGGGCTCCACTCTCATACTTGCTAAATGCCCATCTAAACCTTACACATACAATTCTAACTCTAGTCGGTCCATATCCGCAATAAGCTGAGGTTGTGTAATAAGGGCTGCTAAACTCCCTGAACTCTTTCAGCTAAGAGCATCTGTAACCACATTTGTCTTCCCCGGGTGATACTGAATTCTCGCATCATAATCTCTTAGAAGCTCTAACCAACGCCTCTGTCTCATGTTGAGCTCTTTCTGAGTAAAAATGTATTTAAAACTTTTGTGATCGGTGAAGATATCACAAGTTTCTCCATTCAAATAGTGCCTCCAAATTTTTAGGGCAAAGATTACTGCTGCTAACTCCAAATCATGAGGCGGATAATTCACCTCATAAGGTTTAAGCTGCCTAGAAGCATAAGCAATCACCTTACCGTGTTGCATCAAAACACACCCCAAGCCCTTCTTAGAAGCATCACTATATATTTGGTAACCTCTTGTCCCCGATGGCAATGTAAGTATTGGAGTTGTTACAAGTTGTTTCTTTAACTCTTCAAAGCTCTTCTCATGCTCTTCATTCCACACAAACTTCGTGCCCTTCCTCATCAACTGAGTCAATGGCAAGGTAAGCAAAGAAAATCCTTCCACAAATCGCCTATAGTACCCGGCCAAACCCAAGAAACTCCTAACCTCCGTCACCGTAGTAGGTCTCGGCCATTTAGTGACAGCCTCAACCTTCGTAGGATCCACCTTAATGCCTTCAGCAGACAAAGTGGCCCAAGAATGCAACCTGCTCCAACCAAAACTCGCATTTGAAGAATTTAGCATATAACTTCTCTTTCTACAAAATCCCCAAAACTATGCGAAGATGCTCCTTATGTTCCTCCTTTGACTTGGAGTAAACCAAAATATCATCAATAAAGACAATAACAAATTAGTCTAAGTACTCCCTGAACACCCGATTCATCAAATCCATAAACACCGCTGGAGCATTAGTTAACCCGAATGGCATCACCAGAAACTCGTAATGCCCATACCGAGTGCGAAAAGCTGTCTTAGAGATATCCTGATCTCTCACCCTCAACTGATGATAATCCGACCTCAGGTCTATCTTCGAAAAATACTTTGCCCCCTGAAGTTGGTCAAACAAGTCATCAATTCTCGACAATGGATACCGATTCTTGATGGTAATCTTGTTCAACTCCCTGTAATCTATGCACAACCTCATAGACCCATCTTTTTTCTTCACAAACAAAACCGGAGCACCCCACGGTGAAACACTTGGTCGAATCACACCCCGATCTAACAATTCTTGCAACTGCTCCTTCAACTCTTGCAACTCCAACGATGTCATCCTATACGGCGCTTTAGAGATAGGCTCCGCACCAGGAACAAGCTCGATAGTGAATTCAACGTCCCGCTGCGGTGGTAACCCTGATAATTCTTCAGGAAACACATCAGAAAAATCACGAACCACTGGAACATCTTTAATACAAGACTCACCCATAGAGGTATCCTTCACAAATGCCAAATACCCCTCACAACCCTTTGCCACCAATTTCCCCGCCTTCAATGCTGAGATCAACTTCACCACCTTACTCGGTCGTGAACCCTGAAATACAAACTCTGGAGACTTCACATCCCCAAATATAACCTTCTTCGCCTGACAATCGATAGTGGCTTGGTGCTTATCCAACCAGTCCATCCCAAGAATAACATCAAAATCATGCATACCCATCGGAAGAAAATTTGCCCCACGAATCTTATCTCTAAAATTGATTGGACACTCTCGATATAAATCAGAAATGACAACAGAAGTCCCCATCGGGGTAGCAATAGATATAACAGAATCTAAGGACTGAGATGGCACACCAAGGTGCCAAACAAAAGACTGAGCCACAACTGAATGAGTAGAACCAGTATCAAATAAAACAGAAGCTTCACGACTGCCAACTAAAAGAGTGCCAGAGACAGTACCTGGCGCACCTGCTGCTTGGTTATATGTCAAGGCAAACATCCGGCCACCCTAACGCTGACCCCCATTACCACCATTACCACGTGGCCTGGTACAATCTCTAGCAATATGACCAGTTTGTCCACACAAAAAACATGCACCGATAATTCTATGACACTGTCTCCCCGGATGATTTGCCCCACAAATATTGCAAGGAACAATCGGAATAAGATTAGGGTTACCCCCACCAGCTGGCCCTGGGTAATGACCCTGATTCTGCCCCTGCTGACGATTCAGCCACTGTTGACGGTTCTGACCTTGCTGAGGTAGCTGAAGTTGACGATTCTGGCCCTGCTGAGGCAACTGCTGAAAACCCCTGTTCTGATTCTGGCCACGCCATTGCCCCTGTTGACCACCACGGTTCCTGTTCCACTGACCTCCCTGATTCCTCCCATGTTGACCTGAAGCTTGACCTTGCTGGTCATCTCTGTCCCTCTTTCGACTCCCCTCCGGTTTAGAAGACCGAAAGTCCTGTCGCTCCATATTAATATTTTTGGCTGCATTAGCCACTGCCGACACATCTTCAAATTTAGTGTTAATAAGATGCTGACGATACTTGTAATGAATTCTCCACTTAAACTTTTCTACTTGTTCCGCTGCAGTCCCTGCAGAGGTTCCCGCAAAACCAGCCAACCTAGTAAATCTCGTCATAAAATCCGTGATGGACTCATCATCTCTCTGCCGAATAGATAGATACTCTCTATCATAGCCCTCTTTATCAGCAGCAGGGAAGAATTGCTGATAAAAGACCTCACAAAACTCTGCCCAACTAAGTGTCTCAGTATAACCATCACCTTTTGCTATTTTCATCGCCTTCCACCATCTCTGTGCATCCCCCTCTAGCTTATAAACTGCAAACAACACCTTCTGATTATCTGAGCACCCCAACACATCAAAGATCTTCTCCAGATGGGCAATCCAATTCTCTGCATCTATTAGAGTCGGAGCTGAACTAAATGTATAGGGTTTCTGTTTCTGAAACCTTTCCAACCACACATACATCGGAACCACTCGCTGATCAGGACCATCTACATTCCCTTCCACTTCATTTATGTGTGGACCATTATTTTCTGGGTTCCCCTGCTTAGGATTTTCTGGTTGCTGCTGCATTGCCTGAACAACCTGTGCCACTACTTGCGGTAAAGCCTGATTAATCGCTTGATTCACCAAGACAGCCAATTGAGCATTAATCTGATTATTTGGTTGCTCATTGGGCTGGCCCTCACCACTTCCCCAATCGTTACCACGCCTCCTAGCAACTCTGGCAGATTTACGAGCCATCTAAGAAAGAAATCAATGAATAGAAGCAAAATAAATTAGAGACAAATTCAAATATAGCTGATATGACAGCAGAATAGAATATTAAACGAAACAAAAACCTAACCCAAAAGTTTACCCGTAACTCACAGGTCAACCTAAATAGGTTTTCTACAAGAAAGAACCTAAGCTCTGATACCAACTCTGTAACACCCCCTTTCCAAAATAGAAAGAGAGGTTACTCACAAAATATAACAAAACTATAAAACGAATCAAAAGCTCTATTTTACCAAAAAAGAATAACTCTAATAACTGAGAAACGCCACAAGTCAAACCACAATAAATATCAAACTGGTTCAAACCACAATCTAGAATAGTTATTACAACTCCAAAGAAAAATAATGTAGCACCACCTAAACATAATATATCTAAACCACTGGATAAAAGAGAGCTCGCATCACACTTGCCCACGATCCCCCTGATTACCTGCTGGAAGAAAACACAGCATGAGCCAAATGTCCAGTATGGATATATAGTACAAAATAAAGAACTGAAACAAAAATGCCATTAACTGAACTGAAACGAACATAACTAACACAACGAAATAATAGGCTAAGTCAAATGGTTGCGTGTTATTTCATACCGAGCTCAAAATATAACAGAAATATACCTTGTCACACAGACAAGTCAAATAATGCCACGCAAACAAAATAATGCCACACAGGCAAAATAATGCCGCGCAGGTAAATCACACATTGGATCACGAGTCCAAACGCATGAAAAATCAGAAGGTGTGTTTGGCACAAACATCACCAAACCGCATAACAGAACAGAATATAAACTAGGGTCGACCCATACGTCTCCCACAACAAAACACCAAATTTGGCCATCGCCCACCAAAACACAAAATGGAGACGTCGTGGACTGATCGCACCGCCACGGAAGGTGTCATGCCTCGGTGCCAAGAGACATGCATGTGGTACCCCCACAGGTGGTTATAGCTCAGGTATACCCTACGGTATAATCTAATAAAGATATCATGCCACAACGAATGCGACATAATACCCACAAAAGGGTTCTAAGTGTACATGTTAAATGAAACGAATCAATACCAAATTTCCAAAATAAATTAACATGTACATTCTACGGAATCAAAATAATCACTACACATGATTTAATAATACAAAGAGTACAAAAATGAGTTCTATGTAACGCCAACATGAAGCTATCATATTAATTTTACAAGGAACAATTATGTGAAACAATAACGAAATTCGAAACGAGAAACAAAATAAACTAATTAATTATAACAAGAATATCGCTGAAGGAATACGGAATCCGTACCTGAAGTCAGCAATGTAATACCCAATTAAAATTCCAAATATAACTCGTTAAACTTCTACAGCCCAATCTAGTAAATAAAATAAATTGTCGTTATAAGTCTAATCATCAAAGACATAAACTGTTATAATATTACACAAACCATATATACATTCTTTTTTTTCCTAAATTCATTCATTAAAGTAATACATAGCTCAGTACATGCACATAATACACACACACACACACACACACACACACACACACACACATATATATATAGACACCCCATGATATTATATATACTGCTACTGTGCTACATAACTTGATTCAAAATCTGATGACATTTTTCCGCACAAATGGAACTTTCACTTGTTACAAGCATTTAAAATAATATAATATATATATATATATAGATCATGACATGATACAACATATCCTACTACATAAAGTAATTCATAATCTGACATGACTTTTTCTTCCGCACGGATGGAATTATTCAAAGCATAAAGAAATAATAAAAGAAAATAATTCAATCACATACAAAAAGCAAACAGAAAAGAATGTCAGTTAACCTGTTCTATCTTCTGAATATATCTTTCGCCACAATCATAACTATCTTTCTCTCGGTTTATGCAGTAGGCGGCGGCTGATTATATTTTATTTTTTTATAAGACAAGCAAAGCTAGGTTACATTATAAATGATTTATGTTTTATTTATTTATTAATTAATATATATCATTAACTCTCCTAATTTTAATAGTATAAAATTTAAATTGGACTTAATTAGTTTTAAGGCCCAATTTTTTCTTAAATTATACTTATTCCTTAATTACCAATAGCCCACAAAATTTTTAATTACTAGTTTGATCCAAACATAAGAAAAGCCCAATTAAATATTTTAAAGGTTTTCTAAATATTTTATTTTTTTTTATGTTTATTTGTACTGGGTATTACAGTGGAAGTTCTGATAAAAATGTCGACGAACTCTTTTCAAAGATTGAGTCTATTATCTGAATTTGTTAGCTGTGATTTTATAATTTGAAATGGGGGAAGTATATTATTTGAGTCCTAATAAGAATACTGGTGAGTTCATTTTAAAGAGTGAATCCATCATCATCTGAATTTGTTACATGTGATTTTATAATTTGGAACAGAAAAAATATATTATATGAATTTGAAAATTTCATGACCTATTGCAATTATTCATTATCACATTGATTGTTTTAAAGGGTAGATGGACTTCATTAATCTTGGGATGCATTCCCTTTCAAACATTTATCTCTATTTTCGTAGTATGTAATTCTACAAGTAAATGAAGCCGACTTACAATTTTGTTTGACATTACATCCAAAGAACTAAAAAGATAAGGAGTTGGCTATTAAAAATAATAAAACAAGAACTCATGATACAATTAGTTGATAGCTAGTCCCAACCCCTTTAGCAGCTTGAAATTTGAGAATATGATGTGCTTAACAAATCTATCTATATTATATAGTAATATTAAAAAAAGGCACCTCACTAATGTAATTGAGATTGCACTGACAAATGGACTTAACCATAAAAAGAGCAGAGATAATATATTACCATGCTAAAAAATAAAGAATATATTACTAGCTTAAAGCTTAATAGCAACCTTAACAAAAAACAACAGAAACACATGCCATTGTTATTGGTCATTTTCATTGCTTGGATATGCAGTAATGGCAAAGACTGTCCATCCATCATAACATGTGTTTGTATTATCGTATTGTTACAATCTCATGAAGTATAAGGTGATTTGATAACTCAAAATAAAGTACTATTTAATACTACATCCATCCCCGCATGAATTGCCTTAGAAATGAAAAAAATAGTTAATGGAATAATAATAATACAATAACCTTAAAATAAAATAGCATCTATAGTTATAAAACTAATCTAAATAGTCTAATGTCATCCGTCATTTTTTCTAAAAGCTTCAAAAACTGTGTAACCAAATATATCTTAAAAGTTTTGCATTTGCAAAATAGTTTCAAAATCTAATGTGCGCTTAGTTGTGAAATGACTATTACTTGAATCTTTTTTGAACTTCATATATTTTGACTCTCCAAGCTTTAATCTGTTCAATGTTCATGTAATTTTCTGTTAAGATCTCTTATATCTTGTGTTTTAACATTTGAAGTTAATGATTTCCCAATACCGATATAGACCAGATCTCATTTAAAGTTATAAATATATTAAAAAGCTGAAGATCAGTTGAAATTTTAAGCAAAACTAGCAATAATCAATTTGTTGCCAGTGTTAATTAATGAACCTTTCTGTTTCATTTATACGTTCATATGAGTAAACAATTCATTCTCAATTCTAATAACATATATATACTACGACTATTCGGAGGCTACACTAAATGCAGGATATAACGGCTGAAAGATTCAAGTCGTGGTGGATATAATCTTTGAAATGAATTCGTCGATATTCTTATCAGAGCTTCCACCTTCACTCATTGCCTCGACAGCCAGTTCCTTCCATTTGATGGCGTTCGCTCTAAGCTCTTCCCCTTTTACTCCATGCATGACATCCTGTATACAGTTAACAATATCCTCCCTCGTAAAACTCTCCTTGTCACGAGCCTTAACACGGACCCCAGTTTGCCATACGTCCACAACATATTTAGCATTTGTAGTTTGATCCGTCCACTGAGGCATAACCAGCATTGGCACTCCCAAGTTCAATGCTTCAAGCGTTGAGTTCCATCCACAATGCGTCATGAAACTCCCCACAGCCTAATGAACCAAAACTTCAAGTTGAGGGCACCAACTCACAACAAGGCCTTTTCCCTCGGCCATGGCTATGAAATTACTCGGAAGCTTACTCTGTTTAGTTTCTCTGACTACCCATAAGAAGTTGCTATTGCTGTTCAATAAGTCCCATGCTACTTCGTCCATATGGTCTTGCCCGAGGTTGGCAATGCTCCCAAATGATACGTAAACTACTGAGCCAGTAGCTTTTGCATTGAGCCACTTCATGCAAGCTTCAGCATCTGGTTTGAAGAGGCTGAGGCCATAGTCTTTGTCGTCTGGCAGTCGCTTGTCTAAGAACATTGATGGAATTGATGGTCCGATGGTCTTAATTGGCCATTGGCTTGACAACCATTTCGTTATCTGACAGAAAATAAAAGCATGATCAATAACAGCACACCCAGAAAATTTACTACAATAAGGAACCGGAGCAGACTACATCATAAAACATGAGAAATGTAATGAAGTTGGAGGCAAATTTATAGTCAGAGGAAAATCTGTCAACTTTAAAATCGACGAATTCGAAAGATCACTCGATGTAGTTGAAATAACCGACATTTTTCTTACATAAAGAATAGAACTTGATGAATCCAAGATCATCTTATATCAGAATATGGTATAATTTTCCCTTATAACAAAATTGATTATTATGGATTCCACACATCAAAATAATCCTAAATTAGGAACCAAAAATTACCGAAAAGATATTTGAGTAATGCTATACATGCCGACTCTGCAAAAAGACCTAGTAATTTATATCAGTTTGAGGGAAGTTCATGCCTCTACTCAACACATTTTTTGGCCAACAACAAACTCAGTGTATGTATCATTTTCAAATGATAATTAGCAGGAAAGAGGTTAACTGTAGAGTTCATGATTCACAGATATACAATAGATATATCATTTGGAAAAAAAATCCTCAACTAGGTAACAAAAAACAGAAATATAAATGCACAAAAGAAGATATTTGAGTAATGCTATATGTCGACTCAGCAAAAAGACAGTATTTTTTATCACTTGGAGGGAGATTCATGCCTCTACTCAATGCTAATTTTGGACAATAAACTCCGCGTTTGTATGATTTCAAATGATATTTAGCAGGAAGTAGAGGTTAACTGTAGAGTTCGTAGATATAACATAGAGAAGGACAACTCTATAGCCATACCATATAATCAGGAAAAAAAATCATTGCTGTCACATTATCAATCATCAACTCCACTGAAGTGTTTGATATTTTATAGAAGGTAACCAAATTAAAAGGAAATGAAAGCTATCAAATAAAATAAAAGTAAAGTAAAAACTTTTACTTTCCTTTCTCCCTAACAAACACAGTGCTCGAAACATAACATAATTAAGGCATGGAAATGTAAAATCGAGATTGAGACCCCACAATATGGATCAATATCAACTGAAACTAACATAACCCACCTCATCTTCAAGCTTATCAAAAGTGTTAAAAAACAAATAATCAGCTTCCTGGAAATTAGAAAACCGATCAAGAACAAGTCTCAGCACAGCTGGGTAAGAATCCAAATCCGAAACAGAAGATGGCAAATCACAAATCCTCAATTCTGGAATTGCAGGCAAACAAATAACAGACCCTTTTTCCACTGGAATCTTAACAGACCCTTTATGCGTATGGTAATAAATTGCAGAAACCGCACAAGAAAGAGTGAAAAACGAAACCCCATATAACCCAATCTCTTTAATTATGTCTAAAACCCATGGCATACATGAATCATAAACAACAGCATTTACAGGGTACCCAGAATTCTCCAATTTCTCAATGATTTTTGGCAATTTTTTCCACGATTCGGCCTTGAATCCTTTCACAAAAAGATCGATGCGATCGGGTTTTTTGCCTTCATTGAACCCATCAGAGATGTGCTTAAATTTGATGGGGCTGGTGGGCTGGTTTTGTATGAGGGTTTTGTGAGCTGTGATGGTGACTAGTGTGACTCTAAGGTCTTTTGAAGCTAGGCGTTTGGAGAATTGTAGCATTGGGTTTATCTGACCTTGTACTGGGTAGGGGATTACCAGAATGTGAGATTTTCTGGCCATTTTTGTTTTTGTTCTATAATGGTTGTTGAATCAGCAAGTTAGCAGAAGACAATTAAAGGGGATTATTACACAAATTCATTCCCGCGAATCAAATTTTTTTCTAATAATTGCTTTATTCCTTGTTTCAAGGTGGAGGGTCCCGCCGAAATTATATTCCTCGTTTGTTGCAAATTACAAATCATTTTTACGAGTAATTATTCAATGATTTTAAATACTATCACGTGATATCGTACACAATTCATGACTATTATTTCAGCATTTAAAATGAACACTTTAAATATTAAAATGATAGTATATGAATAGTGTGAGACACCACGTGACAGGTTTCTTATAAATATCTAATATTTTTTACTTGTTCGTTGGCTTGCCTTATGCATTCTCCATATGGGACCCGCACATGATTGGTTGAAGTTGCTATATATGCATACCATCTGTGAGTAAGAAAGGAACTCTCAGAAGAGGAGTCGGGAAAATCATCAGATAAATATAGTGAGCCAGAGCAGAGATCCGAGAGTGGATCACTCCCGGTTACGGAATCCCTCCCAGTTAAGGAGCCACAAGCGGAGAGATGTAGTACTCCAACTGAGAGTCCCCTCTGCTTTAGGGAGGCAATAGTCATTCCAGGTTAGGGAGAGGCAGAAAGAGAAGACCTCCCGATTAGGGAGGCAGAGAGAAAAGAGACCTCCCAGTTAGGGCGGCTGAGAAGAGTAAAAAAAAGAGAGAGATAAAATAAATAGTTTTTTTTTAAATACAGAGAGGGAGAAAATAATCACTGATATTATTTTCTCAAGTTTATATATTCTTTTTCATAGTAGATTTATGAGATCTCTTCCTGTAAATTTTTTTCAATTGAGTTTTTAAATAGTCTAACTTATTTTTCGCAGTTATTATTTTGTGAAACTGTATTATTTGTTTGGCATGGTTTAATCATTTAATTTTATCAGAAACAATATCAATTGACCAAGTTTTTACGCAACAGTTTCCGTACTAAAAAACGAACCATGTAATCTTTTCTTCTACACCAAACTGTATTCGGTGGATATTCAGTAGAAATTTTCGGTGGACATAGGATTATGGAAATGTTTTTTGTGTCCGATCAAAATTTACGAAGAAATTGAATTGTGGGAAAGAGGAGAGCATTTTTCCAATTTTTAAATCTCTAGTCTCAATAATGACAAAGACAAAGAGAAACAATTGTGATGTATATAATTTTTTGTATGATATTAAAAATTAATTAAAAGTTATTTGAAGAAATTATATTTATTTAATATATAATGGTTGATAATTAAATTACTAATATATAGTTGATTTTTTTTTAGTTTGTAGATTAGAATGCATTGTTTTTTTAATCTATTCTTATGGACAGATCCATTCTCTAACGGTTTAATGTTTAATAAATTTAATTTAGTTATGACAATTAGTTAGTACACAATCAGCAGTAGTATGTGGCGTTAACCGACGTGATGAGTGAGTAGACTGACTACCAAAGATGCATATGCTATTGATAGTCGGTCGTCGTCGCTATCTTTGGCCTTTGACATAATTCTTTTTCACAACCGACGTCATCTCCCATAATTCCAGATCTGTTGTTGGGCGCGGGCTGTCAACAAGATAATGATAATTCATTAATATAGTATGAGTATCCTGTAATCAGGTTAAAAAACGAATGGTTAAAAAAAATTAAGCTTAAGAGTGACATTAAAAATTATAAACAACATAACATAAATAATAACCTACAACTATCTGAACAGCATCAGGTATACCATCACGGGTTGTCACATACATGTCCAACAAATTAATAGGTTGACCTTAGGACGCAGCCTCCAACAAATATAACAAGTGTGTACATACATACATACATACATATATATATATATATATAGCAACCACATGCATACTTACTAATAACATGGTTGTAAATATAAATAAAGTAAAACTTTATAAAATACGCACTCTGGCAGCAATATGCTAGGACTGTGATACATTGTCGCCCCTACATGTGTCTTTTGCCTTGTTGCCTTTTGGTACACTTGAGGCTCTGTTCGTGGCGGCAGTATTGCGTCTCTTGACCCAGTCCTCAGCCTGCTACTACTAACACATCCCAGCCCATATAGACGACGAGCACCATCAAGGACTGTACTTGTGCATGTAGTCCTCAGCCTACCTAGGATAATCGACCTCAGCATTGTGCAGGGCTTTTTATCATTCCTTGTTGAGATTGTCCTTTGTTTGCACAACGCACTTTTGCTAGAAAAGTATTTGTATATATAATTGATGTACGTGCGTCGTCTCATCTGTACCTTTTCTGTAAATAAAAATACAATAATAATATTAAAACAGTTATAATATAATTCAAGACTACTAAACATTAGTTCATTATATTATCTAAAAGAATTAAAAAAAATCTGAAACTCCGTGCAAACTACCTCCTTGTGGGCGTGAGGTGTGCTCACTCACGTAATCACCGACGTAAGCCAGTTCTATAAGCACGGTTGTGAAATGAACTTCACAACCCTAATATCTGTGAAATCACTAAAATATACAACAATTTAAATTAATATCTAAAACAATTTTCATTAGTACTTACAGTAATGTTAATATCAATTAAATATAGTATATGATAGATAATTTACGTGTTATCTTGATGAGGTCAAACCTCTATGAGAATGCGCTCCTCAGGATTAGTCGGGGCCTTCGGGATCTGATTAGGACCCCGACCCAAGCCGTGTTTTCTTGACGCTACTAAAGAAGACATCTATACAAAAATTAACATGTTACTATGACTTATATGATAATACATATACAAATAAAATAACAATAATGACATGTAATGGTTTGTAATGGTTAACTATGACAACTATAAATGAAATGCAAGTGAATATGACAAGTATATATAGAACATGTATATATGTAACTTTACGTAATACAAGTAAAATAAAACATATAATTTTAATGAAAATCGTTGTCTGATTCATAATCATTTTCAACAACACATGGAGATTCATAACCATCGTCTTCTTCAAACTCTGTGTTAGTGTCAGTCAATAACTCTTCCTTTTCAGTATCAGTGTCATCTAACCCATGTACTGACTCAGGATCCAATTCATCATTATCACCTCCGCCCTGTAACCGATTTAGTTCATTGTTGTCGTCCATATTTATTATAGGAGGTCTATGTAATGTCTCTTCTTGGTAGAATTTTCTATCTATTAATTGGACACGACTATGCGCGGGAGTATGAATTATAACTTGTCAATCTGTGGGCGGTCTCTTTCTTTTCCCGATAGCACTAGGAGTGTAATATATTTGTAGTGTTTGAGTTGGCAAAACAAATAGTGCTTTAACGTACGTCCTTCTATAAAGGTCAATAACGACGATTTCATGTCGATCGACACGTATCCTTTTTTCTGAATCAAACCAATGTCACTTAAACATCTTTATTAGTCTTAAACCAATCATGATTGCACACTATGCATTTTGTCTTCTATTCATTTTTCTTATAAAATAACATGTAATTGTTCGGACATGCATTAATCTTCTGATATCCAAGACAAATTTAATTTTTCTTCATATATTTTTTTGAAACAATAAGTGGTTAAATTGACAAAAGTTAAAGTTAAAAATATTTTATGCAAATTTTATCTTGTTGGGAAATTTTCAATTTGTCGGGGAATATTCGTTCTGTCGAACAATATTCGATCAGTACGACGATGACAAAATATCCAATCGTCGGTGGATCCGACCACAACAAAATATTGTCGGATATAGAAAATGACAGAAGTAACATTTTTAAATAAAAATAGTCAACAGTAATATCACTTTTAACTATTAAAATACCCAGTGATAAAAGAATAGTAGCATACGGTATTTCACGGTATTCTACAGTAGTACACGATATTACATAGTAACACATAGTATTACACAATATCTCATATTATTAATCTGATAAAATGGTTATTGCACAATATTCATTAATAATTATTGTTAAATACTATTTTGCATTATTGAATTAATAATTGTCATTGCACAATATTTTACTTTAGTTGATCAATAATTATCACAGTAGTTATTACACTGTATTTTATATTATTGAGTTAATAATTACTATTGCACTGTATTTTAAATTATTGAACCAATAATTGTTACGGTAGTTCATGCACTGTATTAAATTAATAATTGTCACACTAACGTGTTCTGACATTATTTTTGAATAATTGTTATCACTATTATAACATTACTTTAATTATTTTATCCCTTTATTAATTAATATTTTGGATAATAAGTATAAAACAAGACAAGAAAATAATTTTAGTGGAAGAAGTTGGATCATGTGTGAAGAGAAAATAGGAAATGGTGGGCTTTTACATTGTATACTTTTGAAATTTTGAGGGAAGAGAGAGAGAGAGAGAGAGAGAGAGAGAGAAATGAGCGTTGGAGAATTGAAAAAGTCAGGAACGAAAATGGGTTGGGGATGGGGGATAGGGGAGGGAGAAGAAAAAGATGGAGTGGGTAGGGAGTAGATGGGGGGAGTCAAGAGAAAAATAGGAAATGGTAGGTGAGGTGGTGTGTATAAAAGGGAAATCCCGGTAAATGAATTACTTACACTTTTCTATTCTCTTACTAATATATTGTGAGTATACTTTGATTGTTGTAAAGTTACTCTAAGGTTTTGGTAAAGCCAAAAGGAGTATAAGAATTTCTCAAGTGAATATTTTTTTCAAAGAGTAATATTTGCACAAATACCAACTTTACACGATATTTATAAATCTTTCTTTGTAAGAGTTTTCCTTTAGAAGATTTATTTTGAAAAACTTCATTTGGAAGATTAATTTTGAAAAGTTTCCTCTGGAAGATTTATTTTAAAATATTATTTATATATAAAAAAAACTATTTTTGAAGTTATTATATTTTATTCTTTACATTAAAAAAATTTATATTATATAAACACTTTTGATAGTTCATAATATACAAGTTATTATACACCATGAAATTTATATGTGATAGTTACTAATTATATTATAAATATATAGGTTGATTTACTAGATTTAAAACAGCCTCTTTTTACTTGTTAAGGTAATAATATCATTTTCTTTCATACTCTTAAAATTACTATGGTAAGTATTATTCGGTAAAATTAATTAAATAGTTATAATTTTATTAATCGTTTGCGCTTTATTTAATATTATTTCACGTGAACCTTCCTATTTACCTGATTCTTTTTATTGAACTTTAACCGTTATTTTTGAACTATAGATCTTAAATATCATTCTTGAATTTGACTTCAAATCATGTTGACAATTTGGACCTACTATACGATCTAGCCTTGTTATACGATTTTGATATCACAATTCTTATATTGTTCCGTCTTCTAAGATTACATCTTTGATATCACTTTGTATCTAGATTCAACCTAACACTTTGGATCCCTGATGTCCTTTTACATTTCATCATTTTTTAAAAGACAATACAAAGTTTATCTTTTAGATTAACCTAACAAATGTGATCCTTTAATCTTAGTAGTCTAACTTTTATCAGATCAACCTAATATTCTTAATCTCTTAGTCCTTTTACAATCATTGTTCTTTCCAAGGACTATACAAAGTTGTAACAAATGTTTATAATTTTACATTTGTCTGATTTCTCTTTTTCTTTCTTTTCTTTTGAACAAGTAGTAGATGACTTCAAAAATAACTTTAAACACACATCTTTTTTGTATAACTTTACTATTAGGACTAACTCTATGAAGACACAATTTCACAAAATAAATCACATAATTGTCATATCACTATTTCATAAATAGTTATTTTTCATGAATTAATTATTATTTTGTCATCATTAAATCCAAATAGGCATAGATATAAATTTGTCTAGCAGAATATGTATGTATATATATATATATATATATATATATATATATATATATATATATATATATGAAACACAAATTGCAAGACCTATGGAATTTGTACAAATAGTGAAAACCTTAGGCGGTTGTTGTGGGTTTTGTTCTTGGTAATCCTCTACTCCATTAAAAGTCTGAAGTCCATCCATGTTGTCAAAGAAAGATTTTCTTCTTTAGCTAAACATCCATCACACTGCAAGGATCACGCACGCTCAGGCATTGAAGTCTTCACAACCATTTTCTCATTAATATGCTCAGGCATATCATTTGTCCTAGCCATTTCTTCTAGCTCTATGAACAGAGAAGGAGGCATTAAAATTACAGCAAGAATCTGTTAGGATTGGAGAGGAAAATAAGAAATTGTACAGACATTGTTCTGGCAAAAGTGTTGTACGAACGAAAGACTCTCTATAAAAGGAATGCGATAAAGTACTACATAATGCTCGTGCGGACAGGGGCATTATGTTTTTGGGCGTTCACATAATTATTATGCGGATTGGGAGCTAGTGAAACCACCATCCGCACAACAATTTGCGGACGTTCTAATAATTGTGTGTTCCATAAGTTAGGAATTTTATTAAAACTAACAACCCTAATAGGGTGGACATTTTCTAAAGATATTGTCGTTTATCATAAAACTTACCGACAAATCAAGCTGAAACATTAATGCCCAAGATATTCTTTTAACGGGATATATATAAACCAAATAAAATTCAGATTGATATTAATAATAAATACAAATTTTAGTAATAGTTATAAATTGTTTTTAAAAATTATACTTTCTATAGTTATTGTTTATCTATTAATCTTTTTCTCCTGTTTGGCATTATATTACTACTATTTGTTCTAATAATCATAATCATGTTGTTATAAATATTTGTGGCCTGGGGCACAAATGATAGGATAAAGACGATATAATTGTTGTGTCTTTTAGGGCATATGGTGAATGTTCTCTTTGGCCTGAGGCAAAGAAGAACTGTTGCTTAACATGATCATGACCAGTAGTGTTTCAGATGATAAAGATTGATGATGATTTTTCTGAAAAAGAGAAGCTAGTAGATATCATGATCTACATTATTCTCCTAATAGTTGTTATTCTGCTGTAATTGTTGATCTAAAATTTGTTCAAAAACTTAACTGTAGTTGTTAATTTAAAACTTTTTGTTTATTTATTTTTATCAAGAACTCATTACTATTAAAGATTATTGATAATTATTCATCATTATGTTAGTCATGATATTCTTTATTAGGTTATTTGAGCTCACATTTTCTTTTTTATTCCATTGATCTTCAGCAGGAGATGAGATAATAGCTAGGTCTAGTCGGAGAATAGAGTGAAAGAGCGAGTGATAGTTGTAATAGTTTTCATACGTTGTAAATTAGTGTGACAATAATAATAAAGACTTAATTGTGTATTATTTGAGTACTGTATTATTGTACGTTGTACTATATAGTAATAGTTGTGTATTTTGACGACTCAAGTTTGGACTGTGTGTGCCCGAATTTAGAAGCGTCTCACCTTTTTTTTTATACAAGTGACCATAATCTACAAAAACTTATAAATATAACCTCTAAGTACATTTATATAAGCAAAAGTGATCCTAAATCTATTTTCGGCCAAAAAAATTATCAAAAAGCTGATGTGTCACCTATAAGACTGTATTTCAGTGTATTTGTGTATTTTTGAATGTATTTTACTGTATTTTGCCAATAAAACAAAATTAATACATGTATACCCCGAAAATTGAATTGGTAATTCACCTGTTCGAAAAGCTCAACATCATTGCCAATGGAAACAAGATCCAAATGATTGTCAAAGCAGATTACATGAACTCTGGTACTAGAACTGCTGGCATCGAAGATGACAGCGTACTTATTACCTCGACCGGCGGCAGAAGCCATTTTCCGGTGTGAAAAAACAGAGTACTCAACGGCACCGAAGGTTGAAGGAAGGCATAAGCAATAGAACAGACGAAATTACAAGGAGGGGGGCAGAAACCACCAGAATTTGATCGGAGACAGAATCGTTTACTGTACAAAAATAAGCCGCTCCATGCTGCCCAAAGCTCCATTTTCATTTCTGAAATCTCCGACAGGCCCACCCTTGGGCACAGTCACAATAAGCTCTCCGCCCACAAACACTGTCATAGCCAATTCTGGCCCGCGCTGACGCTGGAAGCCAAAACCTCCGCACATCTACCTTCAGCTGATCCAACAACAAATCCCCAATTTCCTCACACCCATAAATTCAAAATCCTCGATTTCCGTGACAAATCGAATATAATCGGAGCGCTCCTCGATGGAAACGTCGGCGTCGAAACGGCAAAGAAGCTCGAGGACCTTGTTGAAGACGTGAGGAAGGCAGCGGAGCTTCCTGGGGAAATTCGGTAATTCAATGGTGTCAACTTGTAGGGATGAATTGAAAATAAACCGAGCATACTCCAATTTTTTTTTATTCTTTTTTTTTCAATTTGGCTTAAATTAGTTTAATGCTAAATTACTTTTAATGTTAACTTTTTTAGAATTAAATACATATTTGTCCCTCCAAGTATGAGTCATAGCATTAATTTAGTTTAGTACTTAATAATTTATAATATTATTTATTTGTATTTGAGATGTTAAAAAGAAAATAAATAAAGAATAAGTATAATAGAAAATTCATATATTAAATTAATGAATAAACCTATTTATATAATTCATATATATAATAATTAAATCTTATATAATTTAACTCGGACAATTACACTTACATATTACAATAATAATAAAAATAATTATATATTACTAAAAATTTCAAAATATTCTAATTATTTAAATGAATTAACTTATAAATTTTAACACATAATTTTAATTAAATTTAAGTTAAAAATAATTAAAATATTACCCAATATTTTTATGTGTAATTTGGTAATTTGTAGTGAATTTTATTTATTTTAAGTGAATGAATTAGTGAGTTTTAATTATTTAACTTGAATTATTTTATTTATTTGATTTAGTTAATAATTTATAATTATTTTATTTAATTTAGGGTGATAAATTATTTTATTTGAATTAATTAGTGAGTTTTAATTATTTAACTTGAATTATTTTATTTATTTTATTTATTTTATTTAGTTAGTGAGATAAATTATTTTATTTTATTAATGTGATAAATTATTTTATTTGAATTAATTAGTGAATTTTAATTATTTAACTTGACTCTAAATTTATTTTCGAACGAAATGCTTACGTGTCACAGGGAATAACAATATTTAGTGTATTTTTAGTTTTTTGAATGTATTTCACTGTATATATGTATATATGCAAAATTTTACTTACATAGCACAACAAAAAATAAACTATAAGAAAATATTATATCTGTTATTAGTTTCAATTTTCAAAACACAAATCCACTACCGCAAGAACAGTAATATATTCTCAAAACACAAATCCAACGATGAACAAATAAAATTCAATATCTTCTCAAAATCAATTCAAGCAAAGAAATCGAGAAAGAGTTGAGATCTGATGAAAGGAGATTCAAAAATACATCTTCTCAAAATCAATCTAGATCTAATGAAAGGAGCATACTCATGTTTTTGTTGCGGTTGCTGCGAAGAATTCCTATCTTAAGTGACTAGGGCTTATGAATTCCTATCATGTTGTAACAGTTCTCAGCACTACTAATTCTTTTCTTCCTTATCATTATTCACGGCGACGGCGGAGGTGGTGGCAACGGCTTCGGTAGTGCTATTCTTGAAGTGTTTGCTGTGAAAGTTTCTCGTGTAGACTTTGCTATTCTCATACCACAGTTTCTTTACCCTCAGTTCGTCGGCGCCTAATAATATCCCTGAATCCATACATGTAAAAACCCTAGATTTTTTTTCAAGAATCAAATTAGTTTGAGTGTAAGGCTTAAGACATCAGGGTTTCAAGAAACTAAACCAATTAAACTAGGTCTGATTAAGAACGACCTAGATTTTAGGAATTATAGAGTCGAATTTACTAGACCAAGGGTTTTGCAGTGAGCGATCTAAATCCACAGAAGAAAAGTAAAATTTAAAAATAAGAATAAATTAAAAAAGAGGTTTTTTTAGTACGTTTATATTATCTTTTTTGTTTTTAGTTATTTTTTTCAAGTAATTGTTATTTTATATTAATTGATAAAATTAGTTATTTTTTAAGGTTAATAGTTGAGTTAATTATTTAATCTAATTTAATTAATGTGATAAATTATTTTAAGTGAATTAATTAGTGAGTTTGAATTATTTAACTTGAAATATTTTATTTATTTGATTTAGTTAATTATTTAATTTAATTTAATTATTGTGATAAATTATTTTATTTGAATTAATTAGTGAGTTTTAATTATTTAACTTGAAATATTTTATTTATTTGATTTAGTTAATTATTTAATTTAATTTAATTATTGTGATAAATTATTTTATTTGAATTAATTAGTGAGTTTTAATTATTTAACTTGAATTATTTTATTTATTTGATTTAGTTAATGAGATTAATTATTTTACTTTATTTAATTAGTCTGATAAATTATTTTATTTGAATTAATTAGTGAGTTTTAATTATTTAACTTGAAATATATATTTTATTTTATTTAGTAAAGGATTTTTAATTATTTTATTTGATTACGTTAGTATTTCTTTTTTAATTAATTTATTTTAGTTATTATTTTTATTTGAATTAATTAGTGAGTTTTAATTATTTAACTTGAATTATATATTTTATTTGATTAAGTTAAGGATTTTTAATTATTTTATTTTCGTTATTGTTTTTATTTGAATTAATTGGTGAGTTTTAATTATATAACTTGAATTATATATTTTGTTTTATTTAGTTAATGAGACTAATTATTATATTTTATTTAATTAATGTGATAAATTATTTTATTTGAATTAATTAGTGGGTTTTAATTGTTTAACTTGAATTATTTTATTTATTTGATTTAGTTAATAATTTTTAATTATTGTATTAAATTTAATTAGTGAGATAAATTATTTTATTTGAATTCGTTAGTGAGTTTTAATTATTTAACTTGAATTATTTTATTTATTTGATTTAGTTAATAATTTTTTATGTTTTTATTTAATTTAATTAGGTTGATAAATTATTTTATTTGAATTAATTAGTGACTTTTAATTATTTATCTTGAATTATTTTATTTAGTTAATGATTTTTAATTATTTTATTTAAATTAAGTTAGTATTTGAGTTGTATATGATAATTAATCGTATAGTCAATATTTATTATACAATTTTTACACGGTCAAATCGTATTTTACTTCACATGATTAGAGTTGCTCGTATTCCAGCCAAAATTGTGATCCGATGGTCACTTTTACCGACTTAAGTGTACTTTGTGGTTGTTTTTATAAAATTTAGTAAATTATAGTCACTTGTGTAAGAGGGGTCATACTTGGATAGAGAAAAGTGTATTTAATCGTATTTAGAATTATAAGTAATAACTTACCTCCTAAAAAGAGGGAAATCCTAACAGACATTTATTCAAATATTAGCTATAAACACAAAAAAGAGATACACACCCACTTTTAGATTGTTAAAACCTCTATAGTTGACTATTAATTTTATCATCGGAGGCAGATTCAGGGACAGCCTTTTTGGGCATCCGTTATTTGCAGGTCTTTCGGAGCACCAAACATCCGGTGACGAAAAAATAACAGCTGAATGATTCAAGTAGTGGTGGATACTGTTAGTTTGTGCTTCAACATTCTAAGTGTTAAGCATAGTCCTACATAGCTTATTTTATTGAACCTTCTTGAGTATTTTAGCACATTCTCTTATTGGGCTGAATAATATGGTTGAGGAATAACATTGGGCTCGCGCACATGAGGTTGGCTGAGAGTTTGTGTTGGGCCAAGCTTGGATTTTGGACTTTCAGCAGAAAAATTTTCATGTGTGCCCGTGCAGGGGGGGGTGCAAATTTGAGTCCAAGTCTCACACCTGGGTAGCCCACTGTTTTGCTAACCTACCCTATCTTATTATTTTTCCCCAAATTACTGAGCCGCGTTTTGTTACAGTTACAGAATGAGTCAAACTGTGCATCCATTTTTCCTGCGATCAGTTTTGATGCTTCCAGATTATTCGCAAACCACTTCCCTCTTCTCTCTAACGTTATGATTTATACACTATTAAACCGACGGTTCATGCCTTAGAGATTGCATAACTGATACACTTTCTTCTTCTTTTCCAATCCTTTCTATGCTGCTTCGTTATTTTCTGGCGCAATATCCACAGGGACGAGTTCGAACTCTCTGTCCGTTAGCGCACACAATCGGAGGGTTAGCCGTTGAATTCTGGAGGGTGGCTGCCGGAGCCCATCTGTGCTTAAGGTTATGAACCAGTGGGGGCGAATCACTTTTTAGGACAGTAGCATTGCTACGCCTCAACTTCTTGCTAACCAGATAAGTTGTTCCAATTTTCTGCTTTGGGATTCTATTGTTAATACTGCTTCAAAGGTCCAACAATCTAAAAAGTGATTTGAATCTATTAACAAGATGAAACCTTCTTTTGATCTTGCAAAAGTTGAACGATTTGATGGCACTAATTTTAAGAAGTGGTCTGAAGACATGCTTTTTTACTTGGAAACTATGAATTTGGAATATGTGTTAGATGAGGATTCTATTACTGCTACTCCTGCTAATGTTGTTACTATTCATGACAAATCTGATGATGATAGAGATCATGTTAAGGATAATCGTACATGTCGTAGATACATTTTGCACTACTTGTGTAATTCGTTGTTTGAAATTTATTATCTGTATGAAAGTGCTAAAAAGATTTGGAATGCTCTAAAATCTAAATATGCTGTTGAAAATTCTGGACTTAAGAAATATGTTGTTGGAAAATTTTTGGACTTTAAGATGCAAGATGGAAAATCCGTGATAGAACAAGTTCATGTTTATCAGACTATTGTGGGGGAGGTTATTGGGGAAGGAATGAATATGTGTGAGACCTTTCAAGCTGCTGCACTTATTGAAAAATTACCACCATCATGGAAAGAATATAAAATGAAACTCAAACATGAAACTAAAGATTTTACTATGCAGGAACTAGTGGCACATTTACATATTGAAGAACAAAACAGAGCAAAAGGTAGAGGAGACATAGTTGTTAATCCTATTGCCAAGGCTAATCTCGTAGAACAAAGGCCACAATGGAAGACCCAAAATCAACAACAGTCCAAAAACTATAAAGGGAAAAACTAGAAATCAACTGGAAGTAAAGATAATATAGGTTCAAGAATCCCAACCAGATTCAGAAACCTTTCACTTAAGGTCCCTGCTTCGTGTGCGGCAAGCCTAGCCATATTGCTAGGAAGTGTCACTTTTGCAAGGGACATGAAAATGATAATAATCTTTTTCCTAAGCCCCAAGCGAACTTGGCTGAATCCGATGACATTATTGTTGCTGTTGTTTCTGAAGTGAATCTAGTTGACAATACCACAGAATGGGTAGTAGATACCGGTGCCACTAGACACATTTGTGCAAATAGAGATGTAATCCTTAATTACGAAAATGTGACTAATGGGGAAAATGTTTTCATGGGGGATTCTCGAGCCACCAAAGTTGCAGGAAAAGGGAAAGTCTTACTGAAATTAACTTCGGGAAAAACTATTGCTTTGCAAAATGTGATTCATGTGCCTAATATTCGTAGAAATCTTGTGTCTGGATCATTGTTAAACAAAGCTGGCATTAAACTTGTGTCTGAATCTGATAAACTAGTACTTACTCGTAATGGGGATTTTGTGGGGAAGGGCTTTTGTAATAGGGGGTTATTTGTACTTGATGCTTCTGCTGAATTGAATAATAAGAATGCTTTCTTTGCTTATATTGTTGAGTCTTTGGATATATGGCATGCTAGATTAGGACATGTGAATGTAGCATCTATTAAAAAATTGAGGCAACTTGAGCTTATACCTAATCTTACAAATACCGAGTTTAATAAATGTGAAATTTGTGTGGAAGCAAAACATGCTAAGAAACCTTTTAAAAGTGTTGAAAGACAAACTGAACTTCTTGAATTAATTCACAGTGATCTGACTGATTTTAAAAATACTTCGAGTAGAGGTGGAAAGAAATATTATATTTCTTTTGTGGATGATCATTCGAGATATACTCATATATATCTCCTTACCTCTAAAGATGAAGCAGAAGAAATGTTTATTAAATTTAAAGCTGAGGTTGAAAATCAGTTAGATAAAAAAAATAAAAGAATTAGATCTGATCGTGGAGGTGAATATGATTCTGGAAGTCTTAGAAAATTTTGTGAACTAAATGGGATTATACATGAAACTTCTCCACCTTATTCTCTACAGTCTAATGGAGTCGCAGAAAGAAAAAATAGAACACTTAAAGATACGATGAATGCATTGTTAATTAGCTCTGGTTTACCTTCTAATATGTAGGGGGAAGCCTGCCTTTCTGCAAATCATATTTCAAATAAAGTTCCACATAAAAGGATAGATTCTACACCATATCAATTATGGAAGAATCATGCACCTAACTTGAGGTATCTTAAAGTGTGGGGGTGTTTAGCTAAAGTAGCTATACCAGAATTAAAAGAAATAAAATTGGACCTAAAACAATGGATTGTATTTTTATTGGATATGCTTCAAACAGTGCTGCATACAGATTTTTGGTAATTAAAGATGAGACTAATAATTATCAAAATAATTCTATTTTGGAAACTAAAGATGTAGAATTTTTTGAAAATATACTTCCGATGAGAATAAGAGATGTGGACTGTTCATCTTCATATGAACGTCTTAAAAGGAAAGATAAAGAACTTGAACCTGCACCTAATAGAAGTAAAAGACAACGTTTTGAGAAAAAAATTGGCCCTGATTTTATAACTGCTTTTATAACTGAAGACGACCCTAAAACTTATGAAGAAGCAATGAAATCAATAGACGCAACCTTTTGGAAAGATGCCATTAATAGTGAACTAGAATCCATTATGTCTAAACATACATGGGAACTAGTTAATTTGCCTAGAGGGTGCAAACCTATTGGTTGTAAATGGGACTTTAAAAAGAAGTTAAAGGCTGATGGGTCTATTGATAAATTTAAGGCAAGGCTTGTGGCCAAAGGGTTTACTCAAAAAGAAGGGTTTGACTATTTTGACACTTATTCACCAGTGACTAAAATTGCAACCATAAGAATTTTAATTATTTTGGCATCTATTCATAAATTAATAATCTACCAAATGGATGTTAAAACTGCCTTTTTGAATGGAGAGTTAAATGAAGAGATATATATGTGTCAACCTGAAGGGTTTGAAGTTCCAGGAGAAGAACTGTAATATCCCGGATATTTAAATGAATTAGAAATAAAATATTTAATATTTAATAAAGGTTGGAGTTTGATAACCTAGTAGTAATAGATAAATAGAAGTCCAAATTAAATTTAACGGACTAACTTAGATATGGTGATATCAAATTTTTTATAAGTTAGCAAGTAAAGTGATAATTCAATAAACTTGACTAACAGCAAGTCTAATTAAATTAAGAGAATTAATTAGTGGAGTTATGTAATTATGCGACGTGGTTGCGTGTAAATTAAATATGTATCTATATGAATATATATATATGTATGTGCATATTTAGTAACATAATTTAATGGTTAAATAAATTATGGTAAATAAAGGGATTAATATTTAAATAATCCGAATTGAATTAAAAGGTTTATTGTGGAATTAATTTATTCATTAATCAACAATTATACAAATTATTGATAAATTATTTGTGAGGAATAATTATGTAATTTATATAATTATAAATTATATAAAGTAGTTGAATTAATTATGGGAGATTAGTAATTGTATATATGTACAACATTTAATTTCATATATATGTACATATATATAAAGGGATTAAATTAATTAAGTAATTTTAAATGGTAATTGAATATATTAAATGAATATATTCTATAATTAAATAAATCATTGTAAATGATTTATGAGAGTGAGAAATTGAATTATACAATTATTTGTGTAATATTAATTAAATAATTTAATAAATTATTTAAATAAGAAATTGAGTAAATATATTATTATTTCAATGTATTTTCGGGTAAATGGAATTATTTCCATAATTGATGAGAAATGAATTATTTAATGTAAATGTATTAAATAATTTAATTTATGGCCTAAATAATATATATTAAATTATATATTGTATTTATTTTAATTTCATAATTTATTGTGAAATTGTTTTCGAGGTAAGGTAATGTGTATAAATAATATATATAGATTATATATATTATTCTTAGCGAACACACTCTAAAGTTTTAATATCAAAATAATTGATAGGTTGTCATTAATTAAATATTCAATCAAATTGAATATAATGAGTGAGGTAAATATAATAAATTAATTAATATGATTATTAATTAATGTAAATAATGTGAAATAATAATAATAATATTATTAGTCCATTTAGTAATTTAATACTTATGGGTTAGAATATTTAATTATTTATTCAATCTAATTATTTATTTAATCATTGATTGAATAATTAATGTGTAAATTATTAAATTAGCCCAACATGGGTCAATTAGTAGCCCAAGTGGAGAATAATAAAATTTGACAATTTAGTAGCCCAAACAATTTAATAGAAGCCCAATTGGTATTTTAAATTAAAGCCCAATGATTGGCCCACTTGAAAAATACTTAATTAAACTATTATTTATTAAAAAAAAAATGAGCAAATGACAAACTTTTTGGGACAAAAAGTCCATCAGCCGTATGGTGTAGGAGAGAGAGGATGAAATGGATTGGTACTTTATTTTATTTTTCTTTTAATTAAATAAAGGATTGCTTGTTTATTTTTTTTAAAAGTACTTGGACCATCCCTCTTCCACCAACTAAGTTATGGACTACTTTTCTTGTGCAAGTATCCAAGTGAGGAGCATCATGACTTATAGATATAATTTTGTATCTAAGAATTTTGCATGTATACTTGAAATGGTAGACATGATACTTCATTTATTTTCTAAGTTCCAAAAGAGAGAGTTTGAGAGAAATAGTTTGGGAGAGTAAGAATTTTGAGAGAGAGCATGGAGAAGGTAGAGAATGAGATCTTGGTGCATATCTTCAAGTTGCACAACCCACTTTGGAAGAAAAATGAAGATAGCCATTAGAATGAGGTAATGGTTATTTTAAATGTAGTTTATTTTTATTTAATTAAATAAACCAACATGTGTGTATAAATATATTAATGTAGTTAATAATATGTAGTAGTAATATTTATGCCATGATTGAGTTTAATATACTTGGTTTGTGTTTTGGTATAATTTATATGCTAAAAACATGTAATTGGTAGTGTTAAATCAAGTCTCAAAGTAATGACAAGAAATTATTTTTTTTTAAATTTAGATTTAATGTTATAATATTATAGAACATTAAATCATGAGAAAAACAAAATTTGAATCACTCAAAATGGAGTTATACACAAAAAGTTATGATTTGTGGTAGTATATGTGATGTAAAAAATTTTATAAAAATTTTTAATATTAAATCATGAAAAATTATATTTTCATGTTATAAATTGATATTAAGTGTTGGGTAATTTTTTTGGATTTTTATTGAGGACTTAAAGATTTCTTGAAGGTATAAATTTTATTAAGTTGTGTATTAAAATAGCCACTGTTCATGATCTGCTGAAAGAGAAAAAAAAAAGAGGGTTACCGCGCAATGCGCGCAAGCAATTATAACTGTCGGACACGGAGCCAAAACGGCGTCGTTTTGGCGAATAAAGATTTCATCCGCGCGGAAGCCAGTTACGGTGACTTAAAACGGCACCGTTTTGGAACATTAGAATTTGTCAGCGCGCAATGCGCGAGATACCATTTTGGCGAAATTACATTTTTGCCCCTCCGGTCTCTTTTCTGCGAAATTACGATACTGCCCCTCCGTTCGGTTTTCTGTTTAATTACGATTTTGCCATTCTGGATAATTTTAATTAATTTAAAAGTTTAAAAATTAATTAAAAATTTTAACAAAAATAATAATAATACAAAAATGATATTTAGGTATTGAATATTATATTTTCCAAATATAATAAGTATTTAGGATTAATATTTAAATGTTGTAAATATTAATCTAGTTAGTTTAATATTATATTTTTCAAATATAATAAGTATTTAGGATTAATATTTAAAGGTTGTAAATATTAATCTAGCTAGTTTAATATTATATTTTTCAAATATAATAAGTATTTAGGATTAATATTTAAATGTGGTAAATATTAATCTAGTTAGTTTAATATTATATATTTTTTTTTAATATAATAAGTATTTAGGATTAATATTTAAATGTTGTAAATATTAATCTAGTTAATATTATATCTTTTGAATTTATGATTAAATTAATTATTATTTAATTAATATTAAATAATAAACAAGGATGATAAATTAATTAATTATTATTTAATTACTATTAAATAATAATTAAAGACAACTAAGATTGATTATTTAATTATTTATTATTTGATTAACTTTAAATAATAAATAAATTCAGTTAGTTATTATTAAATAATAACTAATGATATTTGAGTATTTACTATATAATTTTATTATTTATTATTTAATTAACTTTAAATAATAAATGAATCTAGTTAATTAGTTATTATTTATTATTAAATAATAACTAAAGATATTTGATTATTTTTAATATAATATAATTATTTATTATTTGATTGATTTTAAATAATAAATAAATCTAGTAAGTTATTATTTATTATTTAATAATAACTAAAAGTAGTTAATTACTTACTATTTAATTAATATTAAATAGTAATTAAATGAAATAAAGAAAATGTCTTTTAACTCTTTGGTTTAAACAATTATAATAAATTGTTTAATAGTTTAATAAGTGTCCAACACTTAAGAAAAATATTTTCTAATTTATTAAATTATTAACCTAATTTGATTGAGGGTCTATAAGGTTAATAATATTGTTTTGACTGATGTAAATTATGTGTTAGTACTTATGTGTGGTAGATAAGTTTCTTAATGAGCGTATAGTTGTACAAATACGCTGTACTAATTATTAGACCAACTTTACTAATGTTAGGTCTTTCAAAGCCAGTTAGTTAAAGCTAGACATTAATTGTAGCTGAGCAGACAGGCAAGTTTCCTAAACCCTACTCAATTTATATTCGAGCAGGATACATTATTTTATTGTTCAAGTTCCTAACTCAAACTCAAGTTGTTACGTTTCAAGCATGCTATGGTTTAATTCTGTATAATTATTCCACCTCTTTAAATTGTTGATTCGCACATAGTGCTTGTTGCATGTGTTCATCAGGTATGAAAGGCTGATCACCTTCATTACCATAAGGTTCAGTTAAATTTGTTCATGGTCATTATTGACACTCAACATTAATTAATTTAGTCATTCAATTATTGAAATTACGACTTGTACACTTTCACAATTATTATATTGTTGAAAATTCAAAAGCTTATTCTTTCTTTCAATCATGATATATCGTTATCGTATTTAAACTTGCTGAGCAAAGTCGTTGCTCACTCTTGCTATATCATGATAACAAATTTCAGAATAATACGAATGTCCAAGGAGAGACGGAGACAGAAGCAACAGACAAGATTATAGTGTTATGCATTATAACTAAATTGTTATATGATGTAAGTAATTTTGTAAACCTTTTTATGAATCTAAAGGTATATATGTAAGTTAAGGTTAGAAACATTGGGAAATGTTGTAGAATAAACAATTTATGTTTATATATTCCGCATTAGTTATAGAACATGTATGAAGATGATGTATCGTGACGTACCAAGTCTAGGGTTAAAAGAACCCGGATTTGGGGTCGTCACAAGAACAAAAAGTGTGTAGACTGGTAAAATCATTGTATGGTTTAACATAAGCTCCAAAACAATGGAATGAAAAATTTAATAAAACTCTCTTGTCTAATGGTTTTGTGACAAATGAATCTGATAGTTGTGTCTATAGAAGATTCAATGAAAATTGCGGTGTGATTATTTGTTTATATGTGGATGACTTGCTTATATTTGGGAATGATGAAAAAGTTGTGAAAATTACTAAAACTTTTTTATCTTCTAAATTTGACATGAAAGATTTAGGAGAAGCAGATTTAATTCTTGGCATGAAAATTAATAAATTTGCACATGGTTTGGTTTTATCTTAGTCTCATTATGTGGAAAATATTCTTAAGAAATTTAATTTCTTTAATGAAGAACCATTAGGAACACCTTATGACTCTAGTGTGCACTTAAAGAAAAATAAAGGGAATGGTATTGTACAAACTGAATATGCCAGAATCATTGGTAGTGTAATGTATTTAATGAATTGTACTCGACCTGATATTGCATATGCCATTAGTAGATTTAGCAGATATACACATAATCCTTCACAAGATCATTGGAATGCATTGTCACGACTAATGAGGTATTTAAAAGGAACAGTTAATGTAGGTGTACATTTTACTGGTCATCCTAATGTTTTAAAAGGATATTGTGATGCTAATTGGGTATCTGATAATGATGAGACAAACCCCACTAGTGGATATGTGTTTACTTTAGGTAGGGGAGCTATCTCTTGGAAGTCTACTAAACAAACTTGTACTGCTAGATCTACTATGGAATCTGAATTTATTGCTTTAGAATTGGCAGGTACAGAAGCAGAGTGGCTGAGGAATTTATTAACGGACATACCGTTATGGTCAAAACCAATTCCTTCCATCTCTCTGCATTATGATTCTCAAGCAGCTATTGGTCGAGCAATGGACCATGTTTATAATGGGAAACAAAGACATATTCACTTGAGACATAATATAGTTCGAGGGTTGATCAGCAACGATGTTATTTCCATGGAATTCGTGAGATCTGAAAGAAATTAAGCGGATTCGCTCACAAAAGGACTAACTAGAAAGGTCGTCCAAGAGGCATCGAGAGGGATGGGACTTTTGTCAATATCTTGAGTAAGTGATACGTGATGAAAACCCAACCCATGTAAGGATCCGAAAATTCTGTAACACTGTTTATGAATTATAAACCCTAATTTCAATCCAAACCCTAGTTTTGGGATAATATGGATGGTAGGAGGTATTCAAAGTCTATTTGTGAAATAATTAATATTAGGGCTAATATTGGTATTGATTTAAATAAAAGCCTAATATAAATTAATGTGAAAATTAAATTGAAACCCTAATCAATAATCCAATTATATTAATTTCCTAGAAAATCTAATTGCATTATGTGTTATTAATGATATATTTTATTAAGCATCAAGTAATTTAATTAATGATCCAACCAAGCCAAATACCTAGCCCATTGGATTATTTAATACAAGGCCCAAATATTTAAATTATTTGAGTCTAATTGGAGTGTGACCAAGGCCCAAGGAAATGATTCAATTATAGCCCAAATGTTGGTGTTGGTGATTGTATATATATGTATCATTATATATATATATATATATATATATATATATATATATATATTACTAGCACATTTAGGCATTAAAAGAAAAGGAAAAATAAAGCAAAACTTGGACCTTTTGCCCTCAGATTTCCAGCAGCTTTGTAAGGGATTTGGGGGCTGATTTTGTTCAGTTTTTAGAGGCTTAAGGTGTGGGTAAAAGCAAGGAAAATAGGGGGGCTTGTGTAAGAAAGCTACGATGACTATTGATGTGTATACTTACATAACATGTAAGTATACAACATCTACTAACACCACATTACTTTCTATCTCTCTCTCATTTTCAGCATATTCTCATTTCATTAGTCATATTGCTTCCAAGTTGCTAGAGAGAAAAAAAATAGAAAGAAAGGGAGAAAGATTGAGAAAAGAAGAAGCTTAAAAAGGGATAAACCCTAGCTCTTCAAGGAGAGATCATCTAGTTAGCAAGATAGATCATCCAAGCTTGGTGAAATTTTTAGCAAGGAGAAGAAAAGCTATTAGAAGGTTTAAAAGTTTTCAAACCCTTATTTTATTTTTCACCTTTGTGTTCTAAGTGCTTGAAGTGGTTTTGATGGTCAAAAATCTATTTTGATGGTTCAAAACTAATTTCAAAGCTCTAGATCTTTAAAACCATGCTAGATGTGTTAATCTATGGTTTGGTGGTTTAATATATATGTTTAAATGCTTAGATGATAAAAAGGTTTCTCAAAAAGCATGAAAATAATTTTTACCGACGGAACCTTAATCAAACGTGTGGTTCAGGGCTTTATATTTTGAAACCTACAAGTTGTATGTGAGATTTATTTTTTCATATGCTAGGTATGTAAGTTAAGAATAAAACCTAGTTGGAATCATATCAAAAGGTTTTAAAATGAGTGAGTTATGCTTTTTGAAACCAAAGTGGTTCATTGTCAAGCCCTAATGCGCAACCATTCACTTTGTAGCTATTTTTCATAACCAAATTTTTTTCAAAAATTTGATCCAATGATGGAATAGTGTAGTTTAAGAAGATACGAATCCATCGATACCAATTTGAGGTCATTTGGACTTATATAGAAGATTTTATGAAAGTTGGAATCAAATGGACAAAATTGGAAAATCTGAAAAATTTGCCCAAAACGTGTTTCTGTTTTGAAAGCCGGGGCTTTCAAATCAGTGCAATTTTGAAAGCAGGGGCTTTGATGGCAGATTTTTGAAAATGATATTTTATTATCCGGGTCGGGTCAAGCCTTTTAAAACGGGTCAGGTCGGACGTGATATAACCAAAATGGGTCAAAATATTTAAAAATTGATATAATTAATTTAGGACCCAAGTTAAATAATTATTTATTATTTTATATTAAATAATAAATAAAGAAAAGAAAGGCCATTAATATGTTTAATTATTATTTAATTGATATTGAATAATAATTAAAGCAAATAAGAATAATAACTAATTATTTATTATTAAATAATAAATAAAGGAGGATATAAAGTTAATAAAATAATTATTCATTATTTAATTAGTAATTAAATAAGAATAAATTAGTTAATTAATTATTATTTAAACAATAATAAAAGGGAGATGAAGTTAATAAAATAATTATTTATTATTTACTTTATATTAAATAATAAATGGTGATAATTACTTAATTAATTATTATTTAAATAATTTTATATAATAATTAAAGAGAAATAAAGGTTAATCAAAATTAATTAATTATTTAATTAATATTAAATAAATAAAGCAAAGAGATTAAGGAAATAATAATGTAGTTAAACAATTTGCTTTAAAATTGTTTAGATTTTTATAAGTTACTAAGTGTTTAAAATACTATTAGATAATGGTATTAGCTAAATTATTATTAAATGATTAATAATAATAGCAAACAATTAAATTATTATTAAATAATTTATAATAATGGTGACTGATTAAATTATTATAAAATGATTAATAATAATACTAAGTGATTAACTTATTATTAAATAGTTAATAATAATAGTAGATGATTAAATATTATTAAAAGATTAATGATATTAATAATCAATTGGGATGTTGTTAAACAATTAATAACATTGGTAAACGAATTAAATATTATTGAATGTAGTATAATATTGTTTAATAATTAAGATATTATCCGAGTGTGATAATATTGTCGTATAAGCTACGTGTTGCTAAATAGGGAATTATGTGCTTACGTGGCATACTATTTAAATAGTGATATATGAAATCCTATATGTGTTACTAATTGATTGATAAACCAATTTAATACTAGGTCTTTCAAGGACTGTAATTTAAGTCGTGTAAGCTGTAGACTACGACAGAGGTAAGTTTTCTAACTCAAACTCGAGCTATTATTTTTTAGCATGTTAATGGTTTGATTATCGTTAATTATTCCATGTAAATGCAAGTATTGACATTCGCACGTTGATGCATTTAAAATTTATGTTCTATCATTGAACATGTAAATTATTTAAAGTTCTTTATTTCATGAACTGTTCAAGGATTGGTCTACGCCATTTGTTTCGGGTAGACATATAAAGTAAATGTTTTTAAAAGCTATTCCAAACCATTTGATTGGTGTAGAAGTCTTGTACTGAGAGAACAAACCCTAAATGGGGAATTATAAGTGTCATAGTTTGACTTGGTCAGAGTTTAATGTTATGCATATACATGTTGTACAAGAGGCTGATCCCCTCGAGTGCAGTCTGATTTATAAAAAAATAATCGGAAGGTTGTTTCCTTGGAAACGTTCAGGGTCGATTGGACCACTCAGCAATAAATAATCATCTTTCATTCCTTCGTTTGGATTTTGATTATCTTATCAGTCATTTCATTAACTTCTATAAATTGTTGAGCTTTCACTTTATTCGCAGTTATTCATGATATGTCTGTATTATTTTAAATTTGCTGAGCATATTAGTTGCTCACTCTTGCTATATATATCATGAACTAATTGCAGTTAGGCCTGAGCACTCCAAGAAGGACAAAGGCAAGGGCAAGCTTTAAGAATAGTTTAAATAGTTCTATTTCTATTTTGTAAATCACGGAACCCTGTTATATTAATAGGATCGTCAGGATGTAATTTTATTAAGGTTGAGACCTTGGGACCGTAGTAAGCCTTTTGTAATGAACAACTTATGTTTATTTATTCTGCATTTAGTAATATATGTTGTTTAAGAGGTGATGTATGTATTTAATCGTGAGCACCAAATCTGAGGTATTGGTACCTGAATTTGGGAGTGTCACAGGTTCAATGGGTAACAACAAGTCACAGAATTACTTCTTTATGGCACCACAATAATTTATGTCTCTCCCTGTGTACATGTGGTGCTTACTGACAAATTGTGATAGGGTGAATCATTTAGATTCTTAATGAAACTCATAGCCCTAAAGGGTGGTGTATGTCAGTTTACACTTGATGAGTTCACCTATATAAAGGTGGAGGTAATGGTCGCTTCCTATGAGAGTCGTTGGCAAACTCTCTAGAGCCTTTATGAAAATCTGGGAAATGGCGCATGGCCTAGAACGCGCCCAACCGCGGACTTGTGTGGATTCGAGATTTTTGGTATGTGTACAAGTTCAACTGATTGTATAAAAGATAATGGGTTCAAGAGTATAGTTCACCTACAATCTGCAATCATGAGCTTGTTCCACTAAGTGCCAATTCAAACCCACAAGGTATCGACATTATGTATCTAAAAATCCATTGCCCATTTTACCTTCTTGTTTTTTAAAATTTTGAATCATGTGGGGGATTGTTAGTTTGTGCTTCAAAATTTTAAGTGTTAAACATAGTCCCACATAGCTTATTTTATTGAACCTTCTTGAGTATATTAGCACATTCTCTTATTGGGCTGAATAATATGGCTGAGGAATAACATTGGGCTCGCGCACATGAGGTTGGCTGAGAGTTTGTGTTGGGCCAAGCTTGGATCTTGGACTTTCAGCAGAAAAACCTTCATGTGTGCCCGCGCAGGGGAGGGGGTGCAAATTTGAGTCCAAGTCTCACACCTGAGTAGCCCACTGTTTTATTAACCTACCCTATCTCATTATTTTTTCCCAAATTGCTGAGCCGCGTTTTGTTATAGTTACAGAACGAGTCAAACTGTGCATCCATTTTTCCTGCGATCAGTTTTGATGCTTCCAGATTATTCGGAAACCACTTCCCTATTCTCTCTAACGTTATGATTTCTGCACTATTAAACCGACGGTTCATGCCTTAGAGATTGCATAACTGATACACTTTCTTCTTCTTTTCCAATCCTTTCTCTGCTGCTTCGTTATTTTCTGGGGCAATATCCATAGTGACGAGTCTGAACTCTCTGTCTGTGAGCACACACAATCGGAGGGTTAGCTGTTGAATCCTGGAGGGTGGCCGCCGGAGCCCATCTGTGCTTAAGGTTATGAACCAGTGGGGGAAAATCACTTTTTAGGACAGTAACATTGCTACGCCTCGACTTCTTGCTAACCAGATAAGTTGTTCCAATTTTCTGCTTTGGGATTCTATTGTTAATACTGCTTCAAAGGTCCAACAGATATAACCTTTGAAATGAATTCGTCGATATTCTTATCTGAGCTTCCACCTTCACTTATTGCCTCAACGACCAGTTCCTTCCATTTAATGGTGTTCGCTCTAAGCTCTTTCCCTTTTGCTCCATCCATGACATCCCTTATACAGTTACCAATGTCCTCCCTCGTAAAAACCTCCTTTTCACGAGCCTTAACCCGGACCCCAGTTCGCCATACGTCCACAAAATATTTAGCGTTCGTAGGATGATCCGTCCACTGAGGCATAACCAGCATTGGCACTACCAAGCTCAATGCTTCAAGTGTTGAGTTCCATCCACAATACATCAGGAAACTCCCCAAGACCTTATGAACCAAAACTTCGAGCTGAGGGCACCAACTCACAACCAGGCCTTTCTCTGCCGCCTCGGCTTCGAAATTGCTCGGAAGTTTGTTCTGTTCAGTTTCTCTGACTACCCATAAAAAGTTGTTGCTGTTCAATAAGCCCCGCACTACTTCGGCCATGTGGTCTTGCCCGAGGTTGGCACAGCTCCCAAATGATACGTAGACTACTGAGCCAGTAGCTTTTGCATTTAGCCAGATGCAAGCTTCAGCATCTGGTTTGAAGAGGCTGAGGCCGTAGTCTTTGTCGCCTGGCAGTCGCTTGTCTAAGAACATTGATGGAATTGATGGCCCGATGGTCTTAATTGGCAATTGGCTTGACAACCATTTCGCTATCTGACAGAAAATAAAAGCATGATCAACAACAGTACACCCAGAAAATTTATTAAGATAAGGAACCAAAGCAGACTACATTAGAAAACATGAGAATGTGATGAAGCTGGAGACATTGCATAAAGAATAAAACTTGATTAACCCAAGATCATCTTATATCAAAATATGGTATAATTTTCCCCTATAAAGCAATTGATCGTTATGGATCGCTATCTGACTCTGCAAAAAGACCTAGTAATTTATTTCAGTTTGAGGAAAATCCATGCCTCTTACTCAATACTTTTTTGGCCAACAAACTCGGCGTATGAATCATTTCAAATGATATTTAGCAGAAAGTAGAGGTTAACTAACTATATTGCAGTACTACAATCAGAACACAAATATCATTATTGTCACATTATCAATCATCATCTCCACCAAAGTGTTTGATATTTCAAAGAAGGTAACCATAACCATATTAAAATAAAAAGTAAAAAAAGCCTTTTCCTTTCCTTTCCCTTTCTCCCTACCAAACACAGTGCTAGAAACAGAACATAATTAAGGCACTGACTATGGAACGTAGAGATTCAAACCCCTCAAGCTGGATCAAAATTAATTGAAATTAAACATAACGCACCTCATCTTCAAGTTTGAATTATGTAATTTTTTTCAAGTTCTGTTACATATCTGATGCATGTGGGATACATGAGATAAGAAATTATATTATTATTTTGTTTTTTTCGCTTAGAATATTACATATTAATTGCAATCTCTGTCTTGAGATTTATCGACATATTTATCACTTTTCAGTTTTTCCTATACACTAAACTGTATTTGGTGGCTATTCACTAATTTTTTTTGGTGGACAGAGTATTATTCTATTAAGATATAGTCCTAGTTTGTTTTGAATAATTTTACCAGTTTTTTTGGTAAAACAAAAATAATTTCTTGGATTACCCAGCTCAACAATTTATTTCAAGTAATCAAAAAGTTTTGTTTTTTTTAAAAAAAGTAATCTAAAAGTTTAGTACACATAAAAAAAGCAAAGTAAAGGTTATTTTTCCTTATTCTACCAACAAAATTATTTATAAAAAACTGCTTCAAATTATATATTCAGCTTATTGAAAAACGGTTTAAAATTTAAAAGCTCTTATTTAAAAAATTTCCCAAATATTTTTGAAGACACATTAATCTTTGTACAATATTCTATTGCACTTAAACCATTTATTATGAGGGAATAATTTTTGGGTGCTTAAAGCCATCTATTTTCATGGCTATATGTAGAGTATATTCTCCCTTTCTATGGAAAAATTATTAGATGTTTCAGGAATATCTATTACATGATACTTCACATTACTTATGTGATATCATGTGAGCACTTAAAATAACTTTAAGTGCTCGATGTGGGGGGTACCATGTGACAGGTGTCTTAGAATCACTGAATAATTACTCCTTTTATGGATAACCAAAATGAAATTGAAGTACCAAAAAATGTTAATAACAATCCCCTTTCCTCTTTTTTTCTTGCCAATTTAACAAAAATGGCCCCTTTCACTTGGATGCAGAATATCCAAAATTTCCAAGCAAATATCAAAAATGGAGCAATTACACCATATACAAGTCTACTTGACTGATTGATGGTTAGTACTAGTTGGCTCAACTACAAAACAATATAGAAGTCTACTTGACTAATTACTCATATCTGACTGACAGCAATTGTGGATTGTTGTATTAAATTTTGGACTGGTTTGGTGGGCCGGTGACGCTATCATCCATATAATAATTGTGTATATTTATTTTTTAATCACTCAAGTACTATTGAATATAAATATATGTCCTCTATCTCAAAAAATATATATATTATATTTTTCACATAACTTAAAAAAAACAAATATAGAGTAAAGATTAAAGAGTATAACTAAGTTTTTTATTTTATTTATAATAAATTTCACGTAAATACAATAAAAATTATTTTTTTTCTTAAAAATAATGAGCTTTACTCAAATACTTTTTATGAAAAAATAGATTTGAGAAGAGTATTGATAGTCATACATTCTTCGTGCATTAAAAATTTGTATCTTATTAATATGTTATGTTATATATAACAACATAACATAATACATATTTAAGATGTACATATTATATCAATACTCATTTAAAAAATTATGTTTATTTTATAACTGCGTAGCTTATTTAACTTTTTTTAATAACAACAAATTCATATTGGTTTTACTCATAAGAAAGAGAGCCTGCTACTAGTTATGGGAAAACTAACCTCTTCTTCAAGCTTGTCAAAAACATTGAAGAAAATCCAGTCAGCCTTTTCAAGATCAATGAATTGCTTCTTTAGAACCTCAAGTATACCGGGATACAATCCATCATGTACAGAAGAAGGCATATCACCGATCTCCAACACTGACATTGAGGGCAACGAAATTGTATGCCCTTCAAGAGGGAACGTCAAGATCCCTCATTGAATGTGATAATAAACAGAACAAACCGCACACGTCTGTGTAAACAATGGGGCTCCGAGTAAGCTCAGCTTATGGGCTAACTCCAGAGCCCTAGTAACAAGTGAATCATACACTATAACTTTAATGGGGGAGCCACTAGCCTTTTGCTTTTCAATGATGCCGGGTACCCCCTTTAGGGCTTTGTGACCGACAAAGCCAAAGTAGGATTCAACACTACTTGGTATTTCATCTCCTTGTTCAATTTCATAGGAAATGTACTCAATGTTGATCGGGCTTTCTGGGCCTAGCTTGGAGGTTTTAATGTCATTGGTGGCGAGGAGGGTGATGCGCACGCCTTTCGAGGCTAAACGCTTGGAGAATTGGAGCATTGGGTTCATGTGGCCTTGAAATGGAAAAGGGATTAACAACATGTGAGCTTTGTTAGCCAATGCTTGTTTCTCCATTGATTTTGCTCTGTTTTTGTTATGGCTCTTGATGGGCAGGAGTAAATAAAGAATGGAAGTATTAATTTCTAAGAGGGGAATAAGGTAATGAAAATGTTGGTGAATGAAAAGGTTAGGAGGAATAGGTATGCGTGTAGCTTTTTTACTAGTAATTTTTTTTTAATGACATTTATTGGATTATGGGTTCCTCTCGAAAAATTATTGGTTGTTATGAACAGTTTGATCCAATATCTCACAACACTATGAGGTCCACATGGGACCCACTATTTATGAACCTCATAATGTCGTAAAAAATTGAAACAAACTGTTCATTTGCTCCAAGAGTCAATAATTTCTCATTCCTCTCTCTATAATTGCCATTGCTTTGAATGTTTGTCACTCCTTCTCCATCATGTTTGTCTCAGGATTATAATCCATTAGATTATAATTCTATATTATTATTCTTAAAATTAAATAATTTTAATTATATATTTATTTTTTATAAAATTATTTATGAGATAACTTAAAATAATCGTATGTTATATTTTATTTTTTTTTAATTAATTAAAGGATTGGATACAAAAAATATTTTTTAGACTATTATATCATTACCAATAATACTATAATTTAAATTTGTTTATACATCTGATAAATAATTAATTATAAATTTTTAAATATTGTTGAAATAAATTACTGAAATACACAAATTGAGAGAACAAGAGCAAGATGAGCTTTTTAATTTTAAACAAAAAAAATTAGTAGCCATTATATATAGGGATGAGGTGAAAGAAAAATATTAGAGAAAGAGATTGTCCACCCCACAACCTTCAATGCATTTCTTCTGTCTTCCATTAGTAGTACACTGTTTTGCCCGGCATTTTACCGGTTTATTTTAAGCAATTTATTTATTTCTAGTAAATTAGAGTATTCTGAAATTTAATTTTAAAATAAGTCTAATTGTTTTTTCACCTATACTTTAGCTTACTCCCATTAATTAATTGAAGATCAACGTAATTTTTAAAATAAATTACTACAAAAAGATAATGACAAAAGTATTCATTTAAATTGACATTTTTATTTTTATTTTTGTTTTTAACCCACGAGTTTAGAATAGACAATCAACTCCAAAAATAAAATTGAAAGATAAAGTTATTCCTTTTTGTCGGTTGGATCAACTTTTTACTAGAATCTATCATGTGTCAAATTTATATTTTTGAGTTGTTTAGAATATATATTTTAAAAATAAAATTTTAATATTTGATTCAATTAATCAATAATTATATATAACAAGATATTAAAAAATATTATCTAATAATTTAATTATTTTACGGAATTATTTTAGTTGGTCATGAGTTAATATTGAATCAATTATTTAAGACTTTTTATATTTTTTGATATAATGTATAAACTCTTTATATCCTATAAAATATATACAATAATTAATTATATCCCAACATTGCGTATAGTGTGACGCCCCCAAATCTGGGCCCACACAGCCCAAACTTGAGTCGTCAAAAGACTACAACAAAATTATTACAACAAAGCACAATACAGTGTATAATAATACACAACTAAGTCTTCACTATTATTGTCACACTATTTTACAAAACGTGAAGACTATGATAACTATTCCTCGGACCCTCACTCCATTCCCCGGCTAGACCCTGTTATGTTTTCATCTCCTGTTGAAAAACAATGGAACAAAAGAAAGGGTGAGCTCAAATAGCCCAGTAAGAAATATCATGACTAAGATAATGACGAATAAATTATCATTAGCCTTCAACAGTTGAGTTCTTGATAGAATACAATAGAATACAAGGTTTATATCAAAAACTGCAGTTAAATTCTTAAACAATGTTCAGATCAATAATAGCAGCGGAATGAGCAATCTATTAGAAGAATAATGCAGATTATAATGTCCACTCGCTTCTCTTTTTTGTAAAAACATCATCAACTTTTATCATCTGAAATACCATTAGTCATGATAATAAAAATTCACAGTTCCTGATCATAATCATGCAAATCAACAGTTCATCTTTGCACTACGGGCCAAAGATATTTAATTTAGCACCAGCGGTCATGATTATACCAGATTCAGCCTTTGGTGATAATCATACCAAACAACAGTTCATCTATGCACTACGGGCCAAAGAGAACTTTCACCACGTGCCATAAAAGACACCGAACAGATGTATCGCCTTTAACCTATCATCTGTTCAACAAATATATCACATCTGTGCCCCCGGCCACAGATATTCACAACAGCTTGATTTTTGGATGATTAGAATGATATAAATGATGAACAGAAGAAATAGGATAACAATAAGTATCGGAAGTTTACTTTGTACAGATTCAAATAATGTCCAAATTGTCAACATGATGTGGAGTGAAATTTAAAAATGATATTCAAGATCCACAGTTCAGAATAACGGTTACAATTCAATAGAAAGGTTCACGTAAATAGGAAGGTTCAGTTGAAATAATGAAGTTCAACTATTATGGAACATATAATATTTTCAGGAATTATAGAAGCAATAGTTCCATAATAAATTTCGATTTAGGAGTATGAAAGAAAATAATATCCCTTACCGTAGCAGGTTTGATTAACAAAAGGTGAAGGAAATTAATACAAAGGGTTATTCACCAACAGGCGGCAATCCGCTCCGTAAGGTTATTCCCACAATTTAATAGAATTTGAGTACAAAGAGTTATTCACCAAACAGGCGGCAATCCGCTCCGTAAGGTTATTCTCAGAGATTAATAATAAATGAATACGAAAGGTTATTCACCAACAGGCGATAATCCGCGCCGTAAGGTTATTCCCACAATTTAATACATGGAAATAAATGGCACATCTTATGAGTAAGAAAGAAACGATATTATTTTTGAGAATCAAATAATGATAATCCCTTACCATAGTACGTTTGAATAATGGAAGATGAAAAAGATGGTATCCCTTACCGTAACACGTGACTGGATATTGATTTAAATGAGGTTGATTAACTTGAACAGTACACGTATACTTATAGATCTTCACAAATACTCAAGATGATTTAAGCACACTTAGAGAGAACTTTCACAAGAAGTATTTAGAGAGAGAAAGAAAGAACAAGTAAGGAAGTTTATGAAAAATCCTTAAGTTAAGGCTTCTATTTATAGCCAAAAATCTTATCATTCATTTAATCTAAACCATTCATTTAAAAATCATCTTTTAATCTACACCATCCATTTCAAATATTATATTATCTTTAATCTACACCATTCATTTCATATCACCTAATAATCACCTAACTTTATATTATAAACAAATCAATTTAATTATTCAACAATAATTCACACTTTAATCTACACCATTCATTTCATATCACCTAATAATCACCTAACTTTATATTATAAACAAATCAATTCAATTATTCAACAATAATTCACACTTTAATCTACACCATTCATTTCATATCACCTAATAATCACCTAACTTTATATTATAAACAAATAACTTTATCAATTCAATTATTATGACTAATTGTTATAAATACAGTATAGTTAGCTCTTAGATATCAAGTCAATAAATTAATGAAATACAACTGTTTAAATAACATCATAATAGAGATAACAATAATGTAAAATAAAGCATACGTTACTGTGTAATGACAATTATTGATTCAATAATGTGAATTACTGTGCATATTTTACTGTGACAATTATTAGGTTCAATAATTTTAAAAACAGTGCAACAACAATTATTGACTCAATGATATAAAATACAGTGTAATGACAATTATTAAATCAATAATGCAAAATACTGTGTAACAACAATTATTGAATTGATAATATAAAATATTATGCAGTGACAATTATCGATGAAATGATGCGTAACAGTTACGGTGTCAATTATCAGACCAATAATATGAGACACTATGCAATACCGTGTGTTACTGTAGAGTACCGAGTGCTACAGAAAATACCAATAACTACCGTATGCTACTATTCTTTTATCACCGGTATTTTAACAGTTCCGTTGACTATTTTTATTTAAAAAGGTTATTTCTGTCGTTTTCTATATCCGACAAATATTCCGTTGTGGAGTCCACCAATAATTTGTTATTTCGGCGCCGTCGGACCAAACGAATATTCCCCGACCAAACGAATATTCCCCGACAAAGCGAATATTGTCCGACAAAATAAAATTTGCACATAACATCCTTAACTTTTAACTTTATCGATTTAACCACTTACTGTTTCAAAAAATATATATATGAAGAAAAATTAAATTTTGTATTTCATAAAATTCGGGGTCTTACATATAGATCCATCCAACTAGAAATATTTTGCTTAAATATTTTAAAATGATGGATAGAATAGGATATTATGGTCATTTTAAAAAAGGTTAAGGTTAATTTTGTCTAAAAAAAATTAGACCAAAATGGTGAGAATTATAATATTTGATTGAATATGATACTAAATAGCCTCCCATATTAAGTCATTTTATAATACTTTGACTAATAATTTTAAATTCAAATTTAAAAATAAACAAGACACTTGAAATTAATAGTCGTATCTCAAGTATAATACGTCCTAAATTTAAAATATTAAATGGTGTTTCAAATCAATATTTGGTACTTTTCTTCGACTAAAATACACATTAAATCTCAAAGTTTGTAGAGTTATTAAAGTTGACATTCTAATATTTAAAACGTATTTAAGTGAATTCTGAAATTCTTTTCAGTAAAGAAAATACACCCTTCAGTATTTTTAACATTTAAAAATGTACTCTAAAATTCTTTTTGTTAAAAAAAATGCTGCAAAATATTAAGCACAAATTGTATTTTTTTAAATAAATAAAAATATTGATGTATACTTTAGACACGTTTTAAATATTAGAATATAAATCTCAATAATTCTACAAATTTTACAATATAAAATGTATTTTAATTTTTTTCTTTAAATTGTTTACTTGATTAGATTGTACCAATGTGCTTATCGCGTTTTAAAATTTAAATATATTTTAAAATTCTATTTGTTTAATAACAGTTAATTTTAAAAACACTTTATTTAATTTATAAGTATGATTTTTTCAGTTCAAATGCTCCAACCGGTCTCATTAAAAAATTGCAAATAATACTATGAGGAGAACATTATTTACACATATTTTTATATAATTTTTTTTCATATAAAAATGAGATCTGTTTTATTTATATAAAAGAAGATTATATAAAAATATCGAGTTACTACATGCAAATGATTAAAATAGCTTAAGCCGTGTACACGTGTTACATGCAGATTAGCTAAAAGTGAAAACACATCCTTTACCCAAAAAAGTAAAATCACATGGAGCTCCGGTGTGAAATGTTTGCATATATGTAGGGATGCACAAAAGGCCTACGGCCCACAGGCCGGCCTGGCCTGGCCTGAGCCCGGCCTGGTCAAAGCCCGGATCGGGCCGGTCCGGCCTACAGTCTTTGAACAGGCTGCTATTTTGACGTAAAAGCCTGGCCTGGCCCGGCCTACCAAAAAGCCCGGCCTGGCCCGGCCTACGAAAAAGCCCGGCCTGGCCCACGAAAAAGCCCGGCCTGGCCCGGCCTACGAAAAAGCCCGGTCTGGCCCACGAAAAAGCCCGGCCTACGAAAAAGCCCGGCCTGGCCTACGCAGAGGACCGGCCCAGCCCAACCTGCCCAGCCTAGCTAATTCATTTTAACTATAGACTATAACTTGATATATATAAGCAGCAAAAAGACGGATGAAGGGAAGAAATAGTTCATTGTAGGGAGATAATAAACTTTGAAAAATTTTGTTTGGCTTTTCTGTTCATTGTACTAATCACAATTGGTTGACAAATCCGGTTAATGTTGTACAACTTTTTCAGTTTCAAAATATAATTAATTAATTTAGGTATTCTAAAATTAATTTTAAAATATATTTAAATTTAAATTGATTCAATATAATTATAAATTATCTAAAAATATACTACTCAAATATTCAAGATTAATTTTTTAAAAAAGTTAGATAAATAAATTCATCAATAATTTTCTTTATCTGGCAGGGTATTGGATGAAAAGAGAAGTAGACTTAGCTTAAAATCGTTGGAGATATGCATTTATTATAGAGATTATTTTTCCGCACAAAGAATAGTACAAGATGTAATAGACGATCAAGATAGCTCAGAAGATCTCGAAGTTAGAGTAAAAACTGACGAAATTGTACATCCATGAATATTGAAGATATATATTTTTTCTTAAGACTGAAGATATGTTTCTTGAAGATATAACGAAGAGATAAATTTTGAAGATAGGAAGATACATTTTTTGAAGATTTGAATTTTGAAGACATTTTAAAAATATTTTGAAGCAAAATATTTGTAACCGACTCATTATTTATTATTGATTAATTACTCATTTTTAATTTTTTGTCAATACATTTAATTAATATAGTAGTTAGTTTATTTAATATTTATATTTCACATTAAAAATTAGTTAATTACATTTTTAGGCCTGGCCTGACCCGGCCCGGCCCAAGGACTAGCCTGGCCTACCCTGGGCCGGCCCAAGGCCTGGCCCGGCCCGGGCTAAAGCCTGGCCCGGCCCGGCCTAAAGCCTGGCCCGGCCCGGCCTACAGGCCTCAAAAGGTCAGACTTCGATCGAGAAGCCCGGCCCGGCCCGGCCTGCAGGCCCAAAAATCAAAGCCCGGCCTGGCCTGGTCAACGGCCAAAGCCTACCAGGTCCAGGCCAGGCCGGACCAGTCCGGCCTACTGTGCATGTCTACATATATGGTAGTAATATACGAGGCTTAAAATTTGCCATATACGATATTCTGGTGTGAAATGTTTGCATATACGGTACGGTACCCCTCTTGAAGTACAGGTGACGCCTGTCAGGCTGTTATGTTACAAGCTGTCACTATGGAAAACAACCTGCTACTGAACGGTCACCTTCCTTCCTTTTCTCTTTTCCTCTTCTTCTCTCCCTCTTCTTTTAAAAAAATAATTATAATTATTGTATATACTTTCTAGTAAATATAAGAGTTTTATGTTAGAGACCGATATTTTCACATAAAAATATAATATTTTATATAATATAAATTTTATTCAATATATGTATAAAAATATTACATAAATTATTATATTTTCTTGTAAATATATATATATATATATATATATTTTTAATATCACTATATTACACTCTCTGTTCTTAAAATATATTTCCTCTTAATTGTATTTGTCGTTACTATTATTTTATGAATCTGTCTTAATAATAATTCTCATCGGACACGTTTTATAGGGATCATCGAATAATTATAGGCCTCATTTTAAAAGACTCATTTATGGAAGATTGCAAAATATTACCTAAAAAAATTCAATTAACCAATATTCAGATGCTATCAGTAAATTTAGTTAGGCATTTATAACATGTTCCAAGCAGACTAAATTTATAGTAAGATTGTTCTAGCATTTAACAATTAATTGCACTAATAATTTAAGGGTAGGTCAAATTTAGGATCCCCGTTAATTAAGTTTTATGTCACTCACCCACTTAATAATAAAACTCTTTTCCCAAACAAAAAAAATGAGTTGCCAACACTTTTTAAGACAAAAAAAAAAAAGTAAACCAAAGACTATCAAGGTTTAATTTTGCCTGTGGCGGTCCATGGGCCGTATATATAGTACGGTAGGGATTACAGAATTTTTTTTTAGATTAAAAATCAGTAGACCTCAATTGAATACTTTAATACATTGTTATTAAACTCAGTTCAGACTGACGGTCCGACCAATTTAATTTAGTTTAAAAAATCAATTTTCATTGAATCGGTCAAAAATTAATTAATCGGTGGTTCAATCAGTAAAATCGATTAGTTGATCAGGTTAAACCGGTTTTAAAGTATTTTTAAATATTTTATTTTACAAAAATATTTTTATTTTTAAAATTATTACTAATATATATTTTATATATATTTATGACGTCACCGGTTCAATAACTGTTCGACCACTGGTTGAACCAGTGATCTATTTACTCGATACATTTTTCAATTCGATGACCGATCCTTGTCTGAAAATATTGTTTTAATAACATTTTAGTGTATTTAATGTTATGTTTATAAGAATGGAGTATTATTTTTACATGTATTTTTAATATTTTTACATGATTCTCTCACTCATAAAAATGAATCTCACTTTATATTAATATGAGAGAAAATTATGTAAAAATATTAAAAATACATATGAAAATATCAGTGACAATGGATTTGGTAATGAGGTTAATTTCAAAAGAAATTCAATATTGTAGTTGGTTAGCTATTTAAAATAGATTATATACTTGGTGGAGGAATGGATTTGGATCGAGGAACCTTCAGTCTTCGGTGTGATAATTTGCTTGGGCATATGCTCATGGAGCCAACTACCATGAAATTCAAAATTAGTCAAGGATTATTAACAAATATTATATAAGTTGCAAACGACTTGCCCTTTATTGTACACCAATTCAATTACATACTATATATATATATATATATATATATATATATATATATATATATATATATATTTGCATGGATAATAATAAAATTTTAACCAATATTAATTATTTAGTATTAATATTTATAAACAAATTTAACATGTATAATTTTATCTTAAACAATATATATAATAAAAAAAAGGGAGTAAATAAATGAAAAAACACAATAATTGGATCTAGACGAAAAATAAATAATTACATGTGACGCTCTCAAATCTGGGCCTACATAACTGTGACGCCTCCAAATTCGGATTCCAAATACCTGGATCCGGTTATCATGATCCAATACAAACATTCACCTCTAAACAACATACAATAACTAAATGCGGAATAATAAATATATGTTATTCATTCAAAAGGTGTTATTAGTCCAAAGATATGATAACCTTACACAAAAGTACACAAATACCCTTAATAAAGTACTTAGGGTTTATATTACATAACAATTAATTTAATTAACTACAAGGCTGCATCCTGAAGTCTATCACTTCAAATTTTCTTTACCCTTGTTCTTTCCCGAAGTTTTGGGTTGCACTGCAATAAGGTTTCATGATATAGCAAGGGTGATCAACTAGTTTGCTCAACAAGAAACAATATATCATGAATGAAAGGGAATAGCTGAACAATTCAATAATATGAATAACATAAGCAAGAATAATGATTTGCTTTTAAAATTAGGATAGTCAAATAGACTATGAACTATAAATATCCACTGGAGTCAATAGCAGGTTGACCCAATGGTTACTACCAGAAATATGTACCCGAGGGGATCAGCCTCAGTACAATATGTGTATGCATAACATTTAATTTTCGTATTTTTGTACTTGATATTAGATACATGGTACTCCCTTATAATAAAGGGGTGTTCATAATAGTCTAAGAATTCGCATCTTCAATGATGTGGATATCTTTTAAAATCTTTAACATAAATGTCTAGCCGAACAATGACTTAGATCTACTTTGAACAGTTCTTTAAACAGTAGAACAATAATTAAGTACAAATTAAGGACTGTACAAATATCAAGTGCAACAAGTGCGAATAACAACAATATCGATGTGGAATAATTGTAAAGGAATTAAACCACTCAAAGCATGCTTGGAATTACAGTTCAAGCTTAAATAAATAATTTGCTCAATGAAATGAGTTTAGAGATAAGAAACTTGTCTGTCTGCTCAGTTACAATAAATGTCTAGCTTTAACTAACTGGCTTTGAAAGACCTAACATTAATAAAGTTGGTCTAATAATTAGTACGACGTATTTGCACAACTATACGCTCACTAAGGTACTTATCTATCACATAAGTACTAACACATAATTTACATTAGTCAAAACAATATTATTAACTTTATAGACCCTCAATCATATTAGGTTAATAATTTAATAAGTTATAAAATATTTTTCTTAAGTGTTGGACACTTATTAAACCCCTTAAACAACTTATTACCATTGTTCAATTAAATCATAATTAAATTCAAATTATTTTATTAACTCAATCCCTATTTAATTACTATTTAATCTTGATTAAATAGAAATTAATTAATTAATTTTAGTTATTATTTACAATAAATAATAACTAATTGTACTTATTTATTATTTAATAATAATTAAATAATAAATAAGTATTGATTTAATTTTAATCTTTTTTAATCAACTAATAATTAACTAAGTAATTAACCTTACCTATTATTTAATTTAAGGAAATTAAATAATAGTTTACTAATTTTAATCCTCTTTAATTATTATTTAATGTCAATTAAATAATAATTAATTATTTACTTAATTTTAATTATTATTTAAGGTTAAATAATAACCAATTCATCCTTATTTATTATTAATCTAATAACTTAATTTTCATTAATCGTTATTTAATGCTAATTAAATAATAATTGATTACTTAATTATCCTTATTTATTATTTAATAATATTTAAATAATAAATAATTAATTTATAAATTTTTATCTGTCTTTAATTATTATTTAAAAGGAATTAAATAATAATTGCTAATTTATCACCTTTATTTATTATTAACATTTTAAATAATAAATAACTAATAAATTTATTTAACTTAACCATAATTTAGCTAACTATATTAATATTTAAAATATTTAAATATTAAATTTAATGAAAAATATCCTCCCTAATATCATTTTTTTTTTATTATTATTTTTGTTATAATTTTAAATTAATTTTTAAATATTTAAATTAGTTAAATTTAACCTGAATGACATTTTTGTAAATAAGTTAAAAACTGATCCGAGGGCAAAATAGTAATTTTGCCAAAAAAAACACGGAGGGGCAGTATCGTAATTTCTCCGGAAACCTACTCCCGCGCATTGCGCGCTAAATAGAAACCACAGACCAAAACGGTGCCGTTTTTGAAAAGCCGGTGACAACTTCCGCGCATAACGCGCGGATGAAATTTTTATTTTCGCCAAACGACGCCGTTTGGCTCCGCGTCCGACAGTGAACAGTAGCACGCATTGCGCGGCCAGTGTTTTTATTTTTCTTCCCAACAGAGTGTGAACAGTGACCGAAAATACACACTTTAATAAAAACTATACCATCAAGTAAGCTTTAAATCCTCAATAAAAATCCAAAAAAATTACCAATCACATAATATCAATTTATAACATGAAAATTTAATTTTTCATGATTTAATATCATTTTTTTTTATAAAAATTTTTACATCACATAAACTACCACAAATCATAACTTTTTGTGTATAACTCCATTTTGAGTGATTCAAATTTTGTTTTTCTCATGATTTAATGTTCTATAATATTATAACATTAAATCTAAATTTTATAAAAATATTTCTGGGTCATAAATTCCAAGACTTGATTACACACTACCAAACACATATTTTTATCACACAAAATATACTAAAATACAAACCAAACATATTAAACTCAAGCATGACATAAATATTACAACTACACATTAATAACTATATTAACATGTTTATACTAACATTATAATTTATTTAATTTAAAAGCAAAGCTATATTTAAAATAACCATTACTTTGATTTAACGGCTATTTTCCTTTTTTTTTCCAAAATAGGTGGTGAATGGCATGAACAAAACTAACTTCTCCTTCTTCCTCCTTAGTCTCTCAAATATTATGCTCTCACTAAAACTTTTCTCAAACTCTCTCTTTTGGACTTGGAGAAAAATTCTATCAATTTCAAGTATACTTGCAAAATTAATAGATACACATAATATATCTAATAATTTAGACCATGCTCCTAGATGACAACTTACACAAGCAATGACTAAATGACACATTAGGTGAAAGGAGAAATGGTTTATGTACTTGAAAAATTAAAACAAGTAATCCATTTATTAAATAAATAAAAAATAAAAACAAAAATCATTTTTTCTCTCTCTTCCCAAGCATGTCGGTTGATGCATTTGTCTTTGTCCCAAAATCATTGTCACAAGTCACTTTTTAAATTAATAATAGTTTACATAATTAAATTCCAAATGGCTCAAGCTTTGAGCTTTATTTAAAATATCAATTGAGCTCTTATTAAATTGTTTGGGCTACTAGTTTGTCAAATTTTATTATTCTACACTTGGGCTACTAATTGATCCATGTTGGGCTAATTTAATAATTTACACATTAATTATTCAATCCATGGTTAAATAAATAATTAGATTGAATAAATAATTAAATACTCTAACTCATTAGTATTAAATTACTAAATGGACTAATAATTATTATTATTATTATTTCACATTATTTATATTAATTAATAATCATATTAATTAATTTATTATATTTAATTAACTCATTATATTCAATTTAATTAAATATTTAATTAGTAGGAAACTTATCAATTATTTTGATATTAAAACTTTAGGGTTTGTTCACTAATTTAATAACATATTAGTGACCCCCTTTAATTAATTCTAGTAATTAATTACATAATCATTTAATCATGTAATTAATTAATCACATAAAAAGATTTAAATAATCTCGTAAAACTAACTTGTTGGAAATTAAATTAATAATTTAATTAATAATGACGTGGAAATTCTAGGACATTACATTCTCCCCCCTTTATAAAAATTCCGTCCTCGGAATTGTAAAATAAGGTTACTCAAATAAAAACGGGTAATTTGCCCTCATTTTTTCCTCTAGTTCTCACGTAGCTTCTGTAAGACCCCGAATTTTATATAAAATTTAATTTTCTTCTCATATATTTTTTTTTCATGAAACAGTAAGTGGTTAAATTGACAAAGTTAAAAGTTAAGGATGTTCCGTGCAAATTATACTTTGTTGAATAATATTCTTTTTGTCGGGGAATATTCGTTTTGTCGGGGAATATTCGTTCTACCCGTACGACGGCGCAATATAATATTCGTGTCGTACGACGGCGCCGAAATAACTAATTATTGGTGGACCCCACAACGGAATATTTGTCGGATATAGAAAACGACATAGGTAACCTTTTTAAATAAAAATAGTCAACGGAACTGTTAAAATACCGGTGATAAAAGAATAGTAGCATACGGTAGTTTATGGTATTTTCTGTAGCACACGGTACTCTACAGTAGCACACGGTATTGCACAGTGTCTCATATTATTGGTCTGATAGTTGACACCGTAACTGTTGCGCATCATTTCATCAATAATTGTCACTGCATAATATTTTATATTATCAATTCAATAATTGTTATTACTCATTGTTTTATTAATAATTGTTGTGGCACAACATATTGGATTATTGAAACAATAATAATGCATATTATTGATCTAATAATTGACACAGTAGTTGTTGCATTATTATGAATTATTACTATGGTAATATTATTTGGTAATTTGATTATTATAATATATTCATAAAGTTGTTTGTTTTATTAGACAATATAATAATAAAAAGTTATTTATTTTATTAGAAAAATATTATTATATTCAGAAGTTACTATGCAAGTTACTGTGCCAAATTTGAATTCGTTGAATTCGTCTGCGCAGAGGCTGCGCAGCCTCTGCTGCCCGATTTCAACAATGGCGTGCTGCCAACAACCGCGCATAGTACCATTTTTTTCCTATAAATAGCTTGTTCAGCTGAATAGAAAAATCACACCTAAAACATAAAATTTTTCTATAAGAATTTTATGAGTTTTCTCTGAGAATAGTGAGGTTATTTTAAGAGTTTGAAAGCCAAAAGGAGTACAGAAATTTTTCAAGTAAGTCTTTTATTAAAAAGTAGTAATTTCATAAATTCCTATTTTTCACGGTATTCACAAATCTTCCCTTAGAAGACTCTTCTTTAAGAAGATTCATTTTTAAAAACTTTCTTTGGAAGATTTATTTTGAAATATTATTTTAAAAACTATTTTAAAGTTGTTATATTATACTACAAAAATTATGTTAAATATATATAATTTTGATAGTTCATATTATACGGGTTATCATACACTTTGAAATTCATATGTGGTAATTACTAATTTTATTATAAATATATAGGTTGATCAACCTCATTTAAATCAATATCCAGTCACGTGTTAAGGTAAGAAATATTAATCTTTTTACACTCTTAAATTTATTACGGTAAGGAATACCATTCATTTCAAACTCTTAAATTTACTATGGTAAGGAATGTCATTTTTTTTTGGAATATAATCTTCTTTCATATTTTATTATTTAAATTTACCACGGTAAGGGATTATCATTCTTTGATCCTCGAAAATAATATAGTTTCTTTCTTGTACCATTTATTTTCATGTATTAAATTGTGGGAATAACCTTACGGCGCGGATTACCGCCTGTTTGGTGAATAACTCTTCGTATTCAAATTCTATTAAATTGTGGGAATAACCTTACGGCGCGGATTACCGCCTGTTTGGTGAATAACTCTTCGTATTCAAATTGATGGGAATAACCTTACGGCGCGGATTACCGCCTGTTGGTGAATAACCCTTTTTAATTGTCTCGTGTGGAAATAATTTGTCTACACGAATTATCACATGACACTTTTATTCCATATTCGTAAGTGATATCATTTTCCTTTATACTCATAAGGGATACCATCTTTTTCATCTTCCATTGTTCAAACTTACTATGGTAAGGGATATTAATTTCCTTCCCCTTTTGTTAATCAAACCTGCTACGGTAAGGGATATTATTTTCTTTCATACACCTAAATCGAAACTTATTATGGAACTATTGCTTCTATAATTCCTGAAAATATTATATGTTCCATAATAGTTGAATTTCATTATTTCAACTGAACCTTCCTATTTTCTGAACATTTCTATTGAACTGAAATCGTTATTCTGAACTGTGGATCTTGAATATCATTTTTAAATTTCACTCTACATCATGTTGGCAATTTGGACATTATTTGAATCTGCACAAAGTAAACTTCCGATACTTATTGTTTATCCTGTTCTTCTGTTCATCATTTGTATCACTGTTATTTATATTAATCATCAAGAATCAAGCTGTTGTGAATATCTGTGGCCGGGGGCACAGATGTGATATAATTGTTGAACAGATGATAGGTTAAAGGCGATATACTAGGTTAAAGGCGATACATCTGTTCGGTGTCTTTTATGGCACGTGGTGAATGTTCTCTTTGGCCCGTAGTGCATAGATGAACTGTTGTTTGGTATGATTATGACCAAAGGCTGAATCTGGTATAATCATGACCGTTGGTGTTATACTGAATATCTTTGGTCCCGTAGTGCAAAGATGAACTGTTGATCTGCATGATTATGACCAGGAACTGTGAAGTTGTATTATCTTGACTAATGGTATTTCAGATGATAAAAGTTGATGATATTTTTACAAAAAAGAGAAGCGAGTGGACATTATAGTCTGCATTATTCTTCTAATAGATTGCTCATTCCGCTGCTATTATTGATCTGAACATTGTTTAAGAATTTAACTGCAGTTTTTGATATAAACCTTGTAGTCTATTGTATTCTATCAAGAACTCAACTGTTGAAGGCTAATGATAATTTATTCGTCATTATCTTAGTCATGATATTTTTTACTGGGCTATTTGAGCTAACCCTTTCTTTTGTTCCATTATTTTTCAACAGGAGATGAAAACGTAATGGGGTCTAGCCGGGGAATGGAGTGAGAGTCCGAGGAATAACTATCATAGTCTTCACGTGTTGTAAAATAGTGTGGCAATAATAGTGAAGACTTAGTTGTGTATTATTATACACTGTATTGTTGTACGTTGTGATTTGTTGTAATAATTTTGTTATAGTCTTTTGACGACTCAAGTGTGGGCTGTGTGGGCCTAGATTTGGGGGCGTCACAGCTTCTTCAATTGCGTGATTCCTCCAAAGTACTTTAACCGAATGAATTATCTTATTCCTCAGCTTCTGTTCCTTCCTATCGAGTATCTGGACAGGAACTTCTTCATATGATAAGTCCTTCTCGACTTGAATTGGTTCATAGGAGATAACGTGCTTGTAGTCTGGTTTATACGGCCGCAACACTGACACACGAAACACATTGTGAATGTGCTCAAGTTCAGGAGGTAATGCTACCTTGTACGCCACTTCACCGACTCGCCTCAAGATTTCAAACTGTCCTATGAACCTAGGGCTCAGTTTGCCCTTCTTACCAAAACGGATCTTCCCCTTCTAGGGAGATACCTTCAGAAATACGAAACTATATATTTATAATTTATTTATTTCAGAAAATTTTACTAAATAGTATTTACCATAATAAATTTAAGAGTATGAAAGAAATGATATCCCTTACCACAGTAAATTAGAAAATGATATCGTTTTACCAGTCTAAAAATAATAATACCCATTATCTTAGCACGCGATTGGATATTGATTTAAATGTAGTTGATCAACCTATATATTTATAATTTAATTAGTAATTTTATTGTATATACCAATTCGTATGAAATCATCAAAAGTGATTTAATAGAATGAAGTAGAATAACTTCAATATAGTTTTTGAAAGAAAATAATATTTCAAAATAAATCTTCTAAATGAAACTTTTCAAAATAAATTTTCTAAAGGAATAGTCTTCTAAATGAAGATTTATAAATACCGTGTGATATGTGTGGTTGCTTATATAACTTTTATAAAAAAAAAACTTATTTGAACAATACTCGTACACTTACAGATCTTTACAAATACTCAAGATGACTTTAGCACACTCAAAGAGAACTTACACAAAGTAAACTTACACAAAGTAATATTTAGAGAGTGAGAGAAAGAATAAACAAAGAAGTTTATGAAAAATTCTTAAGTTAAGACATTTATTTATAGCAAAAAATCTTATTATAATTCAAGATTTTTTAATTTAATCCAAACCGTTTATTTCAAGATAATGTTTAATACATACCACTCATTTCATCTTTTAAGATTTTTTTAATCTAAATCATTCATTTAAAGATCATCTTTAATTTATACTGTTCATTTCAAATTTTATAATTATTACATTATCTTTAATCTATATAATTCATTTCAGATTTTATTTAATATATACCATTCATTTAATAAAATAATTAACTTTATATATAAAACAACTAACTTTATATATAAATCAATTAACTTTATATATAAATCAATTAACTTTATATATAAAATAACTAACTTTATATAATATATCATAATAAAATAATTTACTTTACATAATTTATTTAAAGTAAATAATTTTATATAATTTATTATAATAAAAATAATTAACTTTATCAATTTAATTATTCAATAATAATTCACAATTATTCATTATTATGACTAATTGTTATAAATGCAGTGTATTTGACTTTTTGAGTTAGATACTCATAATACAAGCAGAAAAATCAACTAATGATAGAATACAACAGTTTAATGAATATCATAATAGAGATAACAATAATGCAAAAAATAAGTCAAAGAAAGAGTACGTTACTGTGTAATGATAATTATTGATTTAGTAATGTGAATTGCTGTGCATATACTACTATGACAATTATCAGCTAAATAATATGAATTATTGTACATGTAATAATTATTGGTTCAATAAAATTAATACTGAATAATAGTCACTTTATCAGTTCAATAATATAAAATACTGTGCAATACCGTGTGCTACTGTGTAATACTGCATGTTGCTGTGTAATACCGTATGTTTTTGCTCATTTACCACCAAGTATTTTAACAGTTAAAAGTGATAATACCGTTGACTATTTTTATTTAAAAAGGTTACTTATGTTATTTTCTATATCCAACAATATTTTATTGTAGGGGTCCACTAATATTTAGTTATTTTGGTACCGTCGTACGAATCGAATATTCTCGACAGAACGAATATTTCTCGACAAAATGAATATTCTCCGACAAAATTTTTTTACACAAATTTGTTTTAAATTTTTACTTTTGTTAATTTATTTATTTATTATTTCAAATAAATAAATAAATAATTTTTTTATTTAATAAAAATCAAAGTCTTATACTACATAAGTTACACTTTTTAATAAGTTGAACAGTCTCATTAATTGGGAAAATCTCGACATAATCCTCATCGATATTCCCAACAATATTCTTGTTTCTTGTTGCATGTAACTTTACTTTATTTAAGAAAATTTATAAGGGAACAATCAACAATATATTACTCCATTTGCCATAACAAAGACAAGAAGTACTCCATTCATCTCAAAATAAAAAAATTTATTATTATTTTAAGTAATTTTAAATTAAATATCTATTTATCTTAAATATTTTAATTTTTTTTATAATAATTTACTTATAATATCTTTAGTATTAATTATCATATTTCTATTCTTTATATATATTTATGGACTATCACTAGTTATTTATAGAAAACTATGCCATTAAATGAGAATTTAAATATAGATAATTTTGTCATTTTTGTTAATATACACAAAAAGTTAACCAAAACTTTTATCTTGGGACGGAGAGAGTATTAAGAAAGAGTTGCGTCCAATACTTATAGGAAAATTCTAGATTTACTTATATTTTCTATCCGCTAGGTTTATCCGTATTAAAAATAAATAAATGTGGCTTACTTTTGAGTTAATGAGATAAAATAATATAAGATCAATTTCATTTGTCTTTAATACGGTTAAACCTAAAATATACAAAATATGGATAAATATAAAAATACTCATATTTATATTCAAATTTCAAAATCAGCTGAAAATGGGCCCATGAATTTGCAATAACAAATCATACTGAAACCCTATGCAAAACAAAACAAAACTAAAAATACTCCCACTACCCTTTATATATATATATATATGTAGGGTTCTCTTAACATGTGCCCTAAGGGCACATGCTAAGCACACGGTTCAAGAGAATATTTTCTTGAACTGTGTGTTTATTCTCTTGATTTCTGCATTTACACCAAATTCAAGAGAATAAGCACACAGTTCAAGAGAATATTCTCTTGAACCGTGTGCTTAGCATGTATCCTTAGGGCACATGTTAAGTTTTCCCATATATATATATATATATATATATATATATATATATATATATATATATATATATATATATACCCCTTTATTAAGAACCATATGTGAGATAAATGGGAACAATGAGGAGTCATCTCAACATCTTTTCGATATATTATGGTAAAAATTGATATGGAATCGATTAATTAATTTAATATATCAAATCGATAAATTAATTTAATATATCAATCCAATCGATATCATAATTATAGACGCAGGTCAATACAGTATCATACCGATGCACACCCCTAGGCAGGGGGGATATACGTCAAATTATAGGCCACATATACTGTACCATATATGCACATTTCGTACAGGAACTCCATTGTGATTTTACTTTTTTGGGTACATGATGTGATTTCATTTTTAGCTAATCTGCATGCAACACGTGTACGCGGCTTTAGCTTTTTTAACCATTTGTATGTAGGTCCCACATCCATCCCTGCAAAATCCAACTCCATTACAAGACAAAATAATTGAGTCTCTTTGGTTACTATTACAGTATTATTTGCAATTTTTTTAATGAGGCCGGTTGGAGCATTTAAACTGTAAAAATCATACGTTTAAATTAAATAAAATGCTCTTGAAGTTAATTATTGTTGGACAAATAAAATTTTAAAATTCGCTTAAATTTTTAAATAAAATGCTTTTGAAATTAATTATTTTTTGATAAATAAAATTTTAAAATACATTTAAATTTTTATATGCAATAAACACAATAGTACACTCTAATCAAGTAAACACATTAAAAAAAAAGATTAAAATATCTTTGTATTTTAAAATTATTGAGATTTATACTTAAATATTTAAAACATATTTAAAGTGTATTTTAATTATTTTTTTATTTAAAAAAATACAGTTTGCATCAATGTGTTGATACTTTCAGCCTTAACAACTTTACAAATTGAAGTAATGAGCCCCTAACCTCTTTATGATACTTTCATTTAATTCTGTCACTAATAAAAGTGAGGTGGTTCGCATCTTTTATGTTAGAGAAAATTATAAAAAAATATTAAATAAAATTTTAAAAATGTCAATTGTCTATAAAATAAAATTATTTGATGCCGTATTATAAATATATTGAAATATTGATTCGAAACGCATTTAATATTTAAAATTTAAGACACTGAGAGAGAGAGAGAGAGAGAGATTCAAAGCAATGGTAATGATAGAGGGAGGAACCCATAATCCAATAAATGCCACTGTACAGAATATTACTAATAAAAAAGCTTCATACATACCTGTTCCTCTTAACCTTTTCATTACCTTATTCCCCTCTTACAAATTAACTATTTCCATCTTTCTTTACTCCCCTCATCAAGAACCATAACAAAAACAGAGCAAAATCAATGGAGAAACAAGCATCGGCTAACAAAGCTCACATGTTATTAATCCCTTTTCCATTTCAAGGCCACATGAACCCTATGCTCCAATTCTCCAAGCGTTTAGCCTCGAAAGGCGTGCGCATCACCCTCCTCGCCACCAATGACGTTAAAACCTCCCAGCTAGGCCAAGCAAGCCCAATCAACATCGAGTACATTTCCTATGAAATTGAACAAGGAGATGCAATACCAAATGGTATTGAATCCTACTTGGGCTTTGTCGGTCGCAAAGCCCTAAAAGGGGTACCCGGCATCATTGAAAAGCATAAGGCTAGTGGCTCCCCCATTAAAGTTATAGTGTATGATTCACATCTTATTGGGGCTCTGGAGTTAATCCATAAGCTGGGGTTACACGGAGCCCCATTGTTTACGCAGACGTGTGCGGTTTGTTCGGTTTATTATCACGTTCAACGAGGGAGCTTGACGCTCCCTCTGGAAGGGCATACTGTTTCGTTGCCCTCGATGCCGGTGTTGGAGATCGGTGATATGCCTTCTTCTGTACATGATGGATTGTATCCCGGTTTGCTTGAGGTTCTAAAGAAGCAATTCATTGATCTTGAAAAGGCTGACTGGATTTTCTTCAATGTTTTTGACAAGCTTGAAGAAGAGGTTAGTTTCCCATTACTAGTAGCAGGCTCTCTTTTCTTACGAGTAAAACCAATATGACTTTTGTTGACTTGTTGTTATTAGAAAAAGTTAAATAAGTTGTGCAATAATAAAATAAACATAATTTTTAAAAATAATTAATATTTTTATAAAAAAAATTGATATTTTCTTAATATTTTATAAAAATATTAATTTTTTTTAATAAAAATATCAATTCTCTTTTTAAATGAGTATTGATATCTGTTTACTAACCCCCAATTACTCAAGTAGACTTGTATATGATGTAATTGCTCCATTTTTTGATATTTGCTTGGAAATTTTGGATATTCTACATCCAAGTGAAAAGGGCCATTTTTGTTAAATTGGCAAGAGGAAAGGGAATTGTTATTAACATTTTTGGGTATTTAAATTTATGTTTAGTTTCATTTTGGTCACCCATTTTTTTATACTTTTTTTTGCTGTCAGAAAACATCACCGTGTATTATTATTGTCAAATGTTGGTCCACATAGAGAGGAGCTCTGCATAATAGCCAGCCAAGTACTTCACGCTTACCATTCATTTTAGTTGACAGATAAATGAGTGATACGTCTAGTGGTAGGCAATTAGGCATGGCTATCTGCCCAACTTGGCACTTGTTTTGTGGCAGCAGGATGTGTCAAATTATTCAAAGTTAAATTATTAAGGAATATTCTTTCATCCCGTTAATATCACCCAAAAAAATCCCCTCATAATAAATGGTTTAAATACAATAGAATATTGTACAAAGATTATTGTGTCTTCGAAAATATTTAAATAACAGCGTTTAAATTTTAAAAAGTTTTTCAATAAGTTGAATATATAATTTGAAGCAGTTTTTTTTTTAAAATAAAATTTTTGTTACAACAAAGAAAAATAACCTTTACCTAGCTTTTTTTATGTGTACTAAACTTTTAGATTAACTTTTTTTTTTAAACAAAACTTTTTGATTACTTGAAATAAGTTGTTGAGATTGTTAATCATATAAGTTCAAAAAAAAAATATTGTTTAACCAAAAAAACTGTTAAAATTATTCAAAACAAACTAGGACTATATCCTAATAGAATAATAATATGTCCACCAAAAAAAATTATTGAATAGCCACCAAATACAGTTTAGTGTATAGGAAAAACTGAAAAATAATATATATGTCGATAAATCTTAAGCCGAATTTAGATTGCAATTAATATGTAAAATTCTAAGCGGAAAATAAAATAATAATATTAGTTCTTTCTTAATTTTTATTTTATCTCATGTATCCACATGCATTATATATGTAACAGGACTTGAACAAAATTACATAATTCAAGCTCGAAGATGAGGTGGGTTATGATTAATTTCAATTAATTTTGGTCCAGATTCAGGGGTTTGAATTGATATGTTCCATATTCGGTGCCTTAATTATGTTCTGTTTCTAGCACTGTGTTTGGTAGGGAGAAAGGGAAAGGAAAGGAAAAGGCTTTTTTTACTTTTTTATTTTAATATAGTTTGATTTTATTTTTTTTCCTAATTTAGGATATTTTGATGTGTTGGATCCATAATGATCAATTTCTTTATAGGGGAAAACTATACCATATTTTGATATAAGTAGTCTACTTTTCTTCATTGTTATTAAATTTAAGACTGAACCGGTAGTTCGATCGGTTAAAATTGAAACAGGTCGATATTTTGGTACGATTTAACTCAAAAAATTGGTTTTTAAGTGAACCGTTCAAAACCCAAATTGAACCGGTTCGGTAAAGCCAGTTAAATTGAGCCAATGAACCAATTTTAAATATTTTTTTGGTATAAAAATATTATTATTTTTAAAATTATATATTTTTAATAATATTATAATTTAATTTTATTATATTTTAGTTTATAAAAATTTAAATATTTTAAAATTTTATTAATTATTAACTATATATTTTTTATATATTTATAACGTCATCGATTCGATCGCACTGTCTTTTCGATTCAATGACCGACCGGTCCACACCATGCTTTTCTTTATCCTAAAATGGAAACTAAAAAAGTACACGTAATAAATTAAACTCCGAGATCTAACCCGTCGATCTCTCTTCTCCATTTATTCCCCAAACTACTCTCATAGCTTTCAACGTATCTGTATTTCTCATGTTTTATAATATAGTCTGCTTTGGTTCCTTATCTTAATAAATTTTTTGGGTGTACTGTTGTTGATCATCCTTTTATTTTCTGTCAGATAGCCAAATGGTTGTCAAGCCAATGGCCAATTACGACCATCGGGCCATCAATTCCATCAATGTTCTTAGACAAGCGACTGCCAGACGACAAAGACTACGGCCTCAGCCTCTTCAAAGCAGATGCTGAGGCTTGCATCAAGTGGCTCAATGCAAAAGTTACTGGCTCAGTAGTCTACGTATCATTTGGGAGCGTTGCCAACCTCGGGCAAGACAATATGGACGAAGTAGCATGGGGCTTATTGAACAGCAATAGCAACTTCTTATGGGTAGTCAGAGAAACTGAACAGAGTAAGCTTCCGAGTAATTTCATAGCCATGGCCAAGGGAAAAGGTCTTGTTGTGAGTTGGTGCCCTCAGCTTGAAGTTTTGGCTCATAAAGCTGTGGGGAGTTTCATAACGCATTGCGGATGGAACTCAACGCTTGAAGCATTAAGCTTGGGAGTGCCAATGCTGGTTATGCCTCAGTGGTCGGATCAACCTACGAACGCTAAATATGTTGTGGACGTATGGCAAACTGGGGTCCGTGTTAAGGCTCGTGACAAGGAGATTTTTACGAGGGAGGATATTGTGAACTGTATAAAGGATGTCATGCATGGAGCAAAAGGGGCAGAGCTTAGAGCAAACACCATCAAATGGAAGGAACTGGCTGTCGAGGCAATGAGTGAAGGTGGAAGCTCCGATAAGAATATCGACGAATTCATTTCAAAGGTTATATCCACCACGACTTGAATCTTTCAGCCGTTATATCCTGCATTTAGTGTTGCCTCAGAATATTCTTAGTGTCTATATGTTATTAGAATTGAGAATGAATTGTTTACTCAAATGAACATATAAATGAAACAGAAAGGCTCATTAATTAACACTGGCAACAAATTGATTATAGCTAGTTTTGCTTAAAATTTCAACTTATCTTCAGCTTTTTAAAATATTTATAACTTTAAATGAGATCTGGTCTACATTGGTACAGCGAAATCATTAACTTCAAATGTTAAAACGCAAGATATAAGAGATTTTAACAGAAAATTATTTGCACATTGAAGTTCAAAAGATATGAACAGATTAAGCTTGGAAAGTCAAAATATATGAAGTTCAAAAAAGATTCAAGTAATAGTCACTTCACAACTATGCGCACAATAGATTTTGAAACTACTACGCAAATGCAAAACTTTTAGGGTATGTTTGGTTACATAGTTTTTTGAAGCTTTTAGTGCGTTTGGAGCATTTAGAAATTCAAACGCATTTGAAAATTTTATTCATCTAAAATAAGTTTATTTCATTTGCGACTTATTTAGTTCTTAAATGCAGTATTTGGGGTTCAAATGCAACGCACCTAAAATGGTGTGGTGCGTTCAGAGGTCCAAACATATCGAGCACCACTGTCGCAAACACTACTAACGAAATAAACCATATAATTTAACAACGTGAGCTTTTAGAATTCAAAAGGAAAACATGCAAATGAGTAATTCATATTCAGATCGTGGTTTAGCAGAGAGAACCCAGTTAGGTCATTGGAACATCAAGGGAATAAAATAGCATTCAGCAAGCTTTATTTTCGATCCTGCTTAATAATCTACAGAAGTAACATTAATTGGGACAAATTCAACAGGATACAAGCTTTGAAATGAATTCCTCAATGTTCTTATCAGAGCTCCTACCTTCCTCCATTGCCTCAACAACCAATTCTTTCCATATAATCGCGTTCGCCCTAAGCTCACCCCCTTTTCCCCCCTCCATTACCTCTTTTACACACATTGCAACTTCTTTGCTCGCAACAATCCCCTTTTCATCAACCTTGATTCTCACACCAACCCCCCATACATCCACAACAAACTTGGTATTCGTTGTTTGATCAAACCACTGTGGCAATACCATCATCGGCATGCCCAAACTCAACGCTTCAAGCATAAAGTTCCACCCACAATGAGTCATGAAACTACCTACAGATTTATGAGACAAAACTTGGAGTTGAGGGCACCAGCTTACAATCAGGCCTTTATCTGCTGCCTGAGTAATAAAATCACTTGGAAGTTTGCTTTGTTCGGAATCTCTAACTACCCATTGGAAGTAGTTGTTGTTGTGCAATAAGCCCCATGCACTGCGTTCATATATTCTTGATTAAGATTGGAGACGTTACCAAATGAGACATAGACTACCGAGCCAGGATTTTTTGAGTCTAGCCATTTAATGCAGGCTTTTGCATCTGGTTTGAAGATGTTGATGCTATAGTTTTTGTCGTCAGGTAGTCATTTGTCTAAATAATCTGATGGAATGGCTGGTCCGATGGTTGAAATTTTCCATTGAGTTGACAACCATTTTGCTACCTATTTGAAGCACAAATCTATCAGCATAAGTTGATATTTTGAACTACATATAGCACATGAAACAAGTAAAACAATGAAAACCGGAGTTGATATTAACATGAAAAAAATTATGGGCACATGCCAGTTGTTTTTATTTGGACATATGTGCTCTTGACAATCAACTTTTATTATGGTGATTGTGATGGTCCACACAATTATAATAGCAAGGGCATATTCCGTGTTTTCATCTACAAGTGTTTACATTTGGAGCGTTGTAAGTTTCAAATACATTTTAAAATATAGACAGTCTATCGAAGGTAGCCTATTAAACTCATAAATTGATGTTGGATAAAGTGGGAAGAAATAATAAGAGTACCTATTCTCACAGAGAATCGATAAATGAACACAAAAAAAGCACGCAACTTTAATTTCAAATCAATTCGTTTAATAATTTGTCAAATAATGAAGTATTATAATGTTTAAATAGAAAATCCAATACTTTAGGATTAAATATAAACCGTAATTTAAAAAAAAATAATCTTCTAATTAAAATTTACTACTATAATAAAATAATCATAACTAAAATAAAACTCTCTTAGTATATCTTACTAAATAATTACAATAATTCAATATTTATTTCTAAATAAAAATACAAAATTAATGTTAAAAGAATTTTCTTTTTCCCGTATCATTCTCCTCTCCTTTTAAAAAAACTCGCCCACGAGTTTTGAAATATCGAAGAATAACAAACTATATTTTAGGAGACACATTCCAACAAAACTGACGCAACCGATGTTTCTTTAGCACAATCTGTAGGAACAATAACGACATAATATAAAAATTTGAAGCACCTTGAGATGATGATGTATCAATCGAAAAAATGAAATCAACATAGTTGACCTCAACTTTATCTTCATTGATCTTTTCGCATTTGGGATCAAACTTAGCTTCAATTTCTTCCATGCAAATCATCTCTAAATCGGCACTGTGTTCAACACACTTATCTTTCATTTTATGTTTCGATTCATGTTCCTCACCAGCATCAATATGGGAGAGTATCTGCTCTTCTTTGTACTCACCAAATTTATATTAGTTATTGACACGATTAAGTGTTGTGATACATTCATCATTTGTCTTGAAAAAATTTACTTCGTGGGTTTCCTCTTGTGAATGCATCGCTGTAGTAGCACAAACACGATTAAGATGAACATTCCATTGCGCTTGAAAAAAATGTGGACAATAGCATGCAGTTATGTACTCGTAATGTGATTTGAAATTGGTAAGACTTATTTCAGTTGATGCAAGCTCATCGCATAATTCTCAATACTCAGTACTATACGGAACACAAGACTTTTTAAGATACTTGCATGTGACAAATCTTGATACTCAAGTTGCTCTATTTTAGCCCAAAGAAAATTTGGATCATCAAACTTTGAAAACATTTTTTTTCTTTGTTTTTTTCCACAGGGACTAAACTAAAAATAATGAAACTGCAGGAGCTGAAACTACAAAAAATAAAAGTGCAAGAACTGATTTAAACTTTTCTGAAACTTCAGGGGCTGAATTGAAAATTTTAGAAACTTAGGGGGTTGACTTGAAAATTTTAAAAACGTAATGGATTAAATTGAAAATTTTAGAAATTTAGGGATACCAAATTATAATTTACTAGAAACATAGTACTCTAGCATATTTTTTTATTTAGGATATATGGAGACTCCGACGACGACGATTCCTACTATAGGTCGTGCCTTTGTCTCTAAAAATTGTTGTCGATTCTTTAACGAATTTCAACAATTTGATGGAGACGAATTGGGTAGAATCAAAAGATATAAATTTTTTTGGCTCTTGATACTAAATGATGTAAGACAAGATTAAAAGAAAGAATAAGAGTACCTATCTCGGTAGAGAATCGGTAAAGAAATATATAAAAACACACACAGCTTTGATATTAAATCAACTAATATTTCATCATCTGTTAAATAATGAAGTATTACAATGTTTAAATAGAACCCAATACTTGGGGACTAAATAAAAATCCTAATTTTAAAAAAAAAATTATCTCCTAATTAAAATCTACTACTATAACAAAATAATCCTAACTAATATAAAACTCTCTTAGTATACCTACTAAATAATTACAACAACCCAATATTTATTCCTAAATAAAAATACAAAATTAATACAAAAGAATTTCTTTTTCCTTTCCATATCATTCTATTCTCCTTTGAAAAAAATTTGTCCATGAGTTTTGAAATATCAAAGAATAGCAAACCATAGTTTAGGAGACACATTCTAAAAAAATTGGCGCAACCGATATTTCTTTAGCACAGTCTTTGGGAACAATAACGACATAATATAAAAATTTGAAGCACCTTGAGATGCTGATGTATCAATCAAAAAAATGAAATTAACATAGTTGACCTCAACTTTATCTTCATTGATCTTTTCGCATTTAGGGTCAAAATTAGCTTCAATTTTTTTTCATGCAAATCATCTCTAAATCGGCATTGTGTTCAACACGCTTATCTTTCGTTTCATGTTTTCGATTCATGTTCCTCACCAGCATTAATATGGGAGAGTATCTGCTTTTCTTTGTACTCGCCAAATTTATATTGGTTATTGACACGATTAAGTGTTGTGATACATTCATCAATTGTCTTGAAAGAATTTACTTTGTGGGTTTCCTCTTGTGAATGTGTCGTTGTCGTTGTAGTTGCACAAGCACGATTAAGATGAACATTCCCTTGCGCTTGAAAAAAATATGGACGATAGCATGCAATTTTGTACTTGTAATGTGATTTGAAATTGGCAAAACTTATTTCAGTTAATGCAAGCTCATTGCATAAATTCCAATACTCAGTACTATACGAAACACAAGACTTTTTATTGTATTCGCATGTGACAAAATCCCGATACTCAAGTTGCTCTATCTTAGCCCAAAGAAAATCTGGATCATCAAACTTTGAAGATATATTTTTTTCCACAGGGACTAAACTGAAAATAATGAAACTGCAAAAGCTGAAACTGCAAAAAATAAAAGTGTTGGGATTGATTTAGACTTTTCTGAAACTTTAGGGGCTAAATTGAAAATTTTAAAAACTTAGGGGGATGAATTGAAAATTTTAAAAACTTAATGGGCTGAATTCAAAATGTTAGAAATTTGGGGGTAGCGAACTGTAATTTACTAGAAACGAAGTACTATAACAGTTTTTTTTTAGGATACATAGAGACTATGGCGACGACAACTTATCTTTTAATTGTGGCATTTCAACAAATATGTGATACACACAACTCCTAAATAATATGAAAGCGAACTTGGTAACCTCTAATTAACAAATAATTTTTTAATAAGATAACTTTGCATCATAAATAGATAAACTATGCCCAAAAAAAAAGCCAGTATATTGTTGATCAATCCTTGGTCACTGTAATGTTCTAGAATTTCCACGTCTTTATTAATTAAATTATTAATTTAATTTTCAACGAGTTAGTTTTACGAGATTATTTAAATCTTTTTATGTGATTAATTAATTATGTGATTAAATAATTATGTAATTAATTACTAGAATTAATTTAAGGGGGTCACTAATATGTTATTAAATTAGTGAACAAACCCTAAAGTTTTAATATCAAAATAATTGATAAGTTTCCTATTAATTAAATATTCAATTAAATTGAATATAATGAGTGAATTAAATATAATAAATTAATTAATATGATTATTAATTAATGTAAATAATGTGAAATATTAATAATAATATTTATTAGTCCATTTAGTAATTTAATACTTATGGGTTAGAATATTTAATTATTTATTCGATCTAATTATTTATTTAATCATGAATTGAATAATTAATGTGTAAATTATTAAATTAGCCCAACATGGGTCAATTAGTAGCCCAAGTGGAGAATAATAAAACTTGACAAATTAGTAGCCCAAACAATTTAATAGAAGCCCAATTGGTATTTTAAATAAAGCCCAATAATTGGTCCACTTGAAAAATACTTAAATTAACTAATAATTATTAAAGTAAAATGAATATGACAAGAATTTTGGGACAAGAAAGAGTCCATCAGCCGTGTATGTTGAGAGAGGAGAGAGAAAATGATATTTTGTTTTTATTTTTTATTTTTCATTTATTTAATAAATGGTTGCTTGTTTTATTTTTTCAAGTACATGAAATCATGCCTCTTTTCACCTAATATGTTAGCTTGTGTAAGTATCCTTGTTATCTCATGATGGCAATTTTGATAGATATAGATTTTATATCTATCCAAATTGTAAGTATACTTACAATTTAGGAGCTTGTATTGGTCATTTCTTCTTCTTCTACTTTGCAAGCTAGAGAGCATTTGAGAGTGTAAAAAAATATTTTGAGAGTAAAATTATCAAGAGAAGGAGTTCTTGGTTCATGTCATCTTCTTTCACCACTTATTTTGGAAGAAAAAGGAAGATAGCCATTAAATCAAGGTAATGGTTATTCTAAATCTAATTTTTGTTTTAAATTAAATAAAATAACATGTGTGTATAAATATGTTAATATGGTTAATAATGTGTAGTGGTAATATTTATGCCATGCTTGAGTTTAATATGCTTGGTTTGTATTTTGGTATAATTTATATGTTAAAAACATGTGTTTAGTAGTGTATAATCAAGTCTTGAAATTTATGACCAAAAATATTTCTATAAAACTTAGGTTTGATGTTCTAATATTATAGAACATCAAATCATGAGAAAAACAAAGTTTGAATCACTCAAAATGGAGTTATACACAAAAAGTTATGATTTGTAGTAGTTTATGTGATGTAAATTTTTTAATAAAAAAATATGATATTAAATCATGAAAAATTAATTTTTTCATGTTATAAATTAATATAAGGTGATTTGTAATTTTTTTGAATTTTTATTGAGGAGTTAAAGATTTCTTGAATGTATAATTTTAGTTAAAGAATGCACTGTTCACATTCTGCCGGAACAAAAAAAAAAAAAAAGGGCCTGGCCACGCAATGCGCGTGCCACTGTTCGCTGAGGACGCGGAGCCAAACGACGTCGTTTGGCGTCTGTAGAAATTTACTCCGTGCGATACGCGCGGAAGCCGTATCCGGCTTCCCCAAAAACGGCGTCGTTTTGGGCCGTAAAGTTTGTAACGCGCGCCATGCGCGGTAGAAAAATTTCGGTGAAATTACCAGACTGCCCCTCCGTGTTTTTCTTGGCGAAATTACTTTTCTGCCCTCGGATCAGTTTTCAAAAACTAATTTAAAATTATAACAAAAATAATAATAATACAAAAATGATATTGGGGAGGATATTTTTAATTAAGTTTAATATTTAAATATTTTAAATATTAATCTAGTTAGCTAAATCATGGTTAAGTTAAATAAATTTATTAGTTATTTATTATTTAAAATATTAATAATAAATAAAGATGAATTGATTATTATTTAACCTTAAATAATAATTAAAAATAATTAATTATTATTTAATTGACATTAAATAATAATTAAAGAGGATTAAAATTAGTAAACTAATATTTAATTTCCTTAAATTAAATAATAAGTAAGATTAATTACTTAGTTAATTATTGGTTGATTAATATTAAATTAAAGAAGGTTAAAATTAAGTCAATAATTATTTATTATGTAATTATTATTAAATAATAAGTAAGTACAATTAGTTATTATTTATTTTAAATAATAACTAGAGTTAATTAATTAATTTCTATTTAATCAAGATTAAATAGTAATTAAATAGAGATTGAGTTAATAAAATAAATTGAATTTAATTATGATTTAATTAAACAATGGTAATAAGTTGTTTAAGGGTTTAATAAGTGTCTAACGCTTAAGAAAAATATTTTCTAACTTATTAAATTATTAACCTAAAATGATTAAGGGTCTATAAGGTTAATAATATTGTTTTGACTAATGTAAATTATGTGTTAGTGCTTATGTGTGGTAAATAAGTTCATTAGTGAGCGTATAGTTATGCAAATACGTCGTACTAATTATTAGACCAACTTTATTAATGTTAGGTCTTTCAAAACAAGTTAGTTAAAGCTAGACAATTATTGTAGCTGAGCAGACAGGCAAGTTCTCTAACCCTACTCAATTATTATTGAACAAGTTTTTATACTTGTATTTATTGTCAGAGCTTGAAGTGGTTTAATTATTTAAAATTATCCCACATCCTTATTGTTTATAAAATCGCACTTGGTGCATTTGAAGCTTATTAGTTCTTGATTCATGAACTGTATTAAAAATGTCTAAAGCTAATAGTTCAGCTAGACATTGCGTTTATAAATTCAATAACATGAATACTTTTAAAAGTTTATCCAAACCATTGTTGGGTGCAGATTTCTTATATTAAGTCTGAGAATTGAACAACCCTAAATTAGGGGATTTTGTGTCGGGAAACCGACTTTGGCGCCAGTGACTAAATGTAATGCATATACAGCGGGTTAAATAGGCTGATCCCCTTGAAAACCAAACAACTCAAAGGGTCAGAGGAAACTCTATTATACCCTCGTTAGTTTAGGGTCCTTAGTGACCACTCAACATTTTAAGATTTAAATATTCTGTTTATCAAAAATTTGAATCATGTTTCATTCATAATTGTTATAGCTATTGTTGAATCATTGATGATATTTCCCATTCATTCATGATATATTAAATCTCTATGATTGTTCTAAACTTGCTAAGCAAACTAGTTGCTCATTCTTGCTATATCATGAACCATTTTTCAGATAAACCTGATTACACAAAGAAGGATAAGGGAAAAGGAAAAGCCAGAGATTAAGTTAGCTTATGCATGCTAATTAGCTATTTAAATGTGTATTTACTGTTGAAGAACCTTTTGTAATTCCTTATGATAGGAACTGTTTTTATGTTAAGGTTGATAGACCCTGGTATTGTAACCTTTTGAAGGGAACCAATATGTATTATTCCTTGATATTTAAATACAATGTATGTATTTAATTGTTGGTAATGTGTTGAATAGTGATAACCAAACTCGAGGTTATGGAACCCGGATTTGGGGTCGTCACAGTCACTCTCCCCCATCTTTTTCTATTTCATTAAAAGCTTTGAAGTTTATGAGGTGTCATTGAGTTTCTTCAATTCAATCAAAATTCATTAGGCAACATACAATTCAAACTATTCATGAAAATAATTATTAATTAAAAAACAATAACTCTTTTATCATACTCCATTCGCTCCAAAATATAAAATCAATTACCTTTGGAATGGAGGTAATATAAAACATCTAAAGCCTCATCAAATACAGTCTCTTTTTCAAGTTGAAACATCACATCATTCTTTTGTTGAGAAGTTACCTGCAAAACTCAATAAAACCAAAATCATTGACAAAAACTTTTTGTATACTATACATAAGATCATTCTTTTTCAAAATTATTAATTATTAATTACATTTGTTAGTTCATTTAATAAAATTTGAATATAAATTAATAAGAACTAACACACTATCCATAGACATCATCTTATTTGATCTTATGTAAAATACAAATCAAACGTTGTTTTAGTATAAAAAAACAATTAGATAACAAATTTATTCAATTGTGTATGATGCATAGAGTACGCCTTAGACATTATCTTGATGTTGTATCCACTATCTTTGCTATACAAATTCTTCGAATAATGAATAATAAATTTTTGTCATACTCCTAGATACTCGTATACATATATATATATATATATAAACAAAAAAAACTTGATTTTGTTTAGATAATTCCATGGTGAGAAAAAAATACTACTTATACTCCCTAAATCGAACTCCTAAAAATTAACCATATTTATAAGTAAGCAAAGCAAAGACAAAAAGAAGATTAAAAGCGAGGATAGGAAATTAGGATAAATCGGCATCCATTGCACTCGACGAATCAAAGGAAAATGCCATCCATCCTTACGTGGACGTCTTCCTTGATGGCGTTAAGATCAATGTTATGACCCTAATTGCAAGGTATGAGACTTGTGTCCCATATCAAAGGAATGAGACTTTAATGTGAGATATTTATAAACTTTGGGTTCTCAAACCTTAACTGCTAGCTTTTAAGGTGAGACTCTATCATGATTTGTAACAATTGGTATCAGAGTCGTCCACTACCTCCCAGTTGCAATAGTGTAGCGCGAGTGGTGACGTCAATATTGCAGTGTTTGGCCGGAGCTAATCTGGCTAACGCAAAGCTAGCCAGTGTGGGCGTTGGGGCTGCTTTTAAGGTGTGGCTCTCCATGGTTTGCAATAATCAACTAACCCATAAAAATCATATTTGCTCTGCAAAAAATAAAAAATAAAAAATAAAAAAAATCAAACAGTAAAATCAAAAACTAATGGGGCGTCGGGGCTGCTTTTAAGGTAATGGCAACGGATATACTTTTATGGTGTAACTCTCCCATGGTTTATAACAATCAACTAACCCATAAAAAATCATCTCTACTTTGTAAGCAATTAGAGAAGGGGGAGAGGGAGAGCTCTTTTGGAATAAAAAGATAAGAGAAAACATCGATTACTCAAAATGAGTTGGTTCAACTCAAGGACGGACGAAAAAAAGTTGGCTGAAGGACGGACAAAAAATTGTCCGAGTGGAACAGGACCATAAACTTGGTCTTCATGCTTTTAAGTATTTATAGAGAATTGATATTTTCACAAGTAAAAATGATATAATTTTTACTTGTGAAAATACCAATTCTCTATTTATATTGATGATACTACTTGAGACTTAAAAAATTGTTTTACTTTATGGGTGAAAGTATCACCTTACAAGTCTCCGTTTGTTTCATTAATTTTTTTTTTGAAAAATAATTTCCAAAAAATATTATAAATTATCTATAAAAAATATTACTTATTATAAAATTTATTATTTTATAATTTTTACTTATTGTGAATTTATTTATACATAATTAGTACACCAATATCTATTCAAAAAATTTCTAACATGTAATCTATGAACGCTCACCAATTTTCCTTCCTCTTCTTTTTTCCTCCAGTATGAACAACATTAAAAAAATTTACATTTAAGTTTAATATTTCTAATTATTTCATTACCACTTCTTTTTAATTCGGAGACATTTACATTTAACTTTAAGTATGATCTAAAACTTTGTTTCTGAGTTTTAAAATAGATAAAAAAGCCTTGAATTTTTTGTCTAAAATTCTTGTCATCGATTAGGGACGGACGTAGAATTTATGCCTAGCAGAGACCTTGGTATATAAATTTAACATAATATAATGATAAGTCTTGAATGTCAAACATAGTCACATAAAATTACAAAATATTGTAAATTACTATTAAAGTGGGAACGAAGACTATATAAGTGGACAAACTCATTCTTAGGTTAGTGTGAGCCTAAGAGTATTGGATAGTATATAAACATAGTGATGGCTAAATTCAGGGGTGGCCTAACACAATTTGGGGTCTAAAGCAATAATTTTAAATGAGACATTCCATGTTTGGTATTAATATTTTTTATTTAAAATTATTTTTTCTTACTTTTTGAGTTGCAAAAGTATTAATTAAGTTTGTATATTCAAATTTTGCGACCATATCTTTTTCAATTGGTCGTATTTAGTGAAAAATTGTCTAGAGAGTTCATCCCATGAAAAATCTAAATTATTATATCTAATTGGATCATTTTCTACTAATAAATCTCTTAATTTCGTATCAATATTTTTCCATTGACTTGGATCATAAATATTTATGCGACTATAATCACTTGTTTCCTTAATATTTTGATCGTTTTCTATTTCATTATCTTTTATTTCACTATTTTCCCCCAATACTTTCTATTTCAATATTTGCATTTTCAAAATTTTCAACTAATTTTTTTATTTCATTATTTTTGTTATTAGTAACAAATATATCAAGAGATCCTTTTTGAGACTCTATTAGTTGATCTATTTTTATTTTTTTTAAAATTTTCTTATTCACTTGGTTGTCTTCTAGGAGCCATATTATGACTATATAACAATCAAACAAACACAATATACAATATAGTTAAAATATATGACAAAAAAATTTAAAATTATGAAATAATCTCAAATGTTGGCTTTTAGCTTTGAAGAATCTGAACCATGTCCCTTATGTTGCAATGAAAACTCGAGTTGATGATGAAGGATGGAGACCAAGTCAACGAGTCACCGTCATCGACTCAATGTGAGAGAGAGAGAGAGAGAGAAAAGAAGAAAGAGTTTTTTTTTTTTTGTTTTAGTTTAATGAGAGAGTGGTCTGAATTACTTTTGTGTGGGTTTACCGAGAGAGAGAGAGAGAGAGAGAGAGAGAGAGAGAGAGAGAGTGAAAAAGTCAAGAGTTGACTTTTTAATTTTTTTTTTAATTTGACATGACCTTTCAGAGTTTAAGATTTTTTTTATACTGTTAATTTTTTTTAAGTATTTAATATTTGGATTGGATTATGAGCCCTAAAGGATTAATTGGGTTTATATTTTAAAAAGCCTTTTTTATATGGGTTATTTATGGTGTTTAAAATTTTGGGGCCTTCCTTTGAAATATGGCCTAAAGCCCAAACTTTTTTTATTATGCTGCTAGGCCAGCCCTGGGGCTAATGGATTAAAAACTCGTATAAACTAAAGAAGGAGGAAAAAAAAGATAGTAGGAGCGATGGCCTCACTTGACCTCCTAGGTCCATCTTATTATCGAGTTTTTTAATGAACAAAAAGAAAAGAAAATAAATGAAAAACTTAAATAACTTTAAGGTTCATTGAGCTATAAAAAATTCCAGTAGTGTAATCATTTTCTGTTCATTTGAAGATAAAAAACAAGGTGTTCCACCTTACATAATCCTTCTTTCTTATATAGTGTTCGTGCTTCGCTAAACCATAGATTAGAAGTTAAAAAAAAAAGAGAAATGGAAATGAAGAATAAGGAAATGGCTAGCAAATCCCGCATTATGTTAATCCCATTCCCAGCTCAAGGCCACATGAACCCAATAACGCAATTTTCCAAGCGCTTAGTCTCAAAAGGAATCCAGGTTACCCTGGTTGCTCCATCAGACCTTCGGGACTCCATCACCACCACCACAACCACGATGATCCACATTGAGTACTTGTCCTGTGAATTTGATGAAGTTGAAAAACCATACAACATGCAATCCTATATGGCATTTGTCAAGCTCAAAGTTAGAAATAATTTGACCCGACTCATTCACAAGCAGAGTATTTTGGGTCACCCGGTTAAATTCCTAGTGTTTGATTCACTTTACTTATCCGGTATCGAAATGAGCCATGAATTTGGCCTAAAAGGAGGTCCATTTTTTACTCAGTCTTGTGCAGAAAAAATAATATTTTTACATGATCTCCCTCACATGAATAGTTAGTAGGTCACACATCCATGTAAGAGAGACTTGTGTGGAATTATCATTTTTACAAACAGAAATATTAGTTTCCTAATAATAATTAATGGTTAATTTTAATGTGATTTTTCAACTGTACCCTTTATGTATTGCATCTCACTTTCATTATTATTATTGTAAACTTTTTTGAAAAGCTAAAGTTAATAGTGGTATTTAGTTAAGTAAACTTTTTACTACTCCTAATATTGTGGAACAAAAAAAAACGTCTATTAAAATGGAATTGAGGGAGTAATATTTAGATTTTTTTCACTAAATTTAATCAATTGAATAATGTGTTTATATCATTTTTAAATATATGGGTGCTTCTTCCTTAAACGTTGATTAAAAAAAGACAGTAGGAAAAATTATAGGAACATGCAATTGCTTTTCTAAGATAATGAATTTGTTTGGTTACTAACATTTGGTGTGTTTAGAGTGATAGGGTTTAGTATTTTTAGGCCTTGAAATGCAGCTAACGTCATGTATGATGCGTTGTGTTTGAACTCCAAATATTATATTTATGAGTTTAATAGGTTATCTTTAATAGACAAACTAGATTTTAAAGTGCATTTGATGCATTTGAAGCTTATAAATGCCCCAAATGCTCTATACTCTAGTAGATGAAAACACAGAGTAAGCCCTTGCTATTATAATAGTGTGGGCCATCACATTAATCACCATAATTAAAGTTAATTGTCAAGAGCACACATGTCCAAATAAAAACAAATGGACTATGCCCATAAATTTTTTTCATGTTAATATCAACTCCCATTTTCATTGTTGTACTTGTTTAATGTGTTATATGTAGTTCAAAATATCAACTTATGCTTCTAGATTTGTGCTTCAAATAGGTAGCTGTAATGACCACGAATTTCATTAAATATTGTAATTATAATTATTATATAATTAGCAATGAATTAAAATTCTTGTACTAATTAATTATGCATTAGATAATTAAATAGATATACTTGTGTATGTGTATATTTATTTAAAGCAATGAAGCAAGAGGTTATAATTAACTAAAGCAAATCTAATTGGATTATATTTTAAATCCAAATGAGTTGTTAAACTAGGTCAATTACATTTACCTAGTAGCCCATGTACTTAATTTAACTACTAGTCCATGTAATTAATTAAACAAACTCAATGCTTGATTTAATTAAATGTAACCTAGAATAATTAATGTAAGCCCAATGTATTATTTAAATTGAGCCCAAACCAATTCAATGGATGAGCCCAATATATTTAATCCTAGAGTCCAATATGGAGCCCAATAGGAAGTCAAAATTGGTCAAACTTGTTACATATATGAATATACCTATATAGATGTATATATGTATAATTTAAGTAGAAAAATTAAAGGAAAAATGGCTTGGAAAAGGCCATTTTGCTGAGATTTGAAGGGGGCCCCCACATGGGTTGCTTGATTTCTTTGTTGCTTCATTTTCACACAAGTCCAAAATGGTTCAACAACCCTAGTCATTCCATATGTCCATCATGTAGTCATTCCATCTATAGTAAGCTCACTTAAGCCTTAATTTTACCAACATTGGTGAATTAGGAAACTTAAAGAAGTGTTAGTAGAGTGCTATAATAAGACACCCCACATTTGAGCCAAGTTTGCTAGCTCATTTCCTAGAGAATACAAGAGAGAAAATAGAGAGCATTTGAGAGAAAACACTTGTAAGTGTGAGAAATAGCAAGAGGAAGGTCTTGGTGGCTATCAAGTAGCACCATCACATTCTTTGGTAGGAGAAGAAGAAGAGCACACAAGTCACAAAGGTTTAAAAGTGCTCTAACTTCTCTTTATTTTATTTTTGTGGTCTAGAACAATTTTGAACGGTTAAAATTTATTTTTAACCGATCAAAACTTGTTTTGATGGTCTAGAAGTATTTAACTATGTGATGTATGTATATTCATAGCTTGATGTGGTTATATCATGGTTTGGTATGCATAGATTGCATAAAATTGCAAGAAATGCTCATATTGATTTTTACCGGTAAAACCTAACTAAGCATGTTGTGTTTAATGTTGTATTTTGAAATGTACAAGTTGGAAATTGGATTTTTATGGCTATAAAGTTAGATACATGAGTTTTAAAGAAAAACCCAACTTGAAGCTTTCAAAAATATGGAATAACAAAGAAGTTATAGCTTTTACCGCAAAGGATGTCGTTTTTAAACCCTAGATGGTTCAATCTTTAAATTTCGTGTAAAACGTTTTCAAAAATGTGATTGAACCATGGAATATTGTAAAACAAGAAGTTAGGAAGACAACAACACTAAGTTGGTGTCATTTGAATGTGTAGAGTTCATTTATTTCAAGTTTGAACCATTAAAACCAATGATTTATGAAACTAGTTTTCATTCTGTCCTTGTGAGCGATTTTACGGATACTTCCATTTGGAATTTGGAGTTGTGATCTAAAAAGAAGTTATAGATCATGAAATTCTAATGAGAATGGAATCAAGAATCACATCAAAATATTTTAAAATGAAGAAGTTATGACTGTCGGAGCGTCGGAGCGTCGGGCAGTCCAAAAATTGATTTTTCAAAAGTAGGTCAAGCGCCTAGGCGCTTGAACCCGCTGTTCCAGAGAGCAGATTCGGTCTAGGTCCGGTCAGGTCGATCCGGGTCGGGTCGGGTCGATCCGGGTCGGGTTTTTTTTATGAATATTTAAGTTGAAATAAGTATAAAATGAATGTGTTTGAATACTAAACCAATACATGGAGTTTATTAGTAACTAATTGGTAGCTAAATGCTTAAAATTAAGACTAATGTTAACACAATTAAAAAGTTAACTATTGATATTATTTATAATAAAATATTATTAAGTGGTTAATAATATTAATATGTGATTAGAAGGTTATTAAATGATTATAACATTTGTAAATGATTAAATTATTATTAAATGGAGAATAATATTAATAAGTCAATAAAATATTATTAAATAAATAATAATATTAGTAAATGAATAAAATATTATTAAATAATTAATAATATTAGATAATGAATAAAATATTATTAAATGATTAATAATATTAGATAGTGAATAAAATATTATTAAATGATTAATAATAATATTAGATAATGATTAAAATATTATTGAATGATTAATAATATTAGATACTTAATAAAATATTATTAAATAGTTAATAATATTAGATAAGGAATAAAATATTATTAAATGGTTAATAATATTAGATAATTAATACAATATTATTGAATGATTAATAATATTATAAGGTTGTTAATATATTATTAAATGATTAATAATATTAGAAGATTAATAAGGTATTATTAAATGATTAATAATACTACAAGACTAATAAAATATTATTAAATTGTTAATAATATTAGATAAATGTTTGGACTATATTAAATAATTAATAGAGGTTCTTTGTGTATGGAATATTATCAAATAGTAATAATATTTCCTAAGTGTTTATATACCCGTAATTATACAATTATGTGGTTCATAAGAGTTATAAAGGTCATCATACTAATGTGTATATGATACTAATTTAAGATCAAATTGATTTAATTGTTAGGTCCGTTCAAGGATTATTAAATTAAATTGGTTAGCCGTAGACGACGCACGAGGCAAGTTTTCTTAACTTAACTTGTAATTTACGTTGCAAGTTTTCTACACCTTAACTTGTATTTATTGTTGCAGTTATTCTTCAACCGTATTTACATTGAGTAATTCAATTATTGTTGAGCAAGTATCTACACTCGTAGTTATTTGACAGACCTTTGAGTGAATTAATTATCCAAAAATTACTTCACATCGTTATTGATTATTGTATTCACACATAGTACTTTTGCAACTGTTTAAGAATGTCTAAGCTAATTATTTCGGCTAGACAAATGCATGTTTAAATTCATTTAATTGAATATTATAAAAGCTTATCCAAACCATTGGCTGGTGCAGATTCTTACAGTAAGACTGAGAAAGAACAACCCTAGTTAAAGGGGATTTTTATATTATCGGGTAACCGAATTTGCGCAAGAAATCTAAATGTTATGCATTTACATAGGACATAAGAGGACTGATCCCCTCGAGTGTCCCGTTATTTTTAACAAGGTGTCAGACATTGTATGTCTGTTCTACCTTCGTAGCAGTTCATGGTCATTAAAGATCACTCAGCAGTAAAGAGTTAATCCATTCTTATATTGAGCTTTGATTCTTGATATCTTTCACAATTGTTATTGTTGAAAACATTGAAGTTATTTCCCTTCATCATGATATATCTTATGTTGTTGTTTATAAACTTGCTGAGCCATTTAGTTGTTCATTCTTGCTATATCATGACTATATTTCAGCTAAGCCCGATTGTTCTAAACCAGACAAAGGCAAGGGGAAGCAATTGCGTAGTTTAATAGATGCATGTGAGATTTAAATTACTGTTATGTAATTCCTTTGTAAATCTTTTGTATTTCCCTTAAGATATGTAATGTTACGATTAAGGTTAATAGACCTTGGGAAGTATAGCCTTTTGATAAGGAACCTTTTGTATTATTCCGCGAAGTTTGAATACAATTTATGTATTTCATTGTTGTTAAGTATTGTACAGTGAGAACCAAACCCGAGGTTAAAGAACCTGGATTTGGGGTCGTCACATTAGCAAAATGGTTGTAAACCCAAAGGAAAATTTCAACCATCAGACTAGCCATTCCATCAGTGTATTTAGACAAACGACTACCTGACAACAAAGACTATAGCATCAACATCTTCAAACCAGATGCAGGAGCCTGCCTTAAATGCCTAGACTCAAAATATTCTAGCTCAGTAGTCTATGTTAAATTGCATCTTTTCTTTTATGAGTTTTGATTAATTTTGAGTTTGATTTAGACTCATTAGTTGATTGAATTTAAATTAAATTAAAATGTATTTGATAGTCTACTACAAAGAGATTAAGAGAGAACAAAATATAATTCAAGTAGGAATTATATGTTGTATTTTAATTATATCTAAAATGGGTATATGAAAAGGTCGTGCATTGTTGTTTGCAAAAACTATTTTCTTTAAGTCTCACATCGTTAAGAAGTAAAACTATTTAAAGCTTTATAAACATAAGTTGAATAGTTTAATTTATTCATGGTACTATAGGGGAATGCTTGGATATGGTCATGATGTGCGGGTGTGCATCACAAAGTCGCATTGGAGATTTAATTGTACAAAGTTAATTTTCTTAAGTTGCAAAAAATTAATATGTACAGTTCAACAACAACTAAATAAAATTGCTTCTGTGATTAATTCAAGTTATGTTAACACATAACTTGAATTAATCATAGATTTTAGTTTTATTTTGTAATGAAGCCAAACAGTTTCTTCTCTCTACATCTTACATTCAACATTTACAAAGCAGTCATCTTCTTTTACAATGAACCAAATAGTTTCTTCTCTCTACATCTTCTTACGTTCTACCTTTACAAAGCATTCTTCTTCTTACATTCAACCTTTACAAAGCAGCATATATAGAGTTTTTATAAGTGAATTGCTATCACTGTGAAATTTGTAGGCTTGTCATATATCTTGGAGGTATTCAGTTATTTTGCAATGAAGCCAAACAGTTTCTTCTTTCTAAATCTTCTTACGTTTCAACCTTTACAAAACATTCATCTTCTTACGTTTAACCTTTATAAAGCAGCATATATAGAGTTTTCATAAGTGAATTGCTATCACTGTGAAATTAATACGCTTGACATATATCCCAGAGGTATATTGCCAACAACCTTTTAGTAAACCTTTGTGATAAGGGGCAATAAACACCTTAAGGACAAGATAACCCGCGTCAAACCTTTATGTTCCAATTTTTTTTGTGTGTGATTTATTAGTCTATGTCTCATTTGGTAGCGTCTTCAATCTTAATCAAGAACATATGAATGTAGTGGCATGGAGCTTATTGCACAACAACAACTACTTCCTATGGGTAGTTAGAGATTCCGAACAAAGCAAACTTCCAAGTGATTTTATTAGTCAGGCCACAGATAGAGGCCTGATTATGAGTTGGTGCCCAACTCCAAGTTTTGTCTCATAAATCTGTAGGTAGTTTCATGACTCATTATGGGTGGAACTCTACATTTGAGGCGTTGACTTTGGGCATGCCGATGATGGTATTGCCACAATGGTTTGATCAAACGGCGAAAACCAAGTTTGTTATGGATGTATGGGGGGTTGGTGTGAGAATCAAGTTTGATGAAAAGGGGATTGTTGCGAGCAAAGAAGTTGCATTGTGTGTAAAGGTGGTAATTGAGGGGAAGAAAGGGGGTGAACTTAGGACGAACACGATTATATAGAAGGAATTGGCTGTTGAGGCAATGGAGGAAGGTGGGAACTCTGAAAAGAACATTGAGGAATTCATTTCAACGCTTGTATCCAGCTAAATTTGTCACAATTAATGTTACTTCTTTAGATTATTAATCAGGATCGAAAATAATGCTTGTCGGATGTTATTTTATTCCCTTAATGTTCCAATGACCTAACATATTGCTGCTAAACCTTGATCTGAATATGAACTACTCATTTGCATGTTTTCATTTTGAATTCTAAAAGCTCATGTTGTTGTTAAATTATATGGTTTATTCTGTTAGTGGCATTTGCGGCAGTAGAGTTTGATGTGTATGAACCTCTAAACACACCACACCATTTTTGGTGCATTATGTTTGAGCCCCAAATACTGCATTTATGAACTAAATAAGTTGCAAATTAAATAAATGTTTTTAAATGAATAAAATTTTCAAATGCATTTAAATTTGTAAATGTACCTCTAGTCGCAACTTATTATGTTACAAATAAAAAGATTGTCTTTTCCAAAAAGAGATTCATTTTCTTCTTTCATGACGTCCTAAAATTAGAATCTCCTTTCATAGTGTGTCCGATAAATGAGCCTACAAAAAAAATGAACATATATACCCATGACAAGTTAATTACTGACATTACCTTTGCCAGTTGCCACTTGTTTATTCCATTTGATGATAACAACACTATTGTCTCTCAACTCTTGGGATGCCGCCACTCATTTTAATTTCTATCCCTTCAATTAAACCTTCTCTCTCCATTTATAGTTAATATATACTCTACCTCTTTTGCTACATGCTCGTTAGATAATGCCAAAAAAGGAAAAAACAGCAATAGAGAAACAAGAACTGACCAACAAACCTCACATTATGGTCATTTATTTCCCATTACAATGTCATATGAACCCAATGGTACAACTTTTCAAACGCTTAGACTATACTTATTTGCAAAAAATATGTTTAGAATTGGACTATTTACCTTAATTTAATACTACTTTATACTATTTAATCATTTGATGGGGGATTATTAATCCCTTAATGCTAGACTATTAGTTTCATAAAATCATTTAATAGCTTAAAATGAGGGAGACTCTTAATTTTAATTTTTTTATGGGATTATATAATTTCATATAAGTAACCTTAGGAATGATGAAAAAAAAAGTCCATAAAACTATTTAAAGGACTATTAAGACCCCATCATGGGATAAAATAGTTTAAAATAGTGTTAAAATAATACAAATAGTCAAATCTCAAGTATATTTTTTACAAACAAATATAACCTTAAATGTCTAAAGGCATAAGGGTCACAATTGATACCACAACCACCATTAACATGCATCCCCAATTAACCAACTCGATAAACAATGAACACATTTCTATGGACCCTTAAAGTGAAACACTATACACCATTGATCACTATCTTGCCCTTTTTAAACTTAGCGTCTCAAAAAGCTTGCCCAATATCCTTAAAAGCTTGCCCAATATCCTTACTGTCGACGCCGGGATTTTGGTCGTTTCGTTTTTTTTAATAATTAAAAGCCCTTTCCAATTTTAGCCTTTGGATTTAAGATGTGATTTTTTGAAAAGGGTCGGCTTAAGTGTCGACGGGGTTTAAAAGATCGATTTTATGATGAGCCAATTGACCAGAGTCGCAAGTTGGTATATTTGAAATGGATGTACCAACTCATCCGAATTTTATTTTCGTAATCGCTGGCTCATGTGTGATTCCGAGTTAATTGGTCCGCAAACCGAGATTCATAGAGTTCGGGGGCTTGCTTAAGCGAGGGGAAGGTGTTAGGCACCCCCCGACTTCCGTGAAACACGGTTACCGCAATCTCGATTTTTTCTTATCCTTTTAAAAATCCTAAAATGTGTGAGTTGCGTGTGTGTGTGTGTGTGCGTGCGTGCCTAGGTGATGGTTGTGGTGAATTTTGTGTGAAAATCGTTTATGAAAACGTGTTTTGTCGGAAAGCATTCAGACGTCTTTTACCCCAAATGACAAGGCTTCGCTTTTTATAATAAAGATTGGTTTTAATTTCGAAAACGATGAGGGTTTTTATTAGATGTCATTTTTAGAAAACAATAGTTTTTTAAATTTTTGTCAAATAGGAATCGAGACTATACATTACCTTCTAACAGTAAATTCAAATAAAATGAAGGCAACCTCTAGAACTCTTTAACCCTATGCACAAAGTTTAATGAAAACGTTTATTTATTTTTTACGAAAAACATCTTTTATGACATTTCAAGACCAAATGGAGCCTTTTCGTCAAACAAGTATCAAAGTCCGCCAAAACTCTTAATTTTAAACCTCGTGAATCTAATATCCTAATTTGATTGATTTTATGAAAATCTTTATCATTTTTTCTTCCAAAATCATTTTCTCGCGTCAAAAGGAAAACCAAGCATTAAAATGACGTTGGAGTTATTCATGGGCATGTGAGCCATCCAAACAACCCCAAACGCCCACAATCGCACATTTCACTATCACGGGACCTTAAACCCGATTTTCGACTCGATGTCGTTTTAAGGCCCAAAAATTTACATATTTACATAAAGGAGCGTCACGATCGCTACATACGCAAAAATCTATGAAATAAACTAAAAGGATATCATCGGGAGGTTAGGAGGAGATTTCAACCGCAATAAATCCTCCCTAACCGTCCCTAATCCACAGATCTACAATATAGATTGACTACATTGGATCTAGCTTTAAAATAAACAAAAAAACAAAATATTTAATATCACAATGCGCCAAATATTCGGATCTACAGTAGATCCACCCAACAAACACAATAAGAACGAAATAAAACTAGATCTACAAGATTTGCTATATAAAACACAACGACGCTATGAAACTCGGATTTTTTCACATTCCAAACGATGAAATCGACGCTTTAACACTTGAAAATCAAAATAGGATACAAAGATTGTACAAAAGAGAAAGAAATCTCACTTTTTTCTCTCTTTTTCTCTCTTTTTTCTCTCTCCCGTCGCCTTTCTCACTCTCTTTTTCGTTTCCGTCCCGCGTCTGTCGAAGAAATGAACTGGAAGTGGCGATTTAGATCTTCAGATCTTGGCCGCAGGTGCAACCGCGGCCAGCTGCAGGTGCAACCGCGGCCGGCGTCGGTGCTTCCTCGATTTTCGCGTCTGATGTCGGTCTTTCGTTTTTTCATTGGAAGGCTCGTATTTTGCAATCCGAAAATCCCTGGGAAACGTGCCATATTGTTCTGGGAGGCTAGTTCGGAGGGCTGCAACTTGATATAGAATTTGCTAATTGTGCTTGGCTTCCAGGGGGCGCTGCCCCCTTCCACCCCCGAACATCGTAAGCGTAGTGGCCATTAGTCGTCTTTTGTGATCAAATCAGGTTCTTCTGGATCAACTGTTTGCCTCGCCTCAAGTAACCTGATGCTCGTTGTTCGTTGTCACGGCTTTGACCATAAGTCGTTGGGGTGGCTTCGTGTTGGGGTCCACCTTCCTTTTCACATGTCGGGTCAAGTGACGACTTTGCCCTCTTGCCAGGGTTAGTAGAGAAGTGCAAAATTTGGGTGTCTACACTTACTAACCAAAAGACTTATGGGCACCCTATAAAAGTCCCAGTCTATAATTTACTAATGCTGTAATGACCGCGAATATTACGACACATTTCAAATATATTTGATTAGTATTTATCAATGAAATGAATTTAATTTTTATTTTGTTGTGCATTCATTAATAATCATATCTATGTGTATGAGGATTTAATTAAAGGGGAAGTTCGCACAGTGATCTTATTTAAACCAAATGAACTAACCTGCAAATATTAATATCAAGAAACGAGAAGTTAGAAACCCTAATCGATGACTTAATATAATGTGGTTGGGTTTATAATTAAACCAATTATTTGATAGATTAAATTAATTTATTAAAGACAAGTCTAACTGAATTAATTAATATAATTAATTCAAGTGTAACATTTAATAATAGTAGTCCATGAATTTATTAAATGTTAACCTTAAAGTGGTAGAATTAATTTATTTTACTAATTAGCATTATGTAATTAAATGGGTATCGATTAAATGCTTAACTCGTGGAATTAATTATCTAGCCTATGGAATTAATTGCTTAGCCCATTGATTTAATTATTGAAGACCCAAGTGGATTTAATTGGGAGCCCAATGAATTAAATTTCTAGAGCCCAAAACCTAGCCCAATCATATTTGTGTTGGTGTATATATATATGTATCAATATATACATATATTACCAACTTGTAGCTATTAAAATAAAAAGTAAAATAAAGCAATTTTGAGGCCTTGTGCACCCTCATTGCCAGCAACTTTAGGAGATTTATGGGGAGCTATTATAGCTTCCCTTGGAAGCTTAATATATTGAGAGAAACAAGGCAAACTAGTGGGCCTATGAGCCTTGATTTGTGTAGTTGATGTGTATACTTACAAGAGTTGTAAGTATACATATCAACTAACACATTAAACACTCTATCTCTCTCATTATATCATCATATTTAATTGTTCTAAGTCTTGGAGAGAAAATAGAGAGCAAACAGAGAAAGGTAGAGAGAAAAGGAGGAAAACTTGAGAAAGAAAGAGGGAAAACCCTAGCAAGCAAGAAGGAAGATCATCAACCATTCAAGGTGGGTCATCCTAACTTGGTCAAGTTCATATCTAGAAGAAAGAAAGCATCAAAAAAGTTTTAAAGTGATCAAAGCTTTACCTTTCATTTAATTTATGTTCTATGTATGTTTTAAGTGATTTAATTAGTCAAAAATGTGTTTTGATGGTAGAAAATTATTTTTAAAACTCTTAATACTTAAAACCATGCTAGATTAGTATATCTAGAGTTTAATGGGTTTAACATGAGTTTTGGTATTCATTTATGTGGAAAAGTTTAACAAAACATGACAGCAGTTTTCGCCAGAAAAATCCTAAACGGAGCAGTGGGTTCCCGGAGTGACTGTTCACATTCCGTAACTCATTTTTGCGATCCATCAGTTTTGGGTGGTAGTTTTATCAGATAAGAAGAGATTCCAAGTGGAACAACTGAAAAATATTAAACGAGCGATTTATGGTGATTTTTCTAGCAAAACAATTTCTGCCGGAAAATCAGCCAAATGCTACTGCCAAGATTTTTCTTGGGGCTGTTTTGGCCATTTTTTTGCCCTAAAAATTCTGGTCATTTTATATGTGGTACTATATGCTAATAGGAAGCCACTGTAAAAGAATGAGTTCATTCTAACCTCGGATGAATGAGTTATGACCCGACGTTTCTTTACAATTTAAAATAATGTTTCAGTTATAACTTGAGTTTTGTAGCGCCAAATCTTATGACATTTTTACTGGAGGTTTTATATGGCGGCAGGAGGCTTCCATACAAATTTCAATATTTTTGGATAAAAACTCTATTTTTAATAAATCCTGCAAATTTCGGACAGTTGGCTTTCTAAAAAATAGCAAATGAAGTTGGAAAATTAAAAGAAAATTACTTTGTGTATAAAATGAAATACACTAAAGATATCCAAGAGATAAAAAAAAAAGTAGTGAATTAAGTATTTTTAATAAATTCAATTGACTTAAGAAAAATAAGGATAATTGCATAAAATAATTATGTATTATTTAATTTTAATTAAATAATATATAAGAGTAATTATTTATTATTTATCTGTTATTAAATAATATGTAAAGTAATTAAAAAGAATTAGAGTAATTATTTATTATTTAAATGCTAAATAATGAATAAAGTAAATGAATAAAGAAGTGAATAAAATAATTAAACAATGTAGTTTTATCTATTTAAAGTTTTTAAATATTATTAAATAATTTAAATATTATTAAATAATAATATTAGCTAAGTTATTATTAGCTTATTATTAAATTATTAAAAATAATAGTAAGTAATTAAATTATTATTAAATAAATCATAATAATTGTACCTCATTAAATTATTATTAAATAATTAATAATAATAGTAAGCAATTAAATTATTATTAAGTAATTAATAATAATAGTAACTCATTATATTATTATTAAATGATTAACAATGATCGTAGGTAATCAATTAAGGTGTTATTAATTGATTAATAACATTTATAAATGAGCTTGATCTTAATAATATTATTTGGTAATTAAAATATTATCCAAGTCTAATAATATTATCGTGTAAGTTATGTGTTGTTAAATAGAGAAATGATGTGCTTAAGTAGCAGTATGTATGATAGTAATAAATAGATCTCTATGTACTATACTAATTGAATGATAAACCTATTTAATACTAGATCTTTCAAATACTGTAATTTAAGTTGTATGAGTTGTAATCAACAACTGAGGCAAGTTTCCTAACTCAAACTCGAGCTATTATTTTTGAGCATGTTAATGGTTTAATTATCGTTAATTATTCCATGTAAATGCAAGTATTGATATTCGCACGTTGGTGTATTTGAAATTTATATTCTATCATTGAACAAGTAATTTATTTAAAATTCTTTATTTCATGAACTGTTCAAGAATTGGTCTTTGCCATTTGTTTCGGCTAGATATATAAAGTAAATATTTTTAAAAGCTATTCCAAACCAGTTGATTGGTGCGGAAGTCTTATACCGAGAGAACAAATTCTAAATGGGGAATTATAAGTGTCGATGTCCGATACGGTCAGAGTTTAATGTTATGCATACATATGGTGTACAAGAGACTGATCCCCTCGAGTACAAACTGATTTATAAAAGGATAAATCGAAAGATTGATTCCTTGAAAATGTTCATGGTCGGTTGGACCACTCAGTAGTAAATAATCATCTTTCATTCATTCGTTTGAATTTTGATTATCTTATCAATTATTTCATCAACTTCTATAAAATGTTAAGCATTCTTTTTATTTGCAATTATTCATGATATTCCTGTATTATTTATTTTAAAATTGCTGAGCATATTAGTTGATCACTCTTACTATATATATCATGAACCAATTGTTGTTAGGCCTGAGCACTCCAAGAAGGACAAAGGCAAGGGCAAGCTTTAAGAATAGTTTAAATATTTTTATTTCTGTTTTGTAAATCATGGAACTCTGTTTATATTAATAGGATCGTCATGATGTATTTTATTAAGGCTGAGACCTTGGGACCGTAGTAAATCTTTTGTAATGAACAATTTATGTTTATTTATTTCGCATTTAGTAATATATGTCTTTTAGATGTGATGTATGTATTTGATCGTGTACACTGAATACGAACCCGGATTTGGGGGCGTCACAAATGCCCTGGGCTTTAGATATAGCCCACAAGCTTGAAATACAAAGGGTTTCATTTTTCACTCAATCTTGTTCTGTTTATGCTATATTTCACCATATTCATTAAGGGACATTGAGGATTCCTTATGGAGGGTCTAATTGTGTGTCATTGTCATCAATGCCATTGTTGGAGATCAAAGATTTGCCTTCTTTCATCCACGATATCGCCTGATTATTGAGCTCGTCTGTTGATTAGGTCTCAGGTATGAAAAAAACAGATTGTGCTATATTCAACACTTTTGATGAACTTGAATATAAGATTAGTAATTTCTTATTACAAAAACAAGTATTATTATTGTCTATTTTGTTGCTATCATTAAAATATACCTATGAAGGGTTATGATATTTCACCCAATTATACTAAACTAATTTAATAACCCCTAATAAATGAAAAGTCTATTACATTAAATCAAAGTTATTATATATACTTTTATTAATCTAGCTAACCGCGTACTAAGACATACTTATTCAAAACATACATACGAATACTTTCATTGTTGTTTGACCTATAATTATATAAATATCTATAATCTAATAAATGGGAAACCAATTAGTTAATAGATTCACTTGGACAAACTTGGGTAGTTTAGTCACTCTGACACAATGGTTGAACAATTATCACTATGAAGGTATGCAGATATCAACACTCTTTTTGAATGCGCCTACTAATTGACTTAATTTGTTAAAGAAAACAAGAAAAACAAAAACAAAGGAGCTCATTAAAGGAGACTAACTAATCTTATCTTAACATCAATGAAATATGACCATGACATGTCGCATTTAAATACCAATTTTAGAGGCTCCAAATCCCATGTCTCACACAAAGATGATATAGTATGGGCCAAACTTTTTAGGAAAATTGTGTAGGCGGAAAAAGGGACCATACTCCATATCATACATATAGATAAGTACAATGCAAATATTTGTTTCTTGTTTAGTACCCTCTTGTGCAAGAACAGTCACCGAGTAGATACAGATAAGACAGAAGAGGAATAAATCATGTTAAAAAAGGTTGGATTAGTAAATCAAAATGTCAACTGATTGCCAGACACACTACTACAAGAAAATCAAACCCTATTAAATGGCTATTGGACATAAATCTTTAATCCTATTATATGATATTACAACTTAAAGTAGTATGCCCTCAAGCCAATTACATTTGATGTGATAAATATATACTTTATAATCTTATTCGTTTATTAATAAAAGTATCAAGGCATTTCTTTATTCATGATTAATTACTTGAATTAATTAAATGGATAAACCCATAATTTTCGAGCAATGCTTTTAGAACCATGATGGGGATCATGCTAATAAGATCTAAATTCAAGATAGCTCAAAATTAAAATTGTTCTCAATCATTGGATCATTAAAAAGGGGATTAGTAGATCTGGATAGATTGGTACATACTATACTTGTTCTTATGAAGAGGATGATTAATCTCATAATCATTTGTGTAGAAACACTAAAGCAAGTATGTAGATGCTTATTAGAGAATAAGTTCACTGAACGTGACTCGCTCAAGGAAAACCTAATGGAGTTTCACTTGTCTGTCAATAGGAGTTCCTTATGTGATAGTCGTAAAAGTGATCTTTAGACTTGAGATCATCATAGTATCTTATGTGTACTAAATTATACTTTAACATAGTCCTTAAGACTTATTGGTATATCAAATGATATGCTTAGGTATAATAAGGTACACATGGAGATAGGTGAATGATCAACAAATGATCTACCACTTCTAGTAAAGAGAGAGAATATCCTATGCGATTCAATAAGTGACAACTCAAAAATCCTTGACCAAGGTTGAATAAAATTAGAAAGGAGTTTCTAATTTACATTAACTAAAGTTGTGTATTTGTGAATTTAAATGCATGTAATCAAAACAAATAAGACTTGACAGAAATTTCGTGTCTTATATTTGATTGAGGCATTGTATGGTAGAATGATTGAATTATACAGTAACTATTTACTGAAAAGTTCTTTTACGATTAAATGTTAAAATCTATATTATATGGAATGTCGATTAATCGCTAAGGGGGCTTACCCTTATTGTGGAATAATTATTTATTCTGAATTAAAAAGTTAATTCGTAATAAATGAATTAGAATTGTTCTAATTTATTTATTATACAACCGGTTTAATATAGAGAACCTAAAGGGTCACACCGCAAAAAAGTAATATTTATTTTAGAAGTGAATGATATAATCGTAATAATAAATTAAGTATATTTAATTTATACGATGGTGATGAAATAAATTAAAAAACTTAATATTTATAATTTAGTATTTTAGAAATACTAATTATAAATTAATAAGAGGAGTCTTATTATTATTATTATTATTATTATTATTATTATTATTATTATTATTATTATTATTATTATTAAGTTCCTAAATGGTTTAGAAATTATAATTATAATAATAAGAAAAAGATTCTCTAATCCCTACCGTACTTAGACTTGACAAACGGGTCGTGTGGAAATATGATCTTTTAACTTTGTAACAATCATTTTTATAACAAATTTTTCTTTTAAGTTTTATTTTGTAAGTAGTTTGGGACTTAGAAATTGTGAGAAGTAAAACAAAGGCCACAACCCTTTATATAGAGCAAGAAATTAGTAGTTTTTGGAAGATAGACGATGTGGAACTTTAGAGTTTTTAAATTACAGCTAGCTTTTTTTCTCCTTGCTTTTTTGTTTCTCCATCAAAGTCCTATATCGCTTAATCAAGTCTCTCTTATCCCAACTCTCATCTATAAATAATGGAAAACTCACACCTTATTCTTAAGGTCAAGGCATATATGTCCAATATTTTTATAGAACTAAATTTGGCCAATAAGTCAGGCCAGACTTGTTGTCCAAACTTAATTCTATAAAAATGGTTTAACTTTTAAGGCCCAATACGTATTTTTTTTGTAGGTGGACCGATCCGCAAGTTAGACCACTTTTTGCCATGTGGTTTACTTCTTTTTTTTTCGCTTAAAAGTGTGGCAAATCATTTTATTTTTTTTGGGAAAAGAGTTTTATTATTAAGGTAGGTGAGGGACGTAGAACTTTGATCCTAAATTTGATCTACCCTTAAATTATTAGAAGAAGTAATTGTTAAATGCTAAAACAATCTTACGATAAATTTAGTCTACTTGGAACATGTTATAAATGCCCTAACTAAATTTATTGATAGCTTTTGAATATTGGTTATTTGAACCTTTTATTTTAGGTAATATTTTACAATTTTTCATAAATGAGTCTTTTAAAACAAGGTTCATAATTATTCGATGATTCTTATAAGACGTGGTCGACATGAATTATCATTGAAATAAATTTTGAGGACAGATAAAATATAACACATTGATACTAAAAAGGGGAAAAATAAAATAAAATAAATATATTTACAAGAAAATATAAAAAATTTACATAATATTTCTTATATAAATAATAAATAAATTTTATATTCATATAATTTTTTTTATGTAAAATATTATATTTTTATGTAAAGATATCAATCTCTAAAATAAAACTCTTCTTTACTAAAAAGCATATACAATTATTTTTTAAAGAAAAGAGAGAGAGAAGAAGAAGAAAAGACAGAAGGAAGATAAGAGTGTTCATTCAGTTTGAATCGAACTAATATCAACTCAGATTGATATTAAAATTATCAAAATTCTTATACCGAAATCGGTTAGACCGATTCAGTATACCGATAAATCGGTTCGATTTTGATTTTATTAAAAATTATTATTATTATGTTATTATTAATAAAATAAAAAAATTAATATAACTGATATATTCCAAATCTCAAATTAATGAACCGAAACTAAAATTGATATTAAATTTATACCAGAGTCTCGATTCATTTTATATTAAATTGACCGATTCGAATCGATTCAATTAACAAAAAAAATGGGAAAAAATGGGTCAAACGGACACTCCTAAAAGAACGTGACCTTTTGGCTTTTACCATCAGCTCATCAATTACTCGCAGGTTGTTTACCGTAGTGGTGACTGGGGATATACGGCAAATTCTAGGCCACATATTCTACTACCGTATATGCACACATTTCACACCGGAACCCCACCATGATTTAACTTTTTTGGGTACATGATGTGATATCACTTTTAGCTAATCTGCATGCAACGCGTGTACACGGCTTTAGCTTTTTTAACCATTTGTATGTAGGTCCCACATCCATCCTGCAAAAGTGCAAAATCCAACTCCATCAAAATAATTGAGTCACTTTGGTTAATGGCAAAACATAGAATTATTCTATTAAATTTGTTCAATTTTAAATATTTAGTCATTAATTTTAAAAAACATAGAATTAGATTATTGTATTTTTTAAATTTATTAATTCGGTCATTTCGTCCAATTAAGTATATGGAAGTCAAAAAAAATTTCTGACGTAACTTTTAAAAACATTTAATAAATGACATGTAAATATTTATGTGACACAATTAACTTATTTTTCTATGTAGCAACACAAAATAATAATAATAAAATAAAATCATTAATTATGATACAAAAAATAATTAAAATAATAATAAATTTAAAATTTTAATAAAATCTCATAATAAATATATTAAAAAAATTTAATAAAATTAAGTAAAATAATTAAAGCAAAAAAAAAAAACCAACATACTTAATGAAAATTTAAACAATAATTATTATTTTTAATTTTGAAAATTAATTTTTATTTTTAAACAACATTAAACAAATCTTTCTCAATTTTTTTTCCCATTCTTCTCTCCATTTTCATTCAACTACACCAAATAAATGTCAGTACATAATCGCCTACCATGATAACTGTCATCAATCCCGCCTGCCACCACCAATAAACGCTACTCCCTCCTTTCTATTATATAGGTCGTTTTAGAAAATTTTTTTCTTTCCAAAATATAAGTCGTTTTACATTTATCTAGGAGAACAAATTTAATCATTTCCTATTCTATCTTTAAAGATGAAATAATTAAGAGAGAGAGAAGGAAGAGTAATTAATGAGTGTATGAGTAGTAATGGAATTTCAAACCAACATTAATTGCCTAACATTAGTATTAATGATATTTCTTAATATGTGTAATCATGTCTTAAACGACTTATATAATGGAAAGGAGGGAGTAGTACATAATAGTCAACCTCATCATCATCAACATTACACTAATTTTTAGTCTTTATTAAACAACATCATTATCTCTAATAACTCTGGATCCCAACAAGCATGACTAAATACAAACTTAGATGTCATCTCAATACACCAAACAGATCCAAAAAAATAAGATCTAGGTGTCATAATTGCAAATCAAAAAATCTCAAGTCCTAATGTTGACACTAAAAATCTAGATCTGGATTTAAATTTTTTTTGTTTTTGAATAGCAAATTTCCACCTTCAAAATTAAATATGTTTAGGATCTTAGAATATATATATTTATACATACATATAGATCTCAGAATATATATCCACATAGATCTAAGAAAGAAAAAGAGAAGAAGATGACAGATCTTTCTCCCATAATGATGAATGAGATCTTTATCGGCGACTTGTCATTGGATCTCCCATAACACCTCCATTTCCAATGACAAGTTGCCGATAAAGATCTCATTCATCATTATGGGAGAAAGATCTGTCATCTTCTTCTCTTTTTCTTTCTTAGATCTATGTGGATATATATTCTGAGATCTATATGTATGTATAAATATATATATTCTAAGATCCTAAACATATTTAATTTTGAAGGTGGAAATTTGCTATTCAAAAACAAAAAAAATTTAAATCCAGATCTAGATTTTTAGTGCCAACATTAGGACTTGAGATTTTTTGATTTGCAATTATGACACCTAGATCTTATTTTTTTGGATCTGTTTGGTGTATTGAGATGACATCTAAGTTTGTATTTAGTCATGCTTGTTGGGATCCAGAGTTATTAGAGATAATGATGTTGTTTAATAAAGACTAGAAATTAGTGTAATGTTGATGATGATGAGGTTGACTATTATGTATTACAGTAATATTATATATCGTTTTTCACGCTTAGTGTGTGCCCTAAGGACACACATTAAAAAAATTCTATTATAAATATATTGAAATATTGATTTGAAAGACGTTTAATATTTTAAATTTAGGACACAGAGAGAGAGACAACTATACAAAATATTACTAATAAAATACATACACCTATTCCCCTAAACCTTTTCACCACCTTATTCCCCTCTTACAAATTAACACTTCCATTCTTTTCTTTACCAGGCATCAAGAACCATAACAAAAACAGAGCAAAATCAATGGAGAAACAAGCATTGGCTAACAAAGCTCACATGTTGTTAATCCCTTTTCCATTTCAAGGCCACATGAACCCAATGCTCCAATTCTCCAAGCGTTTAGCCTCGAAAGGCGTGCACATCACACTCCTCGCCACCAATGACATTAAAACCTCCAAGCTAGGCCCAGAAAGCCCGATCAACATTGAGTACATTTCTTATGAAATTGAACAAGGAGATGAAATACCAAATGGTGTTGAATCCTACTTTCGCTTTATCGGTCGCAAAGCCCTAAAAGGGGTACCCGGCATCATTGAAAAGCATAAGGCTAGTGGCTCCCCCGTTAAAGTTATAGTGTATGATTCACATCTTATCGGGGCTCTGGAGTTAATCCATAAGCTGGGTTTATACGGAGCCCCATTGTTTACGCAGACGTGTGCGGTTTGTTCGGTTTATTATCACGTTCAACGAGGGAGCTTGCCGCTCCCTCTGGAAGGGCATACAGTTTCGTTGCCCTCAATGCCGGTGTTGGAGATCGGTGATATGCCTTCTTCTGTACATGATGGATTGTTTCCCGGTTTGCTTGAGGTTCTAAAGAAGCAATTCATTGATCTTGAAAAGGCTGACTGGATTTTCTTCAATGTTTTTGACAAGCTTGAAGAAGAGGTTAGTTTTCCCATTACTAGTAGCAGGCTCTCTTTCTTACGAGTAAAGTTGAAAATAATGTATAATAATATTTTTTTTTATGTAGTTATATTGAATTTAATGTATAAAAAAATAATATATTAATTAATCATATATTAAATTTCGTATAAATATATATATAAATAAATAAAATTTATTTTTATTTTTTGCGTTTAACATATACTTTAAGCGAGGACTCTTAAATTTATGTTTAGTATTATTTTGGTCACCTATTTTTTAATACTTTTTTTGCTGTCAGAAAACATCACCGTGTATTATTATTGTCAAATGTTGGTCCACATAGAGAGGAGCTCTGCATAATAGCCTGCCAAGTACTTCACGCTTACCATTCATTTTAGTTGACAGAGAAATGAGTCATACGTCTAGTATTAGGCAATTAGGCATGGCTATCTGCCCAACTTGGCACTTGTTTTGTGGCAGCGGGATCTGTCAAATTATTCAAAGTTAAATTATTAAGGAATATTCTTTCATCCCGATAATAGATGACTTTAAGCACCCAAAAAAAATTCCCTCATAATAAATGGTTTAAATACAATAGAATATTGTACAAAGATTATTGTGTCTTCAAAAATATTTGGGAAATTTTTTAAATAACAGCGTTTAAATTTAAAAAGTTTTTCAATAAGCTGAATATATAATTTGAAGCAGTTTTTTTTTAAATAACTTTTTTGTTAGAATAAGGAAAAATAACTAGCTTTTTTATGTGTACTAAACTTTTAGATTACATTTTTTTTCTTTTCAAAACAAAACTTTTTCATTACTTGAAATAAGTTGTTGAGCTTGGTAATCCAAGAAGTTCAAAAATTATTTTTGTTTTACCAAAAAAACTGGTAAAATTATTCAAAACAAACTAGGACTATATCTTAATAGAATAATACTATGTCCACCAAACATAGTTACTGAATAGCCACCAAATACAGTTTAGTGTATAGGAAAAACTGAACAATGATAAATCTCGAGACGAATTTAGATTGCAATTAATATGTAAAATACTAAGTGAAAAAATAAAATAATAATATATGAGTTCCTTAATTTTTTTTTTATCTCATGTATCCACATGCATCAGATATGTAACAGGACTTGAAAAAAATTACATAATTCAAGCTGGAAGATGAGGTGGGTTATGTTTAATTTTAATTAAGAATAAATATATAAATACATCTATTTTACACCTATTTTCCGAAACGCAAGTTCAAAGGTCGTTAGGTGAATAAAATTAACATTTGGGTCCCCTCCATGCTTTTTGGTTTTATTCATGTAACGACACCTTTGAACTTGCGTTTCAAGGAAGAGAGTATAAAATAGATGTATCTATAGATGGACTCTTCAATTAATTTTGATCCAGATTGAGGGGTCTGAATCTATATGTTCCATATTCAGTGCCTTAATTATGTTCTGTTTCTAGCACTGTGTTTGGTAGGGAGAAAGGGAAAGGAAAGGAAAAGGCTTTTTTTTATTTTAATATGGTTATGGTTACCTTCTATGATATATCAAACACTTTGGTGGAGATGATGATTGATAATGTGACAACAATGATATTTGTGTTCTGATTATAGTACTGCAATATAGTTAGCTTTCTCTATGGTATATCTATGAACTCTGCAGTTAACCCCTACTTCCTTCTACATATCATTTGAAATGATTCATACTTGAAATGATACATACGCTGAGTTTGTTGGCCAAAAAAGTATTGAGTAGAGGCATGGATTTTCCTCAACCTGAAATAAATTAATAGGTCTTTTCGCAGAGTCAGCATGTATAGCATTACTCAAATATCTTTTTTGATTTTTTTTTTGTTTCCTAATTTAGGATATTTAGATGTGTGGATCCATAACGATCAATTTCTTTTTAGGGGAAAATTATACCATATTTTGATATAAGATGATCTTGGGTTAATCTAGTTTTATGCTTTATGCAATGTCTCCAGCTTCATCACATTCTCATGTTTTATAATGTAGTCTGCTTTGGTTCCTTATCTTAATAAATTTTCTGGGTGTACTTTTGTTGATCGTGCTTTTATTTTCTGTCAGATAGCGAAATGGTTGTCAAGCCAATGGCCAATTACGACCATCGGGCCATCAATTCCATCAATGTTCTTAGACAAGCGACTGCCAGACGACAAAGACTACGGCCTCAGCCTCTTCAAACCAGATGCTGAAGCTTGCATCAAGTGGCTAAATGCAAAAGCTACTGGCTCAGTTGTCTACGTATCATTTGGGAGCTGTGCCAACCTCGGGCAAGACCATATGGACGAAGTAGCGTGGGGCTTATTGAACAGCAGGAGCAACTTTTTGTGGGTAGTCAGGGAAACTGAACAGAACAAACTTCTGACTAATTTCGAAGCCAAGGCGGCAGAGAAAGGCCTGGTTGTGAGTTGGTGCCCTCAGCTCGAAGTTTTGGCTCATAAGGCCGTGGGGAGTTTCCTGACGCATTGTGGATGGAACTCAACACTTGAAGCATTGAGCTTGGGAGTGCCAATGCTGGTTATGCCTCAGTGGACGGATCAACCTACGAACGCTAAATATGTTGTGGACGTATGGCGAACTGGGGTCCGTGTTAAGGCTCATGACAAGGAGATTTTTACGAGGGAAGATACTGTTAACTGTATAAAGGATGTCATGCATGGAGCAATAGGGGCAGAGCTTAGAGCGAACGCCATCAAATGGAAGGAACTGGCTGTTGAGGCAATGAGTGAAGGTGGAAGCTCTGATAAGAATATCGATGAATTCATTTCAAAGGTTATATCCACAACGACTTGAATCTTTCGGCCGTTATATCTTGCATTTAGTGTTGCCTCAGAATATTCTTAGGGTCTTGTTTGGGAATTTAATTTGAATTCACGTTGTATTTGTGTTAAAATTTAAAAACTATTGTTTGGATGGTTATTGTTTTTGTATTGTTTTCAATATAAAAAATTTAACGTAGCTAAATATATAAATTATAAAAAGAAATAATTATTGTGAAGTCATTTTTAAATTTGTCTATTTTAAAATAGTTTAGGTTCATCCATCGTGTACTAGTATAACAGCGGCAACTGCAGGCTATATAAACCTTGCCAAATTCTGAAAACTCCTCATCACCCCCACCTTTTGATGTCACAGTGAAGTTGGTATCAACTCCAGCTAACACCTTCAGCAGTCATTGGAACACAGCAAACAGATGTGCCGAAACACCTCCAACCACCCAAAACTGCTCATTTCTCCGCCACTCATCAATACCAACTCCACTCCATCTCATTTCCAGGATACTTGTTGCAAAAATACATATGAAAAGCGACAAAAACCACAATCTTGCAGAATTACTTAGCTGCAGTTGGAAAATGAAGGAAGAAAAAAAATAAAAAAAATTAGCCATCAAACTTAAATCGACAAAATGCTGCATGATCAAAGAAAAGGAAAATTAAACTTGAGAACGACCAGCACAAGTATAAAAGAAATAAATTGATGCCTTCATGCCTGGCATTGATTCGTAGTGGATCACATACCTCTGGAGTGATAAATTTCCCTGTAAGCAAGCACACCGCGGGTAAAGTACAATAGGCTAGAAGTGGAATAGACGTCCATGGATATACTGTAGCATTAATGTATGACAGAAGCTCCAACCATTTCAGACCACCACCATAAGTATACCAGATAGGGCAATGCCTACTCAAAAAGATTTCAATAGAAGGACCTAGTGGAGACGATCAGAAAGATTAATGGGTGCTGATCCCTTAAATACAGGCCTTGCTGGTATACAATATATGGAACGCCATCCATGACAATGCATTTTAAAGCCAGTAAAAATATCCTCTGTAACTGAACCATAAATCCAGCCAACCTGGAAGAATATACAAAGAAGAGGTAAACGAAATGTAGAAGATGACTCTCTCATAGGATTTAACAGTGTTCAAAACATATTTCTACCTATTTTCCCCATTCTGTTTTATCTTCGTAACCGCAGCTAATTACATGGATTGCTTCTTTAAGTAGAGAGGCTGGGCTAGCACTCTCTAGAGTCCCACCATTCTCTATCAATGTAGATGTAAAAAATACAGGAGACTGCCCAAACTTCTTTTCCAACTTATGCTCAGGATTCAGAGCTAAATTTTCCTCTTTAGCCCCTGCATTTAAAGCACACTCTCTTTCCAAGCAAGAGTTATAATGTAGTTCAAGAATCACTTTCGAAATTCATATTCTGAAACAATCAACGGAAGAGGATAGCAATTAAACGAACAGCATTCAGTGCAATTTTGGTTATAGTTTTTGATAATAAAACTGCATTTAGTGCACTGATTGTTGAAATCAGGTTTAATAGGAAGCTATATAGGATGGGAAATAAATTGTGGATACCATGCATAAAACAGATTGATGTGTTTAACACAACTTGACACCAACAGAAAAAATGGTTTAATTCAAATGACTCGTTTTAGAAAATTAACTTATTTATATAAAATAAGAGTAAGAGAAACATTAGTATATGCATGATGAACTCATTTAAAATTTTATTATTTTCCGAAAAGAAAATTCAAGAATAAAATTCACATATGAAGGTGGATTGTTCAAGTGAAATCTTATACACTTTCAACGCAATACAGCATGGAGCAATCCCTTGATCATCAATGGAAAAATCGCAGTTTACAATGCAGTAAATCAGTAACGACAATGCCAAAATAAATCATAGAAACAAATGTATAAAGGATACCAGCACAAAGTAGTCAAGAATAAAGTAGTCTGAAAAAAGACAACAGCAAAAACCAGTACCAAAAGACCACAACCTCATAGTCATGATGCATAACAGGAAAATGCTTATAAGTTATAAAGAAGAAGGGAAACTATTTGCAAAAATCCCATTATAAATGAAACCAACTTACTAGTGACTGGTTGCAACAAATAACATCTTATGCTTTACAAGGGCAATCAGTCAAATTAAATACCATATCTAATTCGCAAAATAAATAAAACTTACTAAGCAGACAAATTAATATAAAGACTGCATGCAGGTGTGTTTAAGTTGTGTGTGCCATATACATATTCATATGATGGGAGTGATACAGGGGGAGAGGGAGAGAGAGTGAGAGAGAAAGAAAGAGTATTCAGTAGTGCTACCACCTCGCTTATTTATTGATCATAGATTTTTATTCTTGAAGGAGGTACCAAATATATACACACACATACTCATAAGCAGTAAGAATGAAGAAAAAAATATAACAAGGTCAACTCACAAGAACACTAGAGATTTCAACTTCCCCAATGATGAAGGAATGGTCCCCCAAATATTGTTGTTGCACAAGTCCAAGCTTATTAGACTCTTCAATTTACCAAGCTCAATGGGGATAGTCCATTGAATGTTATTTTTGTGAAGCTCTCTGCATCAACAACAAAGTTAGGTAACTTTCCAATTTGCTTCAAGTATATGTATTAACTATTGACCACTACAACATAAAATATCATCGCAATTGATGACAAACCGTATGGAAATTTTTTATACTGGCATGTATCAATCATTGACTAATTCAATTATTAGAGCATAGACAAAGTAAAAAATCACAAAATACTCACAGATACTGCAGATGTTCAAGCTTCCCAAGATCAGGTACTAAATGACCGGACAAATTTGAGTTGCCCAGGTCCTTGCATAATAGAATCATGATATGAGTAAAACATGCAAATGAGTAAATCGTGATAGTTTAGAGGTTCATACATATCAAACACTGCTGTCACAAACACTACTGACGGAATAAACCATATAATTTAACAACATGGGCTTTTAGAATTCAAAAGTAAAACATGCAAATGAGTAATTCTTATTCTGATCAAGGTTTAGCAGCGAGAACCTAGTTAGGTCATTGGAACATCAAGGGAATAAAACAGCATTCGGCAAGCTTTATTTTCGATCCTGCTTAATAATCTACAGAAGTAACATTAATTGGGACAAATTCAACTGGATACAAGCTTTGAAATGAATTCCTCAATGTTCTTATCAGAGCTCCCACCTTCCTCCTTCGCCTCAACAGCCAATTCCTTCCATATAATCGCGTTCGCCCTAAGCTCACCCCCTTTTTCCCCCTCCATTACCTCCTTTACACACAATGCAACTTCTTTGCACGCAACAATCCCCTTTTCATCAACCTTGATTCTCACACCAACCCCCCATACATCCACAACAAACTTGGTGTTCGTCGTTTGATCAAACCACTGTGGCAATACCATAATCGGCATGCCCAAACTCAATGCCTCAAGCGTAGAGTTCACCCACAATGAGTCATGAAACTACCTACAGATTTATGAGACAAAACTTGGAGTTGGGCACCAACTCACAATCAGGCCTTTATCTGCGGCCTGAGTAATAAAATCACTTGGAAGTTAGCTTTGTTCGGAATCTCTAACTACCCATAGGAAGTAGTTGTTGCTGTGCAATAAGCCCCATGCCACTGCGTTCATATGTTCTTGATTAAGATTGGAGACGCTACCAAATGAGACATAGACTACTAAGCCAGGATTTTTTGAGTCTAGCCATTTAATGCAGGTTTCTGCATCTGGTTTGAAGATGTTGATGCTATAGTCTTTGTCGTCAGGTAGTCGTTTCTCTAAATACACTGATGGAATGGCTGGTCCGATGGTTGAAATTTTCCATTGGGTTGACAACCATTTTGGCTTTTGCTACCTATTTGAAGCACAAATCTAGCAGCATAACTTGGTATTTTGAACTACATATAACACATTAAACAAGTATGATAGGATTTATGAAAACTTTACTTATGATATTTACTTTTTTTTCCAAATTTATTTATTTTTAAATGAAAAAGTTTGGAAAAAGAATTTACCTACATTATCCTTTTCTTTTAATTAAAAACTCAAAATTGAAATTAATTGATTTTCTTAAAAATTAATATTTTAAAATTAAAAATATAAATTCCACTAAATTCCCCTCCACACACACACACACACACACACACACACACACACACACACACACATATATATATATATATATATATATATATATATATATATATACATGGTTTTAAAACTCGGCCTGGACCGACAGTTTGATCGGTCAAAAATCAAAATCGGATAGCATGAAGGTCCGGTTTGACTCAAAAAATCAATTTTCACTTATCCGGTCAAAATCTGGTTGACCACAAGTCGAACAAGTGGTTCAATCGATAAAATCGGTTAGTTGATCCAGTTTTAAAATATTTTTTTGTACAAAAAAAAATTTATTTTTAAAATTAGATATTTTACTAATATTATAACATTATTTCAGTATATTTTAGCTTATAAAAAATTAAATATTTTAAAATTTTATTAATACTATATTTTTTTATGTATTTATGACGTCACCAGTTTATTAACGGTGCGACTACTGGTTGGACTAATGACCCATTTATTTGATACTTTTTTTTTGTTTGATGACCGATCCGAATCTGAAAATATTGTGTGAATATATATATATATATATATATATATATATATATATATATATATATATAGAAGGTTCACCACCATCATCATGTAAAAAATCTTATAAAATTATTATTTTGCACTTTTGAAAATATCAAGTATCCCTACTCTGTCTCATCCATTTTAAATCTGGAAAAAAAATGTAAATGGTCTCTTGATCTGAGCGTAGTAGTTATTTCTTCTATCAGGTCCAGATTCCCAATGCTTCTTCCGACCAATGCAAAACTCATCTTGTGATTTACTCCTTACACTACAGGAAAAACGGCTAAGCTCGACGGAATATTCCGTCGTATATAGTGGGTTTCCGTTGGAAATATTGTAACCCTGACAAAATTTTCGGTCAAAAATTTGGTCAAAAATAACCATGTCGGCATTATTTTCGTCGGTAATTTGGTCGAAAATAAATAGTACCAACGAAATTTTTTCCTTCGAAAATTCTATCGATGATAATACAATTACGACGGAAAATATTCCGTCGAAAGCAAAATTCCGTCGGGCATACCCTTTTTCCCCCCGATGATATTTCCGTTGACAAAAAATTAAAACGTCGAAAATATATCTTAATTTCCGACGGAAGTTCCGTCGTAAATAATATATTCCGTCGGGCTTTGTTTTTAAATAGTTTTTAAATTATTAATTTTTTTCTTACTTTCCGACTGAATTTCCGTCTAACATAATACTATTTCGTCAAAAATAAGTGTTTTTAAATTTTTTTTTTTTTTTTTGCTTTTTCAATACCTGGTTTTAAAATCACATTTTTTTACCTGCAAACCTGCTTTATCCCAACAACACAACAACAATCCGTTTCTTTATGTTCACGCACAACATAAGAACACATTTGAATTATAATAAATATAAATTACGACACATTATAAATAAATCATCGTTTAAAAGTATAATACTTTAAAAAACTTAACAAATTTACGATGAATTACAATTAAGTAAGCTAAATTAAAGTAAATACAACTAAATTATAATCTACAAAACTAAATGAAACAGTACTACCAAATGTCTGCAAAGAATCATCGACCGAAGATCGAAGGTTCTGCTATGGTGTATGAAAATTATCGTCGTCACCCCCTTGCACTAGCGATCGGCATCACCAACATACTCGGAATCGTCATCCTGTTAATACAATTACAAATATTAGTTATTAGTCCGTACTTGAGTCAAAAATTCGCAGCTAAATAATAATTACAGAACATGCAGAATATACAACTTAAATTGAATAAAATACCTGTGCAATCAGACGCTGAGTCAACATCAAGCCAAAAGCCTCCAACAGTAGGGTACTCACTATCCGAATCACCTCGTCTCGTATCGCGATGAACTGCTCCGGAGATATGCCCGTACTCTCGACACTGGCCCCTACTGCAACGTCTTGAGCAAGCTGGTAAAGACGAGCATTGGTAGGTAGGCTCTGACTACGGAATATCAAATCCATATGAAAATGTCTCCGACACTGCCGCTATAACCCGCTGGAATAACACGTCGTCCAAGTCAGTGCCCGTATGAGATTGTTCAACAGGTGCTCTCGAACGCTGGCTAGAACCTATAAAATTAAATATAACATCAAAAAAAATTAAAATATCAATATAAAATTTGAATTAACGAGCAACATACTAAAATAAATACCTTCGATCAATGTATATGCCGGTACCCTCGGCAGCCCCAACACTCGATACCTGCTCGTAGTGCTACTAAGGGGATCTTAAGACGCAACCTAAAGAGTCATCTCCTTATCCCTAGATAAGCTAATATCGGACAGAGGGATGGTGGAATCTCCCTTAGCAGCCTGCAACTCAGCTACATGCTTGTCCCAAAGGCTCTGAAATCGGTCCTGCAATTTATTATGTATATGGTAGTTTATTGACTCATTTTATTAAGTACATGATACTAATAATTACATAACTTTATAAAAACTCTTACCCGTATAACTGCAGCTGCCTATGACATAGTATATTCCTTTGGCGTGTGGACTCTATCCCAGAACTCGACCATGGTGGGAGGTCGTCCCAACTCATCGCTCATGACCTAACAAATAAAATTTTAATTTATCCTTTATTTAGTACATATTTTTATGAGAATATTAAAGTAAACAACTAAATATATACATACCGATTTTACTTCCTCAAATGACCGTGAACCCGTAGTATGTACTACTCGGAGCTGGCTACAATTTTTCTTCATTTGTTATATTTTTTTTTGAAGTCATCAGCATCCTAGTGAGTACACATGACCTCCCATACTACACCTGAGACAATATCAGGTTGATGGTCTCGAATAGTAGTCCTGGGCTGGTCTACAACTGCTCGGGCAGCCCTATGTCTCATCTCGTACAACCAGCCGACATAGTTCTTCGCAACATGTGCAATAATAACACCGTCGCCGGCTTCTAAGAGATGTCCTCCTCATATCTAAAATAAATCTAAGAAAAACTAATTTATCATAAAAACCAAATTGAATGTGTAACTAGTATTTACGTATAATAACACGGTATCCATGAAGGAGACATCATGCTGCAAGTACTGCGTAAATCGCATGTAGCCAATAGGGAGGTGTGTCAGACAGATGGCGTGTAAAGTGGCCTTAGCCACAGGATCCATAATACTACAATACAAATCAAACAACGCAAAGTTATGTTTATTGTTTTACAAAATAAATTAATTTAATTTAACATAACGCTATTTTACACTTACTGCGCATAGTCAACATCTACGTGGACAATTTACGCAACAATCGACAGACGACCAAATAACTCGAGGTTCGTCCCTCGGGGACGTCGGCAAATAGTATCTATAAGTAGAATTGAATAATTAAAGTAAATAAATCAATTCCCAAAATATAACCTTTAAATAATAAGCAAAATAAATTAATATTTAAGAAAACCTATTAGTTGACGATGATGACCCGCCCTAAATAGCGTCAGAGGATCCTGCACGACCACCACCGCGACGACCGCTACCACTATGCCTAGCCATAAATATACTATTGAAATACAAAAATAAAATACAATTAATATGTTGTTAATTAATTTAATTAAATAAAATATACTTCTTAAGTTTAGATTTAATACGTCGTCAAACCCATCAGAATTATTTTTATAGTCATCCTCAGATTCTGACACGACTTCTTCATTATCAGTTTCGTCATCGTTATTATCTTGTATAAAGACATATTCATCGTTAACCACGTCTTCGTCAACTTCGTCATTATCGGGTATGTTAATGACATCTACCAACACGTCGTCATTATGTAGGACTACCTGGCTGGATTTGCTAACATCGTCCTGCAATGGCTCATCTGTCCCAGACATATTAGTATCATCAAATGGACGAGTCTTTGTTGTGACAACTGTATACTAAGGGCTTTTATAATTTATGACATTAGATGCGTAATACACTTGAGTGGCTTGACTGGCTAACATGAATACGTCAGCAAACTGTAACTTTGACTTTATATTTACTGTGACGATTCTGTTACGATCAACTTTAACACCATTCTCAGTACCAAACTAGTGACATTTAAATATAACTACTTTTTTACCCTTGGGATAATTGAACACAATTACTTCCTCTAAACGTCCATAATAATTGGACTCTGAATCTTGGAAACAACTGCCCAACACAACAACGCCATAATTTACTGATGTCAGTTCATTTATGTCATCGACCTTAAATCTATACTCATTGATGTTGCAGCCGAGAAATGAACTAATCAATTTGTAAGGTCCTTCGATGACATCTTTAAAACACTCATAATTGTTATCTTCTTCAACCCTTCTCTTAAACCACTGTTGAAAATTTACAGTCGTGAATGATTATAACTGTGTTGTATTTAAGCCCAGGTTTAAAGCACACGCTTCGTCTTCGAATGAACAAAAACAGTGATAAGACGATTTAATTGTAGGTTATGCTTTTAAAAATTAAAATTTTAAAAATACTAGGTACATACGTTATGTATGACGATACTTTGGGCATATTTAGAAGCACATATGTAGATACAATTTTTAAATCTTTTTCGCTTAAGTACGTCATCGTCTCATGGCCAAATGGTTTAGCCGGATATGAAAATACAACTAACTCATCAACACATGATTGGACTCCGATGACCTCATTTCAACTTAAATGATTGTGTTTCGTTGTGAAAACATCCTCAAAATACAATGAGCTAAAGTTGACAAGTTCTTCCTCCATGTACCGTTTAGCAATAAAGCCCTCTACATGAGCTTTATTTTTTATTTTCTGCTTTAAACGACGCATGTACCTAAAATACAATAATTAAGTTCACAAACATTACGAATATAAGTGATGAATATCATCAAAAAAGATATGTAGATGATAATACCTCTCAAACGAATACATCCATCGATATTGTATAGGTCCTCCATGTTTAAGTCCATATGCCAGATGAATAGGCAAATGCTCCATCGAGTCAAAAAATCTCGGAAGAAATATCATTTCTAACTTACACATTGTCAGCACTATATTTTTCTCCATTTGCTCCACATTAGTATACCTTATAACCGTTGAACATAGATACCGAAAGAAATTTGAAAGTTCGATTAAGGCGTCTATAATTTTTCTGGGTAACATCTCGCAAAATGCAATTGGTATCAACTTCTGCATGAATACATGACAATCATGACTTTTGAACCCAGTAATTTTCAACTGTTCAACCTTACTACAACGACATATATTAGAAGCATATCCATCTGGGAGCTTCAAAACACTTCTCCATTTGCAGATGTCTTCAACTTGTTGCTTGGTTAGACAAAATGAAGTTTTAGGTTTTGAGTTGTTTGGTCGAAACCACAAATCTGGCGATATGTTAAGTGCCTCCAGATCTTTTCGTGCATTGTCGTTGTCTTTTGTTTTACCACTCGCATCTAGCACGATGTAAAACAAGTTCTCAAATACATTCTTTTCTATATGCATTACATCTATACAGTGATGGACTGAAAGCATCTCCCAGTACGGCAACTCAAAGAACATGGGCGAATGCGTCCAGTTATGAGCCTTGCTGTAACCTAGTGCTCTATATTTACTGTGCTCCTTCCCTGGCGGTGGAAATTTCAGATCGTTCAGCCAACCGAAAACCTCGATGCTTGACAATCGACTGACGACCCCCATTTTCTTTGTTTTTTTATTAAACTATGTAGACATTTTTCTGTAACTGTGATCAACAGGCAATAATCTACGAGCAGTACCAAAGAAACTAATTTTTCGCCCATGTTTTAGATGTGTGCCTTACGCATCCCCCATACAAACTGGATATGACAACTTCCCGTGAGTCGACCACCCACTGATCATCCCAAGTGTCGAAAAATTAGTGATAGTCCACAACAAGGCTGCCTTCATCAGAAAATTTTGCTTTATCAATTTGTCATAAGTATGCACCCTCATCTCCCATAGCATCTTAAGTTCATCGAGTAACTGCCTAAGATACACGTTTATGTCTTTTGCAGGACTCTTATTTCCCACTATGAGTAAAGTCAAGAACAGATACGGATCCCTCATACACATTGACGGTGGAAGATTGTAAGCTACCATAATCACTGGCCACACAGAGTAGGGCTGACTAAAATTATAAAATGGACAAAACCTATCCGTAGCCATGCCAAGCCTGACATTCCTACTTTCCTTGGCAAATTGAGAAAAATTTTCATCAAACTTCTTCCACTCATCTCCATCTGCGAGGTGAGACAACTGACCAGGCACGATGTCCCATGTTTTATGCCAAGTCATATGCGTAGCAATGTGGGTCGACATTAATAGACGTTGAAGTCTCGACGCAAGAGGAAAGTACCTTAAGATTTTTTTAGGCACACACTTAGTTTTCTCCTCACGTTTAGTTGTCGTGTAACGAGGTAGGTTGCAAATGTCATACTGCAGTTTATCTATATCAGCCTCATAGTATAACATGCAATCCGGCTCACAAGCATCGATCTTTGTATACCCCAAATTCAACCCCTTTACCATCTTTTTCACTTCATAATAATTTAAGGGCATAGTGTGACCCTTTGGTAAGAACTCGTTGATAAGCCTAAGCAACTCATTGAAACCTCTCTCACTGCAGTCGTGCTCATTCTTGAAGTGTAAGAGCTTTGTCACTGCAGATAGCCTAGTGTGCTTATCATTTTCATTGTACAATGGGACAACTGATTCAGATAGCATATTGTAAAAGGATGCTGCTGTGTTCTTTGGCTCTTGCTGACCAATGATTGACAACTGCTCATCACATTCACCCCAATCAATATTGTTAGGGCCATAAGCATCAACCAACATCTCCACGACATCATAAATATCATCGTATCGATCCCCGTGATTTGGTTGGACCACACTGTCACTCATTTTGCTGAACTCAGTTGATTCTCCATGATGAATTCATACAGAATACCCATCTACAAACCCACGCGAATACAAGTCATACTTAATGTTGCCGGCTTTCTTCCAAATCAGTTTTTTACATTTGAAACACGAGCATCTCATCTTTCCATTCGAATTATCAGCATGTTCATTGGCAAAATTCAAAATTTTGGACACCCCATCACGGTACTCAAGCAGTAATCCTCTATCATCAACCGGTATTTTACGGTACATCCAGCTTCGGTCGTCTGACATATTTAACTGAACAATAGGATGTATCAAATTAACCAGGGTGCTTAGCGTATGTGGTGTATTCATGATTCCTGCATGACTTCAACTTCTAAGTATACGTGTTAGGCTTCTATCCCGTTCCTAGATGCGTCTCCTCACTTGTGCCAACACCTTGAACACGTTTCTTCTGTTTCAAGAAAATTTCGACAGCACCTCCCCATGGTTTCTAAAAGTACACGAAATAGATCACATCAATGTAGGCTAAGTATGTACTCAGAGAACATGTAGAGATATCAGCGAAAAGTCCCCAAAACAAATCAAACGTACTCAAATTGTTGGCACAGACCTAAGTGAGAGACATAACATCTAGCAACAATCCCAGACGAGGGACTATTTGGCGTTCACTCCTAGTGAGTGAATGTTAAACGGGTTTCTAAGCTCCTAACCAAAGTACATGCACAAGTGATTAGAAGGAATTGAATTTATTAGACGATTTTTTGCGTACAGCGCAATTGAAATTCTAAAATCCTAACCAAACTGTATGTACAAATGATTTGATTAAATTGGGAGTATTCGATATTCACTCGTTACGAGTGAATGTCAAACGAGTAACGTTATACAGAAATTATTGCTAGTTAGGAGTGCAAATAAATAATTAAAGAGTAATTTGGTGAATTTAAATTAATTAAATTAATTTTATTATATTATATTATATTTTCTTTATTTTTCTTAACTTAATTTTATTTATTTAAATTCTATTTCACTTAACTTAATTTTATTCAATTTGATTATATTAAATTTATTGTATTTTATTTTGTTTTAATTAATTTACTTTATTTTAATTATATTTCATTTAACTTAACTTAACTTAACTTAATTTAATTTAATTTAATTTAATTTAATTATATTATATTATATTTATTTTAATTACATTAAATTTAACTTAATTTAATTTAATTTTATTTTATTAAAATAAATTTATTTTTATTTTTAAATTTATTTTATTTTAATTATATTAAATTTTACTTAATTTAATTTAATGTAATTTAATTTAATTATATTTTATTTTATTTTATTTTACTTATGTTAATTTATTCTATTTTAAATACATTTAACTTCACCTAATTTTATTAAATTTAATTATATTTAATTTAACTTAATTTAATTATATTTTATTTTAGGTTATTTTATTTTACTTAATTTAATTTATTTTAATTATAATTAATTTAACTTAATTTAATTTAATTATATTATATTATATTAATTTAATTATATTAATTTAATTTAATTTAATTTATTTTATTTTATTTTATTTTATTTTACTTAATTTAATTTATTCCTCATTATATTTAATGTAACTTAATTTCATTTCATTATCATTAATTTAATTTTATGTAATTATATTTAAATAATTTTATTTATTTTAATTTTATTTTATTATATTAATAAATAGATAATTTGCATTATAGTATATTATACTATATTATTTAATGTAATTTAATTATTTTACTTTACTTTAATTATTTTATTTTATTTAATGTAATTTATTTTTTATCTTTTTTTTATGTTAGTTCATTTCATTTTATGTTATTAGTAAAAAACTAAGTAAATACTACTTAGTTTATTTTAATATTAAAAAATTAATAAAATACATAAATAGATGTAGGGCCCACAAATATTGCAATTGAAGAATTCTGACAGAAATTCCGTTGGAAATTCCGTCGGAAATAGCTAATGTAACAAATGTACAAAATAAGCATAAAGGAAACCAAATTGAAACAATTATCAGATGGTATACACTAACAGAAGCTATAATTGCACAAAATAAATCCACATACTGAATTTCCAATACACTAATATTAATCCTAATGTACACAACAATTAATCCAAATTTTTAGAACAATTCCATAACAATTTCAAAACACAAATTAATTTTCAATTTTATCACTGAAGTTCAAATTTTGTTCAAATTTCAACAATTTCACCAACAATATATAGATATATCACAATATATATATATATATATATATATATATATATATATATATATATATATATATATATATACCTTACGATCGGAGGTGCCAATGGACGGAGCTAGCAACGGACAGTGATGATCGGAGGTGGCAACAAACGACAGAGCTTGAGGTTGCAACGGACGGTGAGGTGATCAAAGGTGATGTGAGGTCGGAGGAGAGTGAGAGAGATGAGAAAGCGACAGTGAAAGAGAGCGATGAGAGAGAGAAAAATAAAACAAAACAACAGAGACGACGACTGGGGGAGAAAACGTTGAGATAGGTTTTATAACTTATTTTCAACGGAATTTTCGTCAAAATTGCGTCCGTCGAAATTCGTTCATTCTCGATGGATATTCGGTCGAGGATTGGCAATATTCCGTCGATATTATATTTGGTCCGGGCGGGAACTTTGGCTCCAACGGGAAGATAACAACGCCGACGAAATTTCATCAAAATTACTTTATTTCCAAGATAATTAAATCCGACGTAATATTCCGTCGATATAATGGTAATTCCGACGGAATTACTTCGGTCGAGAATAATTCCGTCGACACTAGCTGCTTTTCTTGTAGTGTTATGGATTCAAGCAACTTGAATAATAATAGTAGTAGAGATTGCAACTGCATGCAAACATTAAATGATAGCACAAAATGAAATTATTATTAGTAATATATATATATATATATATATATATATAATAACAACAATATAACTAATTTTATAGGGAGAAAAAAGAATAATTGTGTGACACAATTATATCAGTTATGTCAATAATTCATAAGAGTCATTTTATAAATATATAATATAAGAGTGTTAATATTAAGTGAATTCATGTTATTAAATTATAAGTTAATATTAACATTGGTTATGTTAAAATCTTTAACAATACTTTTTTATTAAGTGTGTTAAGCGTATCGATTCGTTTAACCAATTTAGTACACATTATAAATTTTAAATTAAAAATAAACATCATTCACTTATTTATTAAATAATAATGTAATATATTCATTATAACAAACAATATACTTTAAAAAATGTAAGATAACATGTTTAGAAAATTAACTAAAAAAATTAAAATTCAATATTTATGATAAATTAAAATTTATATCATAAATATATTTTAAAATTATTTGAAATAAACGTGCATGTCTAATTGTGTTAAATGTGTTAGTCTTTTTTGTTATATATATATATATATATATATATATATATATATATATATATATTTGATCCATTAAAATTTTAGGTTAAATATATTGATTTATTTATAACATCGAAATTGTTTATATTTATATTAATTCTCTTATTGGATATCGTGTTCGTGTCAAGTTATCGTATAGTGTTAAAAATTACCATTCATAAATTTATTTAAACATTAAATAGTATTACTGCTAAAGCTATATTTCGCGAGCTCCTATTTGGATTTGACCCGATGAGTCACGCTTAAATATATTCTACCTTCCCTTGAACTTGGGTAAACCCTAAGTATTTATCCTTTGACATTACTTGTGAACCAAGTATTAATTAGTAATATCATAGAAGATTTCATCTCTAAATAAAAATATCCTTTCTTACGAAGACTCAAGAAATGACAATTTCATAGTTAACTTAACTAAGAATCCTTCTCTCCTCCTAATATGTGTTGGCTTGGTCATCTTTCAACCTTATATTTTGATGATGACTTTGTTATTATACTAAACCTTGTAGTTTTGTATCTACAGATGCCATGCAGCATGATAAAAATAGTGATAATGTAATGCCCCCAAATCCGGGTTTCTTGAACCACGACTTCAGTGCTCACAATACTATTCTACCCTTCATTCACATCCATTCATTAAAAAATAAAATAACTTAATTTACAATATTATACATCTATCTCAGGTTTACATACCTTTATACATTACAAAACATTAACTGCTTGACATATTACAAAAATATGACATTACCTATAACTACACAACTATTGCTTGCTTGCTTGCTTTTCCTTTTCCTTTGTCAGTTCCTGACCCTTCTACCTGTTCAAGTTTAGCTGAAATATCACGTTAAAGCAAGAATGAGCGTAAACTAGCTCAGCAAATGTATAAACAAGAAATAATATGATATCTTAGAGTAATGAAAGGAAACTTTTACAATAAAGTTGTACCTTGAAATAATTTTGTGAAGAACTTGAAAACATAACATAACTTTTGCATAATTGATTTGAAACATTTACTTTTCTGGTTGTACGGTCACAAGACCTATAACTCGTTAAGAGCAATACCAATCATAAAAACTGATACTGCCCAATTCAATCGTAAGACTGCATTTCATTTCAGACGTGTACTCTAGGTGATCAGTCTATCGTATCTTATATTGTGCACAACATAAACATCTAAGACGCAACCACGCCATAGGATTCATATACCTTTTTACCTTTATCCCTTTTTTTATCAAGGTTGTTCTATTACAGCACTTTTATATATTTCGCACCACAATATTATGGATTGGAGAACATAACAATGAATATCTAAATTCAAAATAAACCATCACATATGTCTAGCAGGAACAAAATTGAAATCGACCTTTCTCAAAACAGTTCAACAATGAATGAACTTCAAAATGACTTACAGAAATACATAACATATGTAAATGTCCAAGGAATTGCAAAAGAGAGTTAAAATAGAACACTTGTTTTTGTCCTCATTTACCTTTACCGTTAATATCTTATCCCATTTATGTCTTACACAACCATAATTGTGACGCCCCCAAATCTAGGCCTACATAGCCCAATTTGAGACGTCATAAAATACATAATCTTTAATACAAATAGTTCATAGAACAGAAATGCAAAACTCAATAATACACAACTAAGTCTTCACTATTATTTTCACACTATATACAACATGTGAAGACTACAATAGCTATCACTCGGACCGTCACTCCATTCCCCTGCTAGACCCGGCTACTCTCTCTTTTTCTGAAAAACAATGGAACAAAAGAAAGGGTGAGCTCAAATAGCCCAGTAAGAAATATCATGACTAAGATAACGACAAATAAATTATCATTAGCCTTCAACAGATGAGTTCTTAATTGAATATAATAGACAATAAACTTTGTATCAATAATAGCAGCGGAATGAGCAATCTATTAGAAGAATAATGCAGACTATAATGTCCACTCGGTTCTCTTTTTAGGAAAAACATCCTCAACTTTTATCATCTTAAACACCGCTGGTCATGATAATATAAATTTCCAGTTCCTGATTATAATCATGCCAGTCAATAGTTCATCTTTGCATTACGAGCCAAAGATATTCAAATATAACACCAACGGTAATGATTATACCAGTTTTCAGCCTTTGGTCATAATCATACCAACAACAGTTCATCTTTGCCCCAGGCCAAAGAGAATATTCACCACGTGCCCTAAAAGACACAATAATTATATCGCCTTTATCCTATCAACTGTGCCCCAGACCACATATATTCACAACAACATGGTTCTTGATGATTAGAATAACAACCGTGATATAGATGATGAATCAGAAGAAACAGTATGATCAATAAATATTAAAAGTTTATGACTTTACTTTGTGCAGATTCAAATAATGTCCAAATTGCCAACATGATGTGGACTAAAATTCAAGAATGATATTTCAGATCCACAGTTCAGAATAACAGTTAAGGTTCAATAGAAAGATTTAGAAAAATAGGAAGGTTCAGTTGAAATGATATTAGATGAAGCGCAAACTATTAAAGAATATGTATTCATTTCAGGAAACTTTACCAAGAAGAGACAAATAAGAAATGAATACGAAGAGTAATTCACCAAACATGCGGTAGTCCGCGTAGTCAGGTTATTCCCACAAATTAATAAGGAATGAATACGAAAGGTTATTCACCAACAGGCGGTAATCCGCGCCGTAAGGTTATTCCCACAATTTAATATATGGAAATAAATACGAAAGGTTATTCACCAACAGGCGATAATCCGCGCCGTAAGGTTATTCCCACAATTTAATATATGGAAATAAATACGAAAGGTTATTCACCAACAGGCGATAATCCGCGCCGTAAGGTTATTCCCACAATTTAATATATGAAAATAAATGGCACGTCTTATGAGTAAGAAAGAAACGATATTATTTTCGAGAATCAAATAATGATAATCCCTTACCATAGTAAGTTTGAATAATGGAAGATGAAAAAGATGGTATCCCTTACCTTAACACGTGACTAGATATGAACTCGTACACTTACAGCTCTTTACAAATACTCAAGATGACTTTAGCACACTCAAAGAGAACTTATACTAAGAAATATTTGGAGAGTGAAAGAAAGAATAAGCAAGGAAGTTTTTTTTGAAAAATCCTTAAGTTAAGGCTTCTATTTATAGCAAAAATTCTTATCATCACCAAGATTTCCTAATTTAATCCAAACCGTATATTTCAAGATAATGTTTAATCCATACCACTCATTTTATCTTTTAAGATTTCTTTAATCTAAACCATTCATTTAAAGATCATCTTTTAATCTATACCATTCAATTTACTTTATATATAAAACAACTAACTTTAAATAAATCAATTATCTTTATATATAAAAACAAACAACTTTATATAATTTATCATAATAAAAACAAATAACTTTATCAATTCAATTATTCAACAATAATTCACAATTATTCATTATTATGGCTAATTGTTGTAAATGCAGTATAGTTGGCTTTTCGAGTTAGAAAAATAGGAAAATCACCCAATAATAGAATACAACAGTTTAATCAATATCACAAAAGAGATAACAATAATGCTGAAAATAAATAAGAAAATAACACGTTATTGTGTAATGACAATTATTGATTCAGTAATGTGAATTATTGTGCATATGCTACTGTGACAATTATCAGCTCAATAATATGAATTATTATGCATGTGACAATTATTGGTTCAATAAAGTCAATATAGTACAATAACCACTTTATCATTTAATAATATGAAACACTGTGCAATACTGTGTGCTACAGTGTAATACCGTGTGCTACTATGTAATACCGTGTGCTACTGTGTAATACCGTATGTTACTATTCTTTTACCATCAGGTATTTTAACAGTTCAAAATGATAATACCGTTGACTATTTTTATTTAAAAAGGTTACGTATGTCGCTTTCTATATCCGACAATAAGTCGTTGTGGGGGTCCACCATTATTTTGTTATTTCGGCGCCGTCGTACGAATCGAATATTCCCCGACAAAACGAATATTCTCCGACCAAACGAATATTGTCCGACATAATAAAATTTGCCCATAACATCCTTAACTTTTAACCTTATCAATTTAACCACCTACTGTTTCAGGAAAAATATATATGAAGAAAAATTAAATTTTGTATTTCATAAAATTCGGGGTCTTACAATAATGTTGGTCCATACATTAGTTATATACATTTACATGCTTTACCTTGACATATAAATTACCAATTACCTTTACATGTATCCTAACACACAACACGTCACTTATTTATACCTTAATACTTACCATATTGATCATTTTTATCAATTTATGGTTTACAATACATGCTTCTATCATATAAGATCAAAATACTTCATTTTGAATTAAACTAAAAAAAATTCAAAAAAATGAAAAAATAGAACACTTTGCCCTGGCGCCGAGTGACATCGCCGCCAGCGAAGTGCTCTAAGTTATAATGCGTTCCGGCGCAGTGTTTAGTTCAAAAAATGTCGCCCCGACGAAGTGTTGCAGAATCAGTTTTCCAGAAGAAAAAAAATTCATTCTAATTTTCATGTTATTTTTTGCCCTTTTCTACAAAACTTGATTCCAAGACATGATTTAACATACATAACACATATATGACTTACTAAACTTTCAAAAATCGATTAGGTTTCCAAATGACGTTATTTTTTCAAAAATTTTATTTTAGGTGCCGGCGAACGTTTTTAAACGTCTAAAATTCACTTTTATCGCCATAAACTCCAAATAACCACCAAATCGACACGAACATATGTATTTACATAAACTTAGTCATTTGACTTATTTTTATCATTAATTACATAAAATGGCCAAAAATTATCCTTTTACAGGATTTTGTCAACTTAACAAAATTTACCCTAAAACTCATACTTTAGTTATTGAACTTCATACACCATATACTCTATCACAAGCTTATATACTAACTTTATATGTTCATATAACATCTATATGAACCTTTTAAGACATGATACCAACTTTGATTTGGTTTACATGCTCAACATAACCTAATGTTATATTTTCATATACAAGTCATGCTTTTCATCCTTTAAAGAACCTATTATGCCATCTAGCAAGTAATTACACATATTTCTAACATATTCATCACTTCAATCTAGGGTTTCATCACAACTATCAACACTTAGCACATAATCTACTTCAACCCATGCTTTTCAGTCATGAATACATGTATGTATACACCTACCACCTTTATAATATTACCCTAATGCTTAGGGTTTCCTCATGAATCACTCACATAGCATATAAACTCACATAACTCATACTTTTAACCATTAATACATGCATGGCTACACATATTCTTGAATCTAAACACATAGATGAAGAGTTTTAAGACAAAAATATTTTTAAACCTTTTTTGAGCTCTTCTTCTTCTTGTTATAAAACTTCTTAGAGATGAATGATTCACTTTGGTTGCTAGTTTTACTTCTCTTGATCACTTTCCTTGCAATCTCTTAAGCTTCTAAGACAAAACCCTAGTTTATCTTCTTTTTCCCTATGAAATCTCTCAACTCTTAGTATATAAGTGAAAATGAAATAACTTAGCTAATACTTGAAACATATATACATACATAAGTTATATGTATAACTCCAACAATTAACCCTTATTTAGTTAAAGCTAACCATGCATAGATAAGGTCATTCAAGATAATTCACATCAACATTTAATGGTACAATGGACAATTTATACAAATTAGGACATTAATGTCATTATCTAACTTGTCAAGGCTAATAGTGACATGTCTTATTTTCTCTAGACATTTTATTATTCCATAAACCATTCTTGCTTCAAATTTGCTTATTCAAGTTTTCTTTAATCCAAATTAAGTGCACCTAGCTTAAAATTTATTCTAAAATTAATTAATACAAAATTTGCTCGTTCCAAAATATTTGTCATATTTCAAAATTTTAACTTTATTATTTATTTATAATATTAACAATATTTATCGAAATTACATATCATTACAGATACAACATCCTGGATATCAAACTGAATAGCTGCAATAACCATCAGAATTGATACATGATTAATGTGACGCCCCCAAATTCGGGTTCTATAACCTCGTGTTTAGTTCTCACAATCCAAAATATAATAACAATTAAATACATAGTCTTCAATTAAACTTCGCGAAATAATGCATAAATGTTCCTTATAAAAAGGACTACAATCCCAAGGTCTTCTAACCTTAACATAAACAGTACATATCTTAAAGGATTACAAAAGATTTACAAACTGTAATTACATATAAAACAATTAATCTATCTAACATGCAATAATCTAAGTTTTGACTTTTTTCTTGCCCTTGTCCTTCTTGAAACATTCGGGCTTAGTTGAAAAATGGTTCATGATATAGCAATGGTGAGCAACTAGCTTGCTCAACAAGTTTAAGAACAGTAAATACAAGATTTGATATATTATGAGTGAATGAGAATAACTTCAGAGTTTTCAACAATTGATAAGTAGGATTTTATTCCTATTTATTAGGTATTTTTAGGCTTAATTAATTGTGAGTTTTTAAGAATTTTTAGTGTTTTAGGTCATTTTATATAATTTATGTAATTTTATGTATGTTTAGTATTTTTATATTATTTTTAATTATTTTATATTTTATTTTGTAGGAAAAATAAGCTTGGGGGCAAATCTATAAATTCTAGAAAAGACTGATGGCATTTTGGTAAATAAGCAGCAGAATGGCAGAACCGTAATTAAGCGACCGGTGACAGAATCGTAATTTCCAGAGAATGGCTGTCCGCGCAATACGCAAGAGGTATCAGGACATAGCAAGGGTGCAGAATTGGAACAACGGCATTTTGGTCAGAGAGGAACGAGCAGGAATCGCACAATACGCAGAGGGGCAATGCTGACGTCATCCAGGCGCGGCTGGCATATTGACCGGTCAACTGTGGTGTCAGGGGCGTGTTTGGCAAGTGCGTTATTGCTGGGAATGAGATTATTTTGCGATTTTGAGCATTAATTTGATTCCAAATTGGATTTTAATTCCACATTAGCTTACGATTATTATTGTACTTCTATAAATATATTACATTACATTAAAGTAGATAATTAGCAGATTATTATATATATTTAGGAGCTCTCTCAGGTGATATCTTTTTTTATTATGTTTGGCTAATTTTATTATTCAGTTCTAGGGAATTTCAAACCCGATTATAATTAATGGTTTAATCAATTCAGCAATATTATTTATTCTTCCTTACATGAAATTATTTATGATAATTTTTTTTAATTGTTTATTTGATATTGGGTTTGATTGATTTAATTTTGGCATGTTGAGTTGATCAAATTATTATCGATTGCTAGATTTAAGAATTATATTACATATAATTGATATTGTTCTTAATCGTTGGCAGTGAATAGTGATAGATGATTGTGGTCAAGCTTTTGTTTATTTCTATGGTTATCATGATGTAAGTTAAACAGTCCGAGTTTATGAGGTTGTTGCTTAGAATAATCTAATTTTCTTGTGATTAATGCTTCTATTATATTAAATTTAGAGAGCTTGTTAGGTTGTATAATGGTTAGAATCTAATGAAGAGTTTGTTTTGTTAGATTAAAATTAAGGAAAATTTCGGGCAGCAGAGCTTGTTGTTACCTAGGGTTATTAGTTTCATAAAAGGATAAAAATATATTTTGAATGATTGAATTATTAATTGTAAGGGTGAGATTGAACCGAAGAACTGAAGTCTTTAATTTATTAATTAATTTTATTAATTTACTTTTGTTTATTTAGTTAATTCAAAACCCCAGTTTTAGTTTACATTGCATAAAAATATATTAATCATTCTCTGTGGGTTCGACCCCTGCTTGCTATTATACTGAGTTTGTTATTGAAAGATTAATTTTGGAGTATTAACGACAGCTACCAACAATATATATCAATTGTGAAATAATAAGAATCAAATTTTAACTAAAAAAAATAATTGAGTCTTTACTGTTGAGTGACCTTGAAGGACCATGAACTAATACTTAAGGTAAATCAGATATGTATCTGACCCTTTTATGATTTTGGCACATGAGGGGATCAACCTCTTGTACCTCATGTATATGCATAATATTCAAACATCTTGCGCAAAGGTCGGTTTTCCGAAATATAATCCCCTTATTTAGGGTTGTTCGTTCTCAGTCTTACTATAGGAATCTGCACCAACCAATGGTTTAGATAAACTTTTAAATGTATTCAAGTTAATGAATTTATACATGTAGTGTCTAGCCGAAACAATTAGCTTAGATATTCTTAAACAATTCATGAATCAAAGAACTATAAAACTTCAAATGCACTATGTGAGAATTTATAAACAATATGGATGTGGATTAATTTTCAATAATTAAACCACTTAAACTTTTCAAAAATAAATACAAGTTCAAGAATAGGAAACTTGTCTCTGTGACGACCCCAAATCCGGGTTCCATAACCTCGAGTTTGGTTCTCACTATTCAACACATTACTAACAATTAAATACATACATTGCATTTAAATATCGCGGAATAATACATATTGGTTCCCTTCAAAAGGTTACAATACCAGGGTCTATCAACCTTAACATAATAACAGTTCCTATCACAAGGAATTACAAAAGGTTTAACAACCGTAAATACATAATTAAAGATCTATTTAGCATGCATAAGCTAATTTAAGCTCTGGCTTTTCCTTTTCCCTTATCTTTCTTTGAGCAATCAGGATTATCTGAAAAATGGTTCATGATATAGCAAGAATGAGCAACTAGTTTGCTCAGCAAGTTTAGAACAATCATAAAGATTTAATATATCATGAATGAATGGGAAATATCATCAATGATTCAACAATAGATATAACGATTGTGAATGAAACAGGATTCAAATTTTAATAAACAGAATATTTGAATCTTAAAATGCTGAGTGGTCACTAAGGACCCTGAACTAACTAGGGTATAATAGAGTTTCCTCTGACCCTTTGAGTTGTTTGGTTTTCAAGGGGATCAGCCTATTCAACCCGCTGTATATGCATTACATTTAGTCACTGGCGCCCAAAGTCGGTTTCCCGACACAAAATCCCCTAATTTAGGGTTGTTCAATTCTCAGACTTAATATAAGAAATCCGCACCCAGCAATGGTTTGGATAAGCTTTTAAAAGTATTCAAGTTATTGAATTTAGAAACGCAATGTCTAGCTGAACTATTAGCTTCAGACATTTTTAATACAGTTCATGAATCAAGAACTAACAAGCTTCAAATGCACTAAGTGCGATTGTATAAACAATATGGATGTGGAATAATTTTAAATAATTAAACCACTTCAAGCTTTAACAATAAATACAAGTATGGAAACTTGTTCAACGATAATAATTGAGTAGGGTTAGAGAACTTGCCTGTTTGCTCAGCTACAATAATTGTCTAGCTTTAACTAACTTGCTTTGAAAGACCTAACATTAATAAAGTCGGTCTAATAATTAGTACGGCGTATTTGCATAACTATACGCTTAATAACGAACTTATTTACCACACATAAGTACTAACACATAATTTACATTAGTCAAAGCAATATTATTAACCTTATAGACACTTAATCATTTTAGGTTAATAATTTAATAAGTTAGAAAATATTTTTCTTAAGTGTTGGACACTTATTAAACCCTTAAACAACTTATTATAATTGTTTAATTAAATTCAATTTATTTTATTAACTCAATCTCTTTTTAATTACTATTTAATATTGATTAAATAGAAATTAATTAATTAACTCTAGTTATTATAAATAATAACTAATTGTACTTACTTATTATTAAATAATAAATCATTATTAACTTAATTTTAACATTCTTTAATTTAATGTTAATCAACCAATAATTAACTAAGTAATTAACCTTACTTATTATTTAATTAAGGAAATTAAATAATAGTTTACTAATCTTAATGCTCTTTAATTATTATTTAATGTCAATTAAATAATAATTAATTATTTAATTAATTTTAATTATTATTTAAGGTTAAATAATAATCAAATCATTCTTATTTATTATTTAAATTAAATAATAAATTATTACTCTAATAACTTAATTTCCATTAATCGTTATTTAATGTTAATTAAATAATAATTAATTACTTAATTATCTTTATTTATTATTTAATAATATTTAAATAATAAATAATTAATTTATAAATTTTATCTCTCTTTAAATATTATTTAATAGGCATTAAATAATAATTGCTAATTTATCATCTTTATTTATTATTAACATTTAAAATAATAAATAAATAATAAATTTATTTAACCTAACCATGGTTTAGCTAACTAGATTAATATTTAAAATATTTAAATATTAAACTTTATGAAAAATATCTTCCCCAATATTATTTTTGTATTATTATTATTTTTGTTATAATTTTAAATTAATTTTTAAATATTTAAATTAATTAAAATTAACCCGAATGACATTTTCGTAATTAAGTTGAAAAACCGGACCGATGGCAGTTTCGTAAATAATCAGAAAACTGATCCGAGGGCAAAAACGTAATTTTACCAAGAAAAACACGGAGGGGCATAAACGTAATTTCCCCGGAAAAATTATTACCGCGCATTGCGCGCGTTTTAGTTTTTTACGGGTCAAAACGCTGTCGTTTTGTAACCCCGAACGCTGGCTTCCGCGCGTTACGCGCGGAGTAAAATTTCCTTCTGTCAAAACGACGCCGTTTTGGCTCCGCGTTTTCTCGGTGAACAGTGGTCCGCGCATTGCGCGGAAACCCTTAAAATTTTTCTTCCGACAGAACGTGAACAGTGTTTCCGGCTACCCATTTTAAATAAAAATATACCTTCAATAAATCTTTAACTCTTCAATAAAAATCCAAAAAAATTACCAATCATCTTATATTAATTTATAACATGAAAAATTAATTTTTCATGATTTAATATCAATATTTTTTTATAAAAAATTTTTACATCACATAAACTACCATAAATCATAACTTTTTGTGTATAACTCCATTTTAAGTGATTCAAACTTTGTTTTTCTCATGATTTAATGTTCTATCATATTAGAACATCAAACCTAAGTTTTACAAAAATATTTTTGGTAATATATTTCAAAACTTGTTTACACACTACTAAATACATATTTTAGCATATAAAATATACCAAAATACAAACCAAACATATTAAACTCAAGCATGACATAAATATTACCACTACACATTAATAATCATATTAACATGTTTATACTAACATGATGATTTATTTAATTTAAAAACAACACTTTATTTAAAATAACTATTACCTTGATTTAATGGTTATTCTTCTTTTTCTCCCAAAGTATGTTGTCAATCTTGAAGACATAAACTAGCTTAGCACTCCTTCTCCTTCTCTTGCTCTCTCTCAAAATATTTTGCTCTCAAACTCTCTCTAGCTTGGAAAATGGGAGAAGAAAAATGACTAACACAATGCTCCTAAATTGCAAGTATACTTGCAATTTTGATAGATACATAATATATCTAATAATTTTAGCCCATCATGCACCTATTGGATACTTACACAAGTTAACCACATTAGGTGAAAAGAAGCATGGTGCATGTACTACAAAAAGAAAACAAACAACCCTTTTATTAATTAAATGAAAAATCAAATAATAATAATAATAATAATAATAATAAAACCACACATTCTCTCTCCTCCTTCTTGCACATGGTCGGCTGATAGCTCCTTTTCCTTGTCCCAAAATTATTGACACATTTTCATTTTTAATAATTAATAAGTTAATTTAAGTATTTTTCAAGTGAGCCAATCATTGGGCTTAAATTTAAAATACCAATTGGGCTTCTATTAAATTGTTTGGGCTACTAAATTGTGAAATTTTATTATTCTACACTTGGGCTACTAATTGACCCATGTTGGGCTAATTTAATAATTTATACATTAATTATTCAATCCATGATTAAATAAATAATTAGATTGAATAAATAATTAAATATTCTAACCCATTAGTATTAAATTACTAAATGGACTAATAAATATTATTATTAATATTTCACATTATTTACATTAATTAATAATCATATTAATTAATTTATTATATTTAATTCACTCATTATATTCAATTTAATTGAATATTTAATTAATAGGAAACTTATCAATTATTTTGATGTTAAAACTTTAGGGTTTGTTCACTAATTTAATAACATATTAGTGACCTCCTTTAATTAATTTTAACAATTAATTACATAATTATTTAATCACATAATTAATTAATCACATAAAAAGATTTAAATAATCTCGTAAAAATAACTCGTTGGAAATTCAATTAATAATTTAATTAATAAAGATGTGGAAATTCTAGGACATTACATTCTCCCCTCCTTATAAAAATTCCGTCCTCGGAATTGTAAAAATAAGGTTACTCAAATAAAAACGGGTAATTTGCCCTCAATTCCTCCTCTAATTCCCACGTAGCTTCTTCAATGGCGTGATTCCTCCAAAGTACTTTGACAGAATGAATTATCTTATTTCTCAGTTTCTGTTCCTTCCTATCGAGTATCTGAACATGAACTTCTTCATATGATAAGTCCTTACCAACTTGAATTGGTTCATAGGAGATAACGTGCTTGTAGTCTGGTTTGTATGGCCGCAATACCGACACGTGAAACACATTGTGAATATGTTCCAATTCAGGAGGTAAAGCTACCTCGTATGCTACTTCACCCACTCTTCTCAATATTTCGAACGGTCCTATGAACCTTGGACTCAATTTCCCCTTCTTTCCAAACCTGATCTTCCCTTTCCAGGGAGATACCTTAATGAACACAAAACTCCCCACCTCGAAGTCTCGTTTCTGTCGATGTAAATCGGCGTATTTCTTTTGACGGTCTTGAGCTGCTACTAGCCGAGCTCTTATTACCTTGATAATTTCTACCGTCTGTTGAACCAATTCTGGCCCCAACAGTCGGCGTTCTCCTACCTCATCCCAACATAGAGGTGTTCTGCATTTTCTGCCATATAAAGCTTCGTAAGGCGGCATACCTATGCTCGCATGATAACTGTTGTTATATGCAAACTCAACTAGTGGTAGATGGATTTCCCAACTGCCCTTGAAATCCATCACGTAGGCCCTCAGCATATCTTCCAATGTCTGAATTGTTCTCTCACTTTGCCCATCAGTCTGCGGATGATACGCTGTACTCATTCTCAACTGTGTCCCCAATCTCTCCTGAAGACTTCTCCAAAATTTTGACGTGAAGCGCGGATCCCTGTCTGACACAATCGATACCGGCACCCCATGTCTTGAAACTATCTCTTTGATGTACAATTTGGACAACTGATCCAAACTGAACCTAATCTTGATCGGCAAAAAGTGCGCTGACTTTGTTAGCCGATCCACAATCACCCAAATTGCGTCATATCCCTTCTGTGTTGTTGGAAGTCCTACCACAAAATCCATTGTGATATGCTCCCATTTCCACTCAGGAATTTCTAACGGCTGTAACAATCCACTTGGTCTCTGATGTTCGGCCTTTACCCTTTGACAAGTTAGGCATCGGCTGACACATTCTGCAACCTCCCTCTTTAAATTCGGCCACCAAAAAATGCTAACGTAGATCTTGATACATCTTCGTACTCCCCGGATGTATCGAGTATCTCGTACTGTGGGCCTCTTGCAAAATTTCCTCTCGTAATTCAGGCACTAGCGGTACCCAAACACGATTTTCAAATCTCAGCAATCCCATGCTATCAATTTTAAACTTGACCTCTTCTCCATCGGTCATCCTCTTCCGGATTCTGTCACATTCCTCATCTTTGTCTTGAGCCTCTTTCACCCTATCTAACAAGGTTGGGCTCACCTCGACTTCTAATGACTCGTTTGGACTTCTCACTTCCAACTCCATTCGAGCCATCTCTTGAACCAATTGTTCTTGATCTGTCAATATGAACAATTTCTCCCTGCTCTTTCTACTCAGAGCATCCGCTACTACGTTGGCCTTGCCGGGATGATATAGAATCTCACAATCATAATCTTTGATCAATTCCAACCATCTCCGTTGCCTCATATTCAACTCCTTCTGTGTGAAGATATACTTTAGACTCTTATGGTCTGTGAATATCTCACATTTTTCTCCGTACAGATAATGTCTCCAAATTTTAAGGGCAAACACTACCGCTGCCAGCTCCAAGTCGTGGGTAGGATATCCCTTCTCATAATCTTTTAATTGTCTGGACGCATACGCAACGACTTTGCCGTTTTGCATAAGCACACAGCCAAGCCCCTTGTGCGATGCATCACTGTAGACCGTAAAACCTCCTGTATCGTCTGGTAAGGTCAATACAGGTGCTTCACTAAGTCTTTTCTTTAACTCCTGAAAACTTTCCTCACACTTCTCTGTCCACACGTATTTCACCGTCTTTCTTGTTAAGTTGGTCAACGGTGTTGCTATCTTTGAGAAGTCTTGAATGAACCTCCGATAGTAACCCGCTAACCCTAAGAAACTTCTTACTTCTGTCGGCGTCCTTGGTTGCTCCCAATTCATTACCGATTCAACCTTCGCCGGATCAACCGAAACTCCCTCCTTGTCAATAACATGACCTAAAAATTGAACTCTTTCCAACCAGAATTCACACTTTGAAAACTTAGCGTACAACCGCTCCTTCCGTAAAATCTCCAACACCAATCTTAGGTGTTCAGCATGCTCCTCCTCCGTTTTGGAATACACCAGAATATCGTCAATGAACACGACTACAAATTTATCCAAGTATTGCTTGAATATTCTGTTCATCATGTCCATAAATGCGGCTGGCGCATTCGTTAGTCCAAACGACATCACCAGAAACTCATAATGCCCATATCGAGTTCTGAATGTCGTCTTGGGTATATCCTCCTTCCTGACTTTCAACTGATGATAACCAGTCCTTAAGTCAATCTTTGAAAAGTACTTCGCCCCTTTCAATTGATCGAAAAGATCGTCAATTCGTGGTAACGGGTACTTGTTCTTAATTGTCACCTTATTCAGCTCTCTATAATCCATACACAATCTCATCGATCCATCCTTCTTCTTTACAAACAGCACCGGTGCTCCCCATGGAGAAACACTTGGCTGAATGTACTTATTGTCTAACAACTCCTGCAATTGCACCATCAATTCCTTTAGTTCTACCGGAGCCATCCTATATGGTGCTTTCGATATCGGTGCTGTTCCCGGTACTAAATCAATCACAAATTCTATCTCCCTGTCCGGCGGTAAACCCGGCAGTACATCTGGAAAAACATCCATAAACTCCCTAACTACTGGTATTTGCTCCATCTCGGGACTCACCACTTGTGTATCAACCACATGAGCCAAATACCCTACACAACCTTTCTTCAATAGTTTCTTGGCTTGCATCATCGTCAGACAAGAAGACTGTCTTGACGATTTGCTGCCATATACGACCTTAGACTTATTTGGTGTCTTAAGGTGTATGCACTTCTTCTGACAATCAATTATCGCCCCGTGGTTAAACAACCAATCCATCCCAAGTATTACATCAAATTCCCCCAGACGTATTGGAATTAGATTCACATTTAATTTCTGACCCCTGATTTCAGCACAACAATTTCTATGTATGTACTCTACCGGAATCACTTCTTTATTAGCAACTTCTATGTTCATTGAGTTTTCTAATTTGTCCCTAGGCAACTCTAATCGTCTAGCGAAATCATCAGACACAAATGAACAGGTAGCACCCGAATCAAACAATACATATGCATTTATATTATTGATCGGAATAATACCTGACACCACGTCTTTTGACCCCACGGCATCTTGCACCGTCATATTGAATGTCCGGGCTGTCGGCTTGTTCTGTGGTACCGGTCCCCCGATAGCCAGTTTACTGTTATTGCCCTTGTAGCCGCTACCCCCGTCATTCTTCTTCTTAGGGCAATCCTTTATCAGGTGGTCAGATGCTCCGCAAGAAAAGCATCTCACTTTCTTTGGGAGGGGACAATTTGGAGAAATATGTCCCACCTGACCACAATTGTAGCACGTGTTCTTGCCTTTCCTGCACTCCCCGAAATGATTCTTTCCACAAATATTGCATGCTGGCTTTTTCTGTACACTTCCTTGTTGATTCCCCGAGCTCTTGTCATTACTGTTGTCCCATTTGCGCTTATTGTTGTTATTGTTATTATTGCCTCCACTGTTGCTGTTCTTGCTTCCCCCTTCATTTTTCTTCTTGTTTCTCTCCTGGTTGTACTTGGTTAATGCGTCGCTTCCTCCTTCAGCAATGATTGACTTCTCTAGCAAAGTTGCGAACGAGTCAATCTGCAGTACTGCTACCTTGTTGAATATCCAAGGTCTCAATCCATTCTCGAACCTCCTGGCCTTGCGTTCCTCCGTGTCTACCTGATGTGGAGCGAACCTGGCCAACTCATTAAATTTTGCCGCGTACTCCGGTACCGACATGTTCTCTTGTTTCAGTTCTAGAAACCTTACCTCCATCCTACTCTTCATACTTTTCGGGAAATAATTCTCGTCGAATATTTCCTTAAATTTCGTCCAGGGCACCACACCATCCCCAGCCCTATTCTGATTGGCTTCCCACCAGAAATTGGCTTCGCCCTTCATCATGTAGGTAGCAAAAACTGTCTTTTGCTCCTCAGCTACTCTTGCGATAACAAACGCCTTCTCTATCTCCTTTATCCAAGACTGGGCCTCTATCGGGTCCGACGTTCCCCTAAACTCTGGCGATCCCACCGCCTTAAAATCTTTAAAATTCGCCAACTGATTTGGTGGTGGTGGCGGATTTGCTACTACAGGGTGGCGGTTTTGCATTGCCTCAGCTAGCATGTCGACGAAGTTTTGCATAGGGTCTACGTTGTGTCCCCCCGCGTCGTTGTTAACTGACTCTTCTACCCCTTGGTTCCTTGGTGGTTGTCTACGTGGCGGCATTTTCTGTTATAAACAAAAATTTACATTATTATACTGGTTTCATCTTTTTCATTTCATTATTTTGTATCTTAGACAATGTTTAGCTAAAATACAAGTAATTATTTCAACACGCATATAAACATAAATTCAACTGCATTTATACTCATATGCTAAAACAGGAGTGCGTAGCACTTTACATCAAAATCATACTGCTATAAATGCTTCTATCCCAGAGAAGCTACAAAAGATGGGATCTGACATATCCTACAACTTCCTAGAGTTGGGATTTAGTGACATATTAACCCTCTAATAAAACAAAAGTTGGGTTCTACTGCATCTATTTACATACGAAATTAGAAAATAACTACTACTACTACTGACTGCGCATCCCCCTACGGATCGCGTCGTCATACTCCTCATCCCCGATGGCCATCACCACACTCCTGCTGATGGTGTGCATAGACTGGCCCTCCTCAGCTGGGTAGTAGTGCACCCTGCTCTGAAGCCTACCATATGAAGATCGGTAGACGTAGCTAAGTCTATCCGTCCTCACCCGCTTCTCGCGGACCTCCTCCTCTAGCTCAATCATCTGACCATAAGCGGCATCCCGCTGTCTCTCCATCTCTATACGGTCCTCTATCGCCTCCTGCCAGTGTGCACGGATGGCGGCCTTCTCTGCCTGAACCTGCTGAACCTTCAGCTCAGCCTCTGCCAACCTAGTCTCAACCACTGCTAATTTAGCCTGCAGCTCTACATCCTGCTCTACCAGCTGATGAGTTAGCACCGCAAAGTGCTCCACTGAATCCTCGTACTCCTGTACCTGATCCTCCAGTCCTACAATCCTCTCCTTCAGCTCTGCGTTCTCGCCAGAGAACTGATAAGCCGCATCCCTATACTGATCCTCCATGTGCTGGTGGGTCAGATTCTGCTCCTCTAGATGCTGGACCCTTGCCTCCAGCCCCTCGTTCCTATCGGTCAGTCCCTCTATGATGTCAGCGGCAGTGGTGCCCATGCCATCAGCTGACTCCTCCTCCTCAGACTCATCTGACTCTGCCTCATCCTCACTGTAAGGCCTCATGACTCCGCCCCAGACGGGCTCCACACGATCCCCCTCCTCAGGATCTGACTCTGGCTCCTCTACGGGTGCAGCCACCAGCGGCTGTGCAGTATCCATATGGATATCAATATAGTCCTCCTCAGCAGTGCGACTCGACTGTCCGATCTCTGCCATCCTATATCATAAAACAATAACACACGTTAGTACAGCAATAAAATATATTCATTGATGAAATGAAATGATATTTTATCATGTACATCTCGGCTCGATGGATTTTCTAAATCCATCTCCAAAAATACACAACATGATGAATCTCCCCGATTCATCCCCTAACGCACTCGATATGAGTTTAATACTAAGGTTATAACTTAGGTTTCGCAAATCCTAACGTTTCTAACCTACGGCTCTGATACCAACCTGTGACGACCCCAAATCCGGGTTCCATAACCTCGAGTTTGGTTCTCACTATTCAACACATTACTAACAATTAAATACATACATTGCATTTAAATATCGCGGAATAATATATATTGGTTCCCTTCAAAAGGTTACAATACCAGGGTCTATCAACCTTAACATAATAACAGTTCCTATCACAAGGAATTACAAAAGGTTTAACAACCGTAAATACATAATTAAAGATCTATTTAGCATGCATAAGCTAATTTAAGCTCTGGCTTTTCCTTTTCCCTTATCTTTCTTTGAGCAATCAGGATTATCTGAAAAATGGTTCATGATATAGCAAGAATGAGCAACTAGTTTGCTCAGCAAGTTTAGAACAATCATAAAGATTTAATATATCATGAATGAATGGAAAATATCATCAATGATTCAACAATAGATATAACGATTGTGAATGAAACAGGATTCAAATTTTAATAAACAGAATATTTGAATCTTAAAATGCTGAGTGGTCACTAAGGACCCTGAACTAACTAGGGTATAATAGAGTTTCCTCTGACCCTTTGAGTTGTTTGGTTTTCAAGGGGATCAGCCTATTCAACCCGCTGTATATGCATTACATTTAGTCACTGGCGCCCAAAGTCGGTTTCCCGACACAAAATCCCCTAATTTAGGGTTGTTCAATTCTCAGACTTAATATAAGAAATCCGCACCCAGCAATGGTTTGGATAAGCTTTTAAAAGTATTCAAGTTATTGAATTTAGAAACGCAATGTCTAGCTGAACTATTAGCTTCAGACATTTTTAATACAGTTCATGAATCAAGAACTAACAAGCTTCAAATGCACTAAGTGCGATTGTATAAACAATATGGATGTGGAATAATTTTAAATAATTAAACCACTTCAAGCTTTAACAATAAATACAAGTATGGAAACTTGTTCAACGATAATAATTGAGTAGGGTTAGAGAACTTGCCTGTTTGCTCAGCTACAATAATTGTCTAGCTTTAACTAACTTGCTTTGAAAGACCTAACATTAATAAAGTCGGTCTAATAATTAGTACGGCGTATTTGCATAACTATACGCTTAATAACGAACTTATTTACCACACATAAGTACTAACACATAATTTACATTAGTCAAAGCAATATTATTAACCTTATAGACACTTAATCATTTTAGGTTAATAATTTAATAAGTTAGAAAATATTTTTCTTAAGTGTTGGACACTTATTAAACCCTTAAACAACTTATTATAATTGTTTAATTAAATTCAATTTATTTTATTAACTCAATCTCTTTTTAATTACTATTTAATATTGATTAAATAGAAATTAATTAATTAACTCTAGTTATTATAAATAATAACTAATTGTACTTACTTATTATTAAATAATAAATCATTATTAACTTAATTTTAACATTCTTTAATTTAATGTTAATCAACCAATAATTAACTAAGTAATTAACCTTACTTATTATTTAATTAAGGAAATTAAATAATAGTTTACTAATCTTAATGCTCTTTAATTATTATTTAATGTCAATTAAATAATAATTAATTATTTAATTAATTTTAATTATTATTTAAGGTTAAATAATAATCAAATCATTCTTATTTATTATTTAAATTAAATAATAAATTATTACTCTAATAACTTAATTTCCATTAATCGTTATTTAATGTTAATTAAATAATAATTAATTACTTAATTATCTTTATTTATTATTTAATAATATTTAAATAATAAATAATTAATTTATAAATTTTATCTCTCTTTAAATATTATTTAATAGGCATTAAATAATAATTGCTAATTTATCATCTTTATTTATTATTAACATTTAAAATAATAAATAAATAATAAATTTATTTAACCTAACCATGGTTTAGCTAACTAGATTAATATTTAAAATATTTAAATATTAAACTTTATGAAAAATATCCTCCCCAATATTATTTTTGTATTATTATTATTTTTGTTATAATTTTAAATTAATTTTTAAATATTTAAATTAATTAAAATTAACCCGAATGGCATTTTCGTAATTAAGTTGAAAAACCGGACCGATGGCAGTTTCGTAAATAATCAGAAAACTGATCCGAGGGCAAAAACGTAATTTTACCAAGAAAAACACGGAGGGGCATAAACGTAATTTCCCCGGAAAAATTATTACCGCGCATTGCGCGCGTTTTAGTTTTTTACGGGTCAAAACGCTGTCGTTTTGTAACCCCGAACGCTGGCTTCCGCGCGTTACGCGCGGAGTAAAATTTCCTTCTGCCAAAACGACGCCGTTTTGGCTCCGCGTTTTCTCGGTGAACAGTGGTCCGCGCATTGCGCGGAAACCCTTAAAATTTTTCTTCCGACAGAACGTGAACAGTGTTTCCGGCTACCCATTTTAAATAAAAATATACCTTCAATAAATCTTTAACTCTTCAATAAAAATCCAAAAAAATTACCAATCATCTTATATTAATTTATAACATGAAAAATTAATTTTTCATGATTTAATATCAATATTTTTTTATAAAAATTTTTTACATCACATAAACTACCATAAATCATAACTTTTTGTGTATAACTCCATTTTAAGTGATTCAAACTTTATTTTTCTCATGATTTAATGTTCTATAATATTAGAATATCAAACCTAAGTTTTACAAAAATATTTTTGGTAATATATTTCAAAACTTGTTTACACACTACTAAATACATATTTTAGCATATAAAATATACCAAAATACAAACCAAACATATTAAACTCAAGCATGACATAAATATTACCACTACACATTAATAATCATATTAACATGTTTATACTAACATGATGATTTATTTAATTTAAAAACAACACTTTATTTAAAATAACTATTACCTTGATTTAATGGCTATTCTTCTTTTTCTCCCAAAGTATGTTGTGAATCTTGAAGACATAAACTAGCTTAGCACTCCTTCTCCTTCTCTTGCTCTCTCTCAAAATATTTTGCTCTCAAACTCTCTCTAGCTTGGAAAATGGGAGAAGAAAAATGACTAACACAATGCTCCTAAATTGCAAGTATACTTGCAATTTTGATAGATACATAATATATCTAATAATTTTAGCCCATCATGCACCTATTGGATACTTACACAAGTTAACCACATTAGGTGAAAAGAAGCATGGTGCATGTACTACAAAAAGAAAACAAGCAACCCTTTTATTAATTAAATGAAAAATCAAATAATAATAATAATAATAATAATAATAATAAAACCACACATTCTCTCTCCTCCTTCTTGCACATGGTCGGCTGATAGCTCCTTTTCCTTGTCCCAAAATTATTGACACATTTTCATTTTTAATAATTAATAAGTTAATTTAAGTATTTTTCAAGTGGGCCAATCATTGGGCTTAAATTTAAAATACCAATTGGGCTTCTATTAAATTGTTTGGGCTACTAAATTGTGAAATTTTATTATTCTACACTTGGGCTACTAATTGACCCACGTTGGGCTAATTTAATAATTTATACATTAATTATTCAATCCATGATTAAATAAATAATTAGATTGAATAAATAATTAAATATTCTAACCCATTAGTATTAAATTACTAAATGGACTAATAAATATTATTATTAATATTTCACATTATTTACATTAATTAATAATCATATTAATTAATTTATTATATTTAATTCACTCATTATATTCAATTTAATTGAATATTTAATTAATAGGAAACTTATCAATTATTTTGATGTTAAAACTTTAGGGTTTGTTCACTAATTTAATAACATATTAGTGACCTCCTTTAATTAATTTTAACAATTAATTACATAATTATTTAATCACATAATTAATTAATCACATAAAAAGATTTAAATAATCTCGTAAAAATAACTCGTTGGAAATTCAATTAATAATTTAATTAATAAAGATGTGGAAATTCTAGGACATTACAGTCTCGATTGTTGATTACAGCTAACCAACACAATTTAATATCATTTAAACAGACCTAACAATTAATCAAGTTAATCTTTCAATTAGTATTATATCTAGGTTCATATAATAACCTTTGCACATCTTAATTTACTAACACTTAATCACATAATTAAATAATTAAGGGTATATTAAACACTTAAAAAATATTATCATCATTTGATAATATTTTAAATCACATAAAACCTATATTAATCATTTAATATAGTTTAAACTTCTATATAATATTATTAACCATTTAATAATATTTTATTAACCTAATAATATTATTAATTATTTAATAATATTTTATTAACTTTATAATATTATTAATTATTTAATAATATTTTATTCATGTCTTAATATTATTAATCATTTAATAATATTCTATTCATTTTCTAATATTATTATTCATTTAATAATATTTTATTGATTTCTTAATATTATTAATCATTTAATAATATTTTATTAACGTTATGATATTATTAATCATTTATTAATATTTTATTCACTTTATAATATTATTAATTATTTAATAATATTTTATTCATTTCTTAATATTGTTAATTATTTAATAATATTCTATTCATTTTCTAATATTATTATTCATTTAATAATATTTTATTCATTTCTTAATATTATTAATTATTTAATAATATTTTATTCACTTTATAATATTATTAATTATTTAATAATATTTTATTCATTTCTTAATATTATTAATTATTTAATAATATTTTATTCATTTTCTAAAGTTATTATTCAATTAATAATATTTTATTTATTTTCTAATAATATTATTTATTTAATAATATTTTATTACTTTCTTGATATTATTAATTATTTAATAATATTTTATTCATTAAATTAAGTGTGGGACCGTGGCCATGTGTGGGAGTTGGGACTAAGTTTTAAATCAACATTGGCATACTAATGAATATGAAAGGTAAGACATTTATTAAAACTTAATAGCAAAAACAAAAAGTGGGACAACAAAAATAAGGAAGGACGGACGAACAATTGTAGAAGAACTTTTTTAAGGGGACCGGGGAATGGGGACCAGGCTAGCGACCGATTGATTTTTATTTATTTAATTTTTTTAAATGACTCTAAAAAAATAAGTTAGATTTTTTGAAATTAATTTTTTATAAAAACACTGTTTGTGTATATGTATTCAAATCACACCTAAATCACTATATTCTGTAAAAAGAAAATTAGTTCAAAAAAATTAAACTTATTATTTTAGAGTCATTTAAAAAAAAAGAAAAAAAAAGAAAGTAAACCAGTCGCTAGACCGGTCCCCCTAGACTTTCTTATTGTAGAAGTTTGATATCATAAAAGCACTAATTAGTCACCAAAAGCTAGAGTATGTACCATGTTTTACTCCTTTAATATAATAATATCTAACATAATATTAACATAGATTATAATAGATTCAAGCACTGTTTGTTAGATCTAAAGGAGAAATCAATGAGGGATTGCAAGGATTGAAGAAGAAGATTGGAGATTACGCTTCAACACAGATTTTTTTTTTCTCTAGCTTTTCTCTTTAACTTTTGTATTCTTCGGATGATTTATATATATATGATGATGTTTTCTTATTTAATTATGAACTAATCGTTTATTTAAGATTACAATGGAATACAATGTGTAGTTTATATTAATTTGCTTCATTTTTAATTATATATGAATTGTTTATCATATTTTGTGCTTTTGGGTATTAATTATTCATAGTAATTAATTTGATAATCTAAATGACGTTGTCTAATGGATTATAGAATTAAATTCAAATATTTTTGTACTAAATATTTGTGGGCATTCATGCATGAATTATTTGCAGGTAATTAATTAAGATAATCTATATGAAATCTAAATAAGGATTACAGGTTTAGACTTGAATATAATAATATCATGTGACTGATTTATTCTTCTTCGGACTGAATAGTTGGATTGTGTGTGAGATGAAAATACCTATATCCCATATATAACTTTTTTGGGAATTTGTTCTTAATGACTTTTGCTTAATTTAATTCACATAGACCTATAGTGATTTATTTAAGTAAGAGATACTTACTTGTCATTGAATGAGACTCATAAATATTATAAAGAATTCTTGTTTCATAATTCAATATAATTAATTAATTAAAAAGTGAGTGAAAATATTTAAATGAAGTATTGAAAAAAATTGTGATATTAAGTATTTAAAATCTGATTTAATCATTGTCATTAGTTTAATTAGTTGTTAATTTTAATTAGATTTACTTTTACAAATGCGATTGTTTAAATAGAATTAATTTGATTAAGAGTTAGTAATTTGTAATAATTATTTTTAATTCCCTATGAGTTTGTTACTCAACTTAATCATTATATTACTTGTTGGCCACGTATAATTACGTGTAAATTTCTAATTAAAATTAGGCAAACAATCTTTATATTTGTGCATACGTAATAAAATGTAAAATGACAAAATTGTATCTATACAAAACATACATAACTTATAAAAGTAGGATTTTTTATGTTCCTTATAGCAACGATTGCTACTCATACATAAGTTTTAGAAAATAATTTATATATCAATAAATTTATGTCAAAGTTGGATTACAATTTAGGTGAAATTTTCTTCTTCTTCTTTTTTTGTGGCTAATTTGTGATAATATAAAAGAACGAAAGAGAATTACACATCTAGGGGCATACCCCACGAGTGCGCCATAGCTGACACATCACAAAACATTTTTAACGATGCCAAAGCTAAGGCATAAAACAGATTTCAATTACACAGTTGTCAAACCTGCAAGTGAGGATGTTTAACAATAATACCCTTAAATTTATTAACAATATAAAATCTACATTGAACTAATCTAATACATTCCTTAGCTAGGATATCAGCAGCAATAACAGGTTCTCCATGTTGTATTCTATTTCTTTCATTCCACAATTTGTAAACCATTGTCGCTAGACACATTTTAACAATAGATGATGTTATACTATCCATTTAAGAGTTTTGGATGAGCAGAATTAACGAGTCACATTCAGTAGATGTAACGCATCGAAATCCCTACGTTCCTTAATTCTATCCATTCAATTTTGGATTTCATAATTATTAATCTTAAAATCAAATTATATTTTCCTCAATCATCTTAATGGCGATTTCGTATGTTAATACATAACCTTTAATCTTTAAAATCATTATTTGACCATAATGCGGTCCATAAATTTGTTTATTCATCTTATCATCATAACCTGTCTCAGAATCGTAACGTTCACTTACCATTTATTAGAACTTAGGTCAAACATTTATTACTGTGACTTAGGTTGTGTTTCATAAAATTAGTTGTTAAGATCTGAATAGTTTAGACATTTGAATAATATAGAGTGTTTGAATCAAATTGTATCGGAATAAAAAAATGTTGTTTGATAATTATTTTTTTTTAAATGTTTGAATAAAAGTATTTTACTATTTTATCCCTATGCACAAAAATATTATTAAAAAAAAAAGAAGAAGAAGATAAAGCAGCAGCAGCTGCTGCTGCTTCTTCTCCCACCGCTATCTCCCCCCCCCCCCCCGCCCTTCCCCCATCAGCGCCGCCACCGCTCCCCCGCAAGTTCCCCTCCCCCACCCCCTCCCCCCGCGCAGGCCCCCTCCTCCCCTCATCCCCCCGCCGACCCTCTCCTCCCCCGGCGCCCCACCCCCATCCCCGCCGTCCCTCGCCTCCTCCCCCATCCCCCCCGACCCCCGCCTTCCCCATCCCTGCCGTCCCCGTCCTCCTCCTCCCCCTTCCCCGACACCCCCTTCCCCCTTCCCAGATCTAGCGTGGTGTGGTGTTTACCGGCGTAAGCAACGAAGGGGATAAAAGAGGAATTTTGTAAAATTAAGGAGGTTATTTTTGTCCAGAAAAAATATAAATTCGGTCAGATGTGCCTCTGGATGATTACGCATCATATTTGTCTCTTACCGATTAAGAGGTAACAAAAAAATTACCAAACAAGTTTAGCCTCTGACCGATTAAGAGTCACTTCTATTAAGAGGCATTCAGAGCTAATCAAACACACCCTTAGTCTATTACAATTTCATAATCATATAATTTGTGATTCAACTTAACATCACATGTGAATATATTCATCATATCTCTCTGTCATATATATAACTCTGTTTACCTCATGCCTGCTCCGTATCTGAACCTGTTTACATACAATCATCTATCGTATCAATATACATACATATATTTGTTTATACATATTTGTACCATATATAAGAGTTTATTACATATAAAATTTGATTGCCAAATAATACCTTCGCCTTATTCCTTTACAACATTTCTTAAAAATAAATTATATTTACTGCTATCACTATAAATTTATAAACCATACATTCATTCCTATTACAATCATGGTTTAATGTTTAAAACCAAAACATTTCATCACTAGCATCTGTACAACTTTACATTTAACTGGCTTGCTTGCACATTTCACAAATTACATATAACAAATTTACTTTTCGCTTATCCGTATATTTACATTCTTTTACCTTAGCTTAATCGGAATATCCAGCTTTCTCGTACTTTACCTGAAATGTTAGTTCATAGCAAGAGTGAGCTCATAGGCTCAGCAAGTAAATCAGGTAACACATTTCATGCTTACAGTTTATATTTATGTGTCATGCATCCTCTACTTTACCATGCTATGCTTAATGACACATATTCCACTTAACAGTTAATACACATAGTTGTGAGGAGTGCACATTTCAACTATCACATAGTTTACGTAGAACAATTAGTACACTTAAATCTGAAAAACTTGCCTGATCTGTATTTATCTTACACTTAACCTTTACTGCCTCGCGTGACCTTCCTATCCTTTCATAACCGTCTTGTTGGTCTGCTACTTCGAGTGTTATCTGTAAACATTGCACTATATGCATCAATATAGGATCATAAACTTTCTATTACTTGTCAAACTTTATCCATAATTGCTTAACCAATAATCTCTATTCATTTCACTTTTGATGTATTACACCTTATGTAGGTTAGTAATACATCATAATTCGTTATCGACATTTCAAAACTCATATCATGATTTGACTTAGCTTTAGACATATTATATTATGTCATTCATCATTTCATTATACCTCGACACCCTTTTATATTGGTCATTTTTATCTATTTAGGGTTTACATAACCTATCATTATCATTTCACGTCAAAACATATCTTTTTGGAAGCTTAAAATTTTTTCAAGTGCAGAGCAACTGCACCCCAGTGCCTTCAGACCTCGCTAGCCGCGAAATCTTCTCGGCCATGAACAGTACACTGAGCCCCGGCGCAATGACTCTACATCAGACTTTTCTAATTTTTGTTGCCACTTTACTGATTTTTAACTCCTTCATTAAACATCCAATCAAGTCCAAATTTAAGTCCCAATTTGGAACAGTACTAAGTCTTACCACCTAGTATTTTACAAAAAAATTACTTGTCTCATTTGGCTTCTCAAAATCAGTGAAACACTAGCCTGTAGAAGGGCGTTTAAACTCATTTTCAACCTTGAAATCAAAATTTACCAACTTTGTGATTTTTAGCCATTTGTTTTACAACTTCATTCTAACACTTGGAAAAGTTCATATAACTCATATATAACATGTCCAAACTTTTAAAATCTTAAAACTTCGCATGAGGTGAGATTTGTCCGTTAAAATCCATTTGGGGTCGAAACGATCGATTTCGATCGTTCGAATCGCCTTTTCAATCAAGTTTCCATTCGTTGATTACCAAATTAACTAAAACACGTGTAATAACATAAAACTAAGTCGTTTGACTTCATTTTACCTTTAATTCCTCAAAATTGCCAAAAATCACACTTTGACGGTATTTTGTCAACTTTTAAATTTCAAACTTTAAACTCAACTTAAGTCCTTAGACTCTATACACCACATAGGCTACCACATACACATTTAACAACTTTTTTGTATTCACATAACTTCTATACGCACCTTTCAAAACACTTTACAGATTATGATTTCATTTCATTGTAAATCATAGCCTAATATTGTAACTTCATTTACAAAACATGTTTTTAAACCTTCAATGCATCTTGAATGCTATCAAATATGAAATTATACAGGATTTATTCATAATCAACCCTCTAGTCTAGGTTTCCATCACATTTAGCAACATATAACACATGATCACATCTTAAATCATGATTTCTAGCTTGTAACATGAATATGAATTGTCCATCAACTTTGTTCTACCAACTTGGTTCTAGAGTTTCATCATAAAACAAACATAAGCACATAAACTCAAAAAAAATCTTTACATCAAGCCATTAATTCATGCATGGCTTCTCTTGTTCTTACATACAAATATATAAAAGATAACTTTTAATGCTAAAACTCATTTATACCTTCTTTAAGCTCTTCCTTTTCTTGCTATGAAACTTGCTAGTCTTGAACCTTTCACTTTGATGGCTTTATATGCTTCCCTAGAACTCTTTTCCAGTAATTTCTTCTAGCCTCTAGCAAGAACCTTAGCCTTTTCTCCTTTTCTCTCTTTAACTCTCTTGAGAGCTCACTTTGTTGGAAATTATAAAATGAAGAGTGAAAAGCTAGCTTAATACATACATATATTATATCAAAAGCTCCAACACTTAACCATCTTGGTTAAGTTAACTCATGTAGGGTTAGGGTCACTTTGGACAATTCACATTATTAAACAAGGTTAGTTTAGACATTAAAACCTCTTAGGACACCATGGTCATTCTTTATATTGTTAAGGGCATTTTAGTCATTACACCCTTCTATGACACAATTGTCATTTTATAACTTGCTAAGGGGAACATGGTCTTTTCTCCAACATAGGACTCCAAAGTCATTCTATAATTTATCAAGGGTAGCATGGTCATTAGCCACCAATTCTAAGCAATTTAATTTCCATTAAATCATAGTTTGCTCATTCCTTAACCAATTCAAGTCCATTTCAATCCAAATTCATTTCATAAAGCTTGGGTTTTATTCTAGCATTCAATACTCCATAACTTGTTTGTCGCACTTCAAAACGTTAATTCCATCAATTACATAATCATCAATTTATCATTATGCCCAATTATATATCAATAAAATCTTAATTTGCTTCAAACCATTTCGGTTCCATGATCAATCAATTTTACTTTCCGATATCTCAATATAACTGAATTGCTCATTTTCTCTCTAAATCGCTTTTTTGAGAAACGAACCTCGACTGGATTACCAAAATCCATTATCATTTAACCTTACTCACTTATAATATCGTAATTACGACTTTAACGTCCATTCACATATTTATTCACACACATAATGCCAATTTGCACCCTGCTTGCATATTACATTATTTATACTCATTCTCAGTGTATTACATTCTATATCTACACATCTTATACATGATTATCTTAGTTCAATCATTCAAGATCAATTTCTTAATAACTTCAAACGTTCAACGATCAATATCCTTATTATTCCTTTAATCCCAATGAACCGATTAAGTCATATGGTTCCTTCTTCACTGTACATACATACATATCTTACCTTGCCATTTTCATATACTTGCCTCACCAGGCTTATTCATTAAGCTTGTTATTAACTTTTATAACTTAAGCTCAATTTGCATACTCTTTTCTCATTCCATTATTTTCTAATTTTAAATTCTTTATGCGATCACACACACACACACACACACACACACACACACACACACACACACACACACACACACACACACATATATATATATATACACACACATATTCAATCTATTACCTGCTGACACATAACATCGTGTCTTACAATAATTCTTTTCAAATTACCTTATTGTAGGCATTACAGTCTATCATTCTCTTTAATCCGTCACAGTAACATTCAACTATCATAATTTATATTCATAATAATTTCATGATCTGTTACGTTGCTAATACACATTAATAAATAGTTGATCCTCGTATATTTTATAAACCCTTATTTACATCAAGAGTATTTCCTTATCATTTCAACCACATAGGTCACTGCTATCACATTGATTAAATAATGATTAAATTTAATCGCATATTAATATATCATATACATTTAAATTAGGTTTTAATCCTCTAACCTTTACTTAATTAGCCATAATCTTCATTTGAAAATCCTGTAAAAATCCGATATGTCACAGTAGAAACATCAAACTAGTCATGATAAGCAAAAAATATTCTCAACAACATTTTTGAATAAGGGTAGTCAAAGAAAAGGTGATGGAATGATTCCATATTCTGATCGCACAGTACACAAGTAGATTGAAACCAGATAACCAGCCTTTTATGCATGGCAAGCCAGAGGAAAAAAGAAAATCTGGGAGTAAAATATTTAAACCAAACCAGGTTGCACCAACTTACACAAGGTCATGTCTGTCTGATGGATTTCCAAATTGTTGCATAAGTATTCTGACTATGTCCCTCCCAGAAGATCCTATCAGGTTCAGTAGAAGGCAACGAAATACTATGCATCATATTCTTCAATTGCAAAATAGTTATGTGAGTCAGGAGGGTTCCAACTATTTCCAGAGATGATTTCTTTAACTTTAGCTATAAAAGGGAGCCCAGAATAAGAGATAATGAGACCATTTAGCTGTGTAACAAGTGGTTTCCCTTGCAGCCATGGATCATGCCATAATTTATAAGGCGCCCATATCCCACCTTGTAAGAAATAAATTTAATGGCCAGGCTTTTTAGTTTCAGAATCTTTCTCCATATCTAAGAGGCATCAGTAAGGATCAACATAGTCCAAATATTGGTCTTAAGAATAATAGTCTTTTTAACCCAATCAACCTAAAATGCGGTCGAATTAGGAGATCTTAGGAATTAAAGTGGTCGGGGAAATTTGGGAAAGGGGTCAAGAAAAATTAGGAGAAACTAGCTTGGTAAAAGGGTTAAAAAAAATTAAAAAAAGTAATTATCCTTTTTATTTAATATCTTGATTAATTGTAAAAAAAAAATTGACATATATCAAAAATTAAACTAAAATATGTGATATTATAAAAGAAGAAAAAGAAGAAGAAGAATAAGAATGGTCTATTCAATTCACACTAATTGTCAATATTCCTAATTACTACTTGACGAATAGCCCATCTACCCATTCTTATGTCAGCCATATGGCCCATATCACCAGATACCGATTCTTACATGCATAGAAATGCGGGCGTTTCCATAAAAAATTACTCAGCAAAAGATGGACTTTACAACAATCCTGACAAAACAATATTTTTTGATGATTCATTTTTATGATATTTTTTTTCATTTTTAATTATAAAATTAATATTAATTTTAAATATTTTTAAATTTAAAGTTATTATAATTTAGTTTTATTTTTTAAAATATTAAATTGTATAATTAGTAATATTTTTTAAATAGTTTATAATACTCATAATTATATTGATATAAATTAAATAAATTAATATTAATTTTGAGTTTAAGTTTGAAAACGTTTAAAATTAACTTTTTAAAAGTCAATATTGATCTTATAATTTAAAATGAAAAGAATTTTTCTTTTTTATCTGGTGGAAGCTATCTAAGGAAAAGTATAAGTAACACACAAATTAAACGCAACATTATCCTCGCCATTAAAAAGTATTATGTGACACGGATTTTAATGTAAAAATACACTTTTTAATGGTAAGGATGATGTTCTGTTTGATTTGTGTGTATCTATACTTGTCCTGGTTAACATATATAATATTCAACAAATTACACACTGATAAATTTATAAATTATGTTAGCTGGCCTTTGAAAAAATCATTTCTTTGATTTTTTTCAAATACTTGTCATTAAATTCATTACCTCCAAGCTGATTTTTTAGAATTCTCTCTACACTTTTTGGATATGTATAAATTTGGAGTTTAAAAATGTCATTCCATAAAGTCAATATATAATCCTTCACCATGCTCTGACATTTTATGATATGTATTCAAAAATGTTACTTGTATTTTTTTTTTAAAAATAAATAAATAAATAAATAAAAATTCAAGCCAGTATCCATTTCATTCTTCACTTTTGTTCAACGCTGATATGTTCTGATTCAGAATAAAAACTTGTACATTGCTACAATTGTTCTATATAGGTAGTAAATTGGCTGGAGACCCAAATGCCAATTAAAACCATCGGCCAAACAATCCCATCAATGTACTTAGACAATCAAGTATCTGATGACAAAGATTATGGGCTCAACCTCTACAAGCCAGATGCTGACGCTTGCATCAAGTCGCTGGACACAAGACAAACTGGCTCAGTAGTCTACGTATCATTCGGAAGCACTGCCAACCTTGGTCATGACCATATGTATCGAGTAGCATTGGGCTTGTTAAAAAGCAATTATAATTTTTTATGGGTTGTCAGAGAATCCAAACAGGGTAAACTTCCAAGCGATTCCAAGGTGGTAGCTCTGATAAGAATATTGACAAATTTATTTCTCAAGTGTGGTTTTATCTCCATTAATTTGTCAATGATAATATCTTGTGTCGTTTATTGCAAAATCATCTGAAGATCATTTGCCAAATATATTGTAGGCTTAATGTTACAAAGCGTTGCCATTAGTAACTTTAATCAATTTAAAATGTTTTGTCAAATCATTGATGTCGATCTTTCAAATTTTAATTGGTTACAATTACATTAATAGATGGAAACAAGCAGTGACAATTGCTCAAGTGGTTATAACTACATTGTCATCAGCTGTACTCTCAAAAGATACATAAACATAAAAAAAATTTCTCACAGCTGAGAGATTAAAATGAAGTCTTATGTGTAAATAGTTTGATTCAATATACCAGTACCAATTTTACACTTTTTTATAGGGAAAAGTTTAAGTATACAAAAGTCGGTGACAAAACCGATGACAAAATGCATCTCAATCATTAAAAAGAAAGGTCTGACACGGAAATTCCGTGTTAGAACACCACCTTTTAATAGTTGAGACGCATGTAGTGTTTGATTTTATCAGTGATTTTTGTATATATAGTGTTGTCCTTTTTATAGATGACTTGAGAAAAAGATCGCCTTCATACAAGTAAAATGTCAATGCATACAAAATATTGACAGTTGTACGGAGACAAATAGTCACTAGGAAACCATTTAAAATGTACTAGAGATATAAGAACATTGATCATCTAGCAAGGCTACCAACTACTAGGTACTAAAGTGATGTGATGCAACCAAAACTGGACTAGCACTATCCTCTTTCTGTTACCCAGAATCATCTGTATTGATATCTTCTGCCCGAATGCCCAACTTCACAATGTCTTCAACAAGAATTTTCCCATCTGCAATAACGAGGTTCAACAAAGTAAGGAATATAACGAACTAAAATGACATGTTGCTCAGTCGGCCAATTTAGTGAGAAATAAAAATAGTGGAAGCAAGAGGTTAATTTGTTACCCACCCGGGAATAAAAGAAAAAAAATTACCCACAACGAAAAGAAAAAGAGATTAATTTTTTTTCTGCACAACAGTGAACTAACCAGTCAAAGATGTTCAAATAGTGGGGAATTGATCAAAACATCTTTCACCTAGCATGGAACCAATCAATTCCAGAAAGTGTGAACAAAAGATTTCATTCAAAGCCTTTTAGCTCATACAACAGTGTATCATGCACGGCCTCAAGTTGTCTCCGTCTTCTTAAGCATGAAGACAATTCATATTTCTTTATAAAGAAACATCTCCCATCTCAAACTAGATGCGACCCCTAAATTCTTCCGCCCATTTCTAATTGTTTATGAAGAACCATGACCCATAGAACATTTAACAACTCATTGATCTCAAAGTATTTTACTAATGTTGATCCCCTTCCAAGAAACAAGTAGATAGGGTTCAGAACAATGTTATCGGGATAGCGGTTCGATATGGTAGGTGGAACAAAAACAGGAACGGAAAATGTCACATGTTATGATACGAAATATAGTAGGGGTAGGTTTCTTAAGGTCATTTAGTACAAATACGTTTATGCTAAATGTGATAAGTTAGGATAACTTTCTTAAAAATATAATTAAATATGGTTAGTTTAGTGTCGCCACATGCACATTTTAAAAAAGCTACACCACCTTACCCTTATTCGACGGTCACAAGGAGTTTACTTGGTGACACTAGTTAATATTTTTTTAGAGTTTTCTTATTAAATATTAGAGTTTTTGATAGAACGTTCTAGATTTATCTATTTGATAACTAAGCTTCAGATATTCTAGATATTTTGGAGGAATGTTATAAATATGTGATCTTAGTCTTTTATTTGATTTGATCCTAATGACTATATAAAGATGTCTCTTATTCGCTAAATCATAAGACATAATTGTAATCAGCGGAATAAAACTTTCAGTCCCTTGCTTGTAAATAAGAAAAGAAGTTTTGGATCACCAAATTTAATATTAAGTGTTCCATGTTTTGGAGTGTTCGTACCAAAATGCAATCAACTTTTTCATGTAACATCACTTCAAAGTTCAAATAAAACAAAAACCAAACAAAATCACCCAAAAAATAGACATAGCCCCCAATTGTAGTACCCAAAAATCAAAAATCCCAATTGAAACAAGAAATAATTTCAAACATTATATTCATGTATATTGAGCGAGCACAGATAATCAAGTAATTTGGGATAAATTTCCTCCGCCTCTAAAGTGCTCTAGAAGCTATTTGTCAAAAATAAAATAAAATAAAATAAAAATCTGCCAAGAGTAGCACAAATACATCTCAACCACCTACTCAGTAAGATAGGTAAGACAAAAGGTAAACACACTAATGAATTCCAAATTCGACAACACAATGCTTAACTTCAAAGCCATATTAGCCGGATTGCAATTCCATATGGAATATGAACGAAAGTGGGAACAGAAAACGTTACATGTCATGGTACATAATACGGCAAGAGTAGGTTTCTATGGATTACTAAACGTGATACGTTAGGATAACTTTCTTAAAGATATAATTAAATATGACTAAGTTAGTGTTGCAAGATGCACATTTTCAAAAAGCTATACCACGTTACACTTATTTGAGACTAGTTGATATTTTTTAGAGTTTTATTATAAAAATTACAGTTTTTGATAGGACGTTTTAGATTTATTTATGTGATAACTAAGCTTATAAATATTCTAGATATTTTGGAAGAATGTTATACATATGTGATATTTGTCTTCTATTAGATTTGATCTTGTTTGTAAGGCCTGGTGACTATATAAAGATGCCCCTTATTCGGAAAATTATAAGACATAGCTATAATCATTCTTGTGGAATAACAATTTTAGTACTTTATTAGTAAATGGAAAAAGAAGTTTTGGATTGCAAAATTTAATGTTTCAGAACGAAAATGTTCCATGTTTTGGAACTTTCGTACCAAAATGCAATTCTAATGTTTTCAGGTAACATTGGTTCAGAATAATATATGAAAATTGAAAAAAAGGCAATACACATTTTCAAATTGAGATGAGAAATTCTTATTTATAATTAGAATTTCAATTACTGACCTTTATCTTTGGAAAGGTTGCTGATGAACTCTTGAACACCCTCATTGCCCAAAGTATCCTTCAAGTACATAGCTGCAACAGCCACCTCCTCTTGACTAACTTTTCCATCATAATCTCTGCAGTCATACAACACCGGTGATGTTAAATACTGAACATTTATGAATATATATTTTTTTTTATATATATTAGGATTTTCATTCATATATTCACATCCTTAGATTATCCATATCCTACTAGTTTAAAATCTCCCCGGTTAAGTTCCATCATAATCTATTTTCATTTATAAATTTTATTTATAATAAAACCAAGACTTGAAACCATAATTTTTCACTAACATTAGACTAATTCATCAAAAGTTTTTGTGTTTCCAAAATGACCTGTATCATGATAGCACTGGCTCTTTCAAGTTAAATTAAGTTCTTCATGTACGATCATAGTTGTCATGACGACTAGGCATCTTGGCGCTAGAGAATGACAAGGTGACGCCTTGGATACCGAGCTGCCAAAACTCACACTTTAGTAACTGGCCCAAGTTAAGTGATTAAGCCATTTTTTACCCATATCTCGTCATCATAACCCATGGACTTCCTATGTGTTGTAATTTTATTACTTATTAGATTTTAAATGTGTGATGGATTTTGAATTGGTTTATTTTTTATTTTCTACGTAGTGTTTCACTGTGTTTGTTAACTTGTTCTACTAGTTTTTAATGTTAAGTATTTTATTTTTGAATTTTGATTGTGAAGTATTCTTATAATTATGTTTTTAAGTATATTCCATGTGTTAGTTATTATGTTTTGAGTTTTAATGTATATAAAATTTTATTGTTCAGTATATTTTTTAAGTAAAATAAATAATGTATAAATTACACATTGTTAACAACTTGTCGCCACACGGATGCCACGGCGGACGCCTTATCACCTAGGCGTCTTGGCGGTCAACTATTGCCACGTCTCGCCGTGACGCCGTGACAACTATGTGTACGATTGTTGAATCATTTGAATTTCCAATGTGGATTTACTTATATACCAATGCAGGCAAGCATGAGAGAAAACTAGAAGTTTAACAATTTCTAATAATAAACAAGGGTTAGTCACTAATCATACAACAATTTCTTTACGGTTGCAGCAGATAGAACCCCGAGATGCACTTGTCAGTTTCATGATTTTCGGAGCCAATGTGTGTCTTTCTTTATCTGGTGTATATAAGATTTAGCCTGGTCATGACAATATCACTTTAAGGGGATGAGTAGAGGTGGTTTATTTGAGGTCACTCTTTGAGGGTACAGATTATGGAGTATCAATGGAATAGTATTTGGTGCTCTATAACTCTGCCAACGTGGTCTTTTCTTTGTGGTCTGAAGAGTTCGGGCTCCATTTTTAATTTGGCTAACTAAGGAGAAAACTAATAATCATTACCTGATGTTGGATGTGCAATAAGGCTTTAAAATTTGTTAGTGCTTTTTCACTGCAAGGTTGCAACAGAATAGGGCGATAGGGCAAGGGAAAGACTGAAAGAGGAAGGCATTAATGGAATATTCGATATTCCCCCTCCATCCCTTATGTGGGTAGTACAGATTACAGAATGATAGAAACAACGTATCCTTTGATTAGTGTAATTCCTGACCCACAAGATCATATTTCTTTGGATGAGTGACTCGATCTCCTGGATCAACAACTTGTATTTTGACTGTAAAGATATTTTGGTATTATGTCTTGGAATTTTTGTTTTGATATCTAGGCACCGTGAGTGGCAGCATTTCATTGCTTTTAATGTGTGTACTTTCTCCTGCTCAAATTGATGAAGTGTTTTCAAATTGTATGGATCTTATAGTTGTAATTGTATTAGGTGAATTTTTTTTCATGATCATCTTAAGATGTTTTGAGATTTGAATGCAGCGTATTCTTATGAACCACATGGGTCCAACCAGATATGTAGCTTAGTGAGTGTACTGACTACTGAGTTGTTGAACCATTGGCAAAAAACATATGTAAAGCGTAATCAGAAAGACATCTATTTACCTGTCAAGAACTCGATAACGGTCACCGATCTTCGCATCAACATCATCAATTTCCTTTTCAAGGTTTTGTAGCATAGCATCGACCTTTAGTGTGACAAACCATAAAATAGTTAATACCACATCAAATGCACATTGCATCAAAATTAGACTCACTTTCTTTCTTTTGTGTAGTTTTTTTTAGTGGAAATAGGTGGTTTTAAAGACTTACCCTATCTATCAGTACAGATGAAACCTCATCAGCTACAGCCACTTCAGCAGCTTGGTCTTTTTCCTCTCGGAAAGCTCTATATGCCTTCATGGCCTCTTTTTCTCCATCTGCACCCTTTTCTTCCACAATGCTATTATAAAGATTTATCTGGAGAAAACAAATAGTCTATCATTAGTAATAGATTATGGATGCGATAAATTTTAGAAAAATCTAACAACTAAAGTGATTCAAAAATCACCCCAAAGTTACCCTACAGTGACAGAAATTACTTAGACAAACACAAGAACATTAAATGTTAAAGGATTCAGGTAATTGGGTTCAGGGACTGAAAATCTTAGAGCCCCTTTTGTAAGGACCAAAACCAAGTCCAAGTACACTTAAAAAATGACGAATAAAATAGCCAGAGTTCCAATGAACCTGGTCTCATATTTGCCGACTACAAAGAAGCATTAATGTGCAATTATGTTGAACTCTATCAATGAAATGATCAATACAAACACTGACAAAGTTTATGGTTGGCATTAGACAAGGATTATGTGAACACATGAAAGTATAAACATGAAAGTAACATTTGTGAGTAATTCTCAGTAACAAAGTATACATGAAAAAGTGTCAAACTAGCAAAAACTGCAATTCACTTCTCAAATAAACAAGAAGAGTTCATCAAAAATAATAAGAACAATAACCAACTTTTGATAGTAATACAATTTTTAGAATAAATGACTGCTTATGTTCATGAGTAAGATATACCTCCTTGTTGACAAGCCTCAGGAACTCTTCACGCTCCGTACTAACAGACTGCGCATACCAACAGCCAAAGATTAGTATTCCGTCCCTACCAAAACTAAGGAGGCATTGGTCATATTGCTCAAAAAAAATTAAATCTTCATACTCACTGATGCAGAAGCTAAAACAGCCAACGCACGACTAAGTTCACAAAGCTGCTCCTGTTTGTCCACAGCTCTTGCTCTAGCTTGTTCTTGTGCTTCTCTTGCTGTTGGAATGCTCATCTCATTCAGGGCCACATCCTCTTGAGTAACAGATTCCTTCACTCTGGAAAGCTCTTTTTCCTCTTTCTCTTCCTCCTCCTATGAGAACATAATTTAAAACTGCTCAAGTAAATTGAGATTAGTACTACATGAGCATGGGAAAAGGTGTTGCCTAAAGGCTCAACCTTTTCAAGTCTGTTAGGAAGAAGACCTTGAGCCTTGAGCTTTTCATCTTAATTCGTAACCAAATCAAAATTTTACTCGTGGAATTGGTAGTTTGGTTCTTCTATTTTCCCTAGTCTTTCCCCATGCCCAGCCCCCACCCACTTCCCTTCCCGTCACTCAACCTGAGTCTGCACGTGTGCAGGAGAGAGTGGCGAGGCTGAGTGATTAACTTCACACAGTAATGGGACACTATAGGGAGAGCAGGAACAGGTTGCAACGATAAAAGATGTTGTCAACCAGGAGTTTAAATAAGCCAAAAATGATTAACCTTGATACGTTCCTCTTGCATTTCAAGGAACTCCAGTTTCCTCCTCCTTTCTGAGACAGAATCTCCTGAAGGTAAGGAGGTGATGCCAACAGTATCTACAACCTCATCCGGAAGGGAAGACAGTGTTGCTCGAACAGCTTCCTCGGGCCTCAACTTTCCAGTCACAGTGAAGGCTCTATGAACAACATAGGATGATAAACGAATCATATGTAGATCTTAAAAGGAAACCGGTGAGTTTCAAATCTAACACAACAGACACAGAGCTAGAGAGAGAGAGAGGGTCTTAATATACCTGGAAAGGATCAGAAGTGAAGATGGCACGGAATGATTAAGGGATAAATCTAACCAATCACGGAGCTGCACAATGACAATGAAATAAACACTCTAAAGTTCTGCTCAATACATATATTTCAAATTTCAATTTAATTAAAGTTCTACATAAAGAGAATCAGTGACGTGGACATCAAGACCTTTTTAGTCGCATTTAGTTGAGTTTCAAAATTTGTATAAATCTTCTTCCCTTCAAGAATACCTCTTTGTGACAAAATTGTTAGTTAGTTTATTTGTTTGTCTTTTTATTTAATCTTTTGCTACTTTTAGGGTCGCTGAAGAGTCCTCAATATTACATCAAGAAGTTATGCAGCATTAAGGAGGTAAATGCTGAGTTTACATTTAAAACATCAGTCTATTATGCGAGGCATCCTTGGTAATATTTTCAAAAATGAGTGCTGATATCAATTTTGACCTCATGACAAATTGAAGGCATATGTATTCATAAAATACGTCTGTCAATACTTTAGAAAGTACTCCCCACGGTGAATTAGTTCTTAAGTTGTGTGGATCGTAGGGGCAAACACGTTTTAGGACAAACTTCATAGTATGAAGATATCTTCTTATACTCGCAACAAGAAACCGGGGACCAGCCTAGCAGTGCAGGATTTGTTAGACAGTAAAGTTTTTATTAACCTACAAAGAAAGCGTACTTTGTGATGAAACCATGGACTAATTTGACCAGCTTGGGACACAACACACGTCAAACACTAGAGTCTAGGTACTCAAGGTTTTGCTTCAAGCAATATAGACAACCTTGGTTACTGAATCTGGACCTTAATACAATGTTGAGAGCACTATTTGATGTGTTTTGTAATTCCTACAAAGAGAAAAGTAAGCATTCTAGAAACAAAGTATAAGGAACCAAGGAAGATTGCATGTGTAATCCACAGCTTTAAAAGGAACTATTGAGAACATATTTAAACTCAGTTCCTAGTTTACTGCTTAATATTCATAGATTTGCAAGAGGAAAAGGAAATGCATGATTGGGATTCGTTATAAAACCTGTTGACGCATTTCCTCCACTGAAAGTAATCCGAGCATGCCTCGTTCTCTACAATCTTCACAAAGTTCAGCCTCTGAGAGAGAGTCCACACCCTCCGCTTGAATTAGTTTGTCATCTTTCTTTATCCTAAGAAACAAAAGCTATAACTTATATACTTGTATTTATGCATGCTTTATAAAACTCATTCAACTCAGCTCTTATTGAGAAAAGAAAGCCTTGTCATATTAACACCCCCCACCCCCCCTCTCCTCTAAAAAAAAAACAAAAAAACCACCACCACCTAAAAAAACAAAAAAACCATACATAGTAAAATCTGATGTACAATAAAAAGTTTAACATGTCTTTCAAAAATATATTTGTCTTTCTGAAGGCACTCCTAAGAAGATATTATAGAGTAATACTGCAATAAAGAAACATAATTAACATGCATCATCCTAATCCTAGCATGTAGCCTTTCAACGTCTAACTAGCGTGTATGTATCTAGTCCTTTTTTGCATCTCAACTTCTTATACACACTTGTTCTTCCTTATACAGGTATTTCATATTTTTCCTTAACATAAATGATAGGTTTCTTTCACGTAGAGGCATCTTATATTACATGGCAACCCTAGTGATACAATCAAAGTAATACAATTCTCTACAAAATTAACTCTCTCCAAGATTATCATTTTAGCTAAAATTATGTTGCTAAGCAAGCTTCTGCATATATAGGAAGAGATCACAAACTATCAAGTAGGAAACAAAATGCAAATTTTATCATATGAAGGTGACGTACTTCATCTAAATCTTAAATTAATCTGTACAAATATATTACCGGAGCATTCGTAAAAGATTTGTATTTGTTATTTATAAATATTTTAATGAGACATCTCTGAAGGAATCAAGTTGGGGTAGGGTGGGTTGTACAACAACGTGCAGGGTAGGAAAAATAGGGTTATTCTGCCCTGCAGCGAGGTTCATGTGGGCCAGAATAAACAAGGTTTCCATATACACTAATAGAAACAATCGAACAAGATAATGAAGATATAGTACTCTCTCTACTTGAGTTAACCACCTCTTTGAAGATAGAAGTATTCAACATTTAAGAAGCTAATTACATTATGAGACCAAGCCTTAGCTCAAGCAATTCAAGAGAGATTGAAGTCAAATAGTTGAAAAAGTCCTTAGTTTCACTAATTCAGACCTCATAACACAATATTCAGCTGCTTGCCAAGTTCATATCATATATTTTTTAGTGTTAGTCTAAAGTGACTATCAAAAAACAAACCAGTAGATTTAGATAAAAAGACAGGTGTTTATTACCATCTCAATCTTTTCCGAAGCATGAAACGCAAATATGCATCTGTTCCAAAAGGATTGATTCCCATATATTTGCACATGTTCACTAATCGAGGCCTGTTAAACAGCGGAAAATGTTAGTAATTCACTCGGCAAGCAAATAACAATACATCAAATTGAATTGCAAGAACAATTTTCCTCAGAAGTGCTGACTACAAATCCAACCTGCTAATATTATCCAAGGTAAGCTCATCATTGAACAACTTAGCAAAGCCCAAAATTTCCTCATTAGAGAGCACCGCACCTGTTCTAACCTGCGTTACCATAACAGATCATGGTAAAGTTTAAATTACCAAATTAATAAAGTCAAGCTTACACATGATGACATTAATATGCATACTGACCTTGCTCACAAATTCATCAAGATCTTCTGCAGTTTGTTTGATGTCTCCACTCTGTGAGTTTTGTACTTCCTTAGCCATTTCTCTAGCTGTGTCTTGAAGAAATTTCGCATATTCTATTCTTGCCTTTAGCTTCCTTTTTAACGCTTCCTGCGAGGTTAAAAAATGATAGTGGACAAAACATAATGTTCAGTAAAAAAGCTATATCCAAAATATTTTGCAGAAGTAGAGACAACAAGGGGAACCAAAAACGTGGATACTGCCTAAAGGTATGTGCATTACAGTGCAATATTCACAAGGTGTATGTTAAAGGTGTCTCCATATAATCCAATTGAAATTGAAAGGTGCCAAGTTGTATGAGCTCGTGAGTGCAAACGGAACACAGAAGGGGATGAGAGAGAGAGAGAGAGAGAGAGAGAGAGAGGAGAGAGAGATGTAGATATAGATGTGATGCCAATGATAATAAGGAACTCCATAGCATAGCTTATATTTTAAGTCTCCACTGTGGAATTACGTAGACCGATGATTTAAACCACATATTCGGTGTCTCTTTGAATAAGCAGAGAGACATAAAATACATGTAAAAATATATATGCATGCTTATATAAAAACTTGTCTGCATATTATATGTTAAATGAAATAAAAAGAAAAGTTGATATACGCACACACACACATAATCCAAAAGGAAAAGACTATCCAGCAACAACAGGTAGTTTTTTTGTGTGTGACAAGTAGCGCTTGAAAGTAGTAATTGGCCTTCATTTCAGTGAGAAGTTGATTTTGTCTAAACACCAGAAAATGTGATGTTATTATAAAACATTTGGTATAGTAAACTAGCAGAGGTACCACACTTAAAAGGTTCGATACATTTAAAAACACTGGAGCATCAAGCCTACTTGCGTAACAACATGAATGATGTATTATGCATACTTAATTTGAGCCCAATACTGATGCATGATAGTTATAACTAAGGAGTCAAAACATTGAACAGAGAAACCTTCTTACCCATGTCTTTAAGGCATAAACTCAATTTGAATGTTGCAGCAATTAACTCTACACACAATCAAATTCTCAACTCGCAGTACACTATCAGTCTTGATACTTTCCAAATTTACTGAGGTAATATTGGTGAAGTTTCATACTTCGGCATCAAAGAATGGATATCGTCATAAGTGCTAGTGGAGTAGACCGAGAGTGTCTTAAGGGACAAATGGTTACTCCACAAATACTTTACTTGAGGAGAGTTTTCAAAAGAGTTTTATAAACATGTCCTTTATTTTTTTTAAAGGAAAACACGTTACACATTTTGGGTTAGGTTTGATAGGTTGATAGTGAATGTAACCAGGATCAACCAAAACAAGGTCAAGAGGAAAGTGAAATTTAATGAATTCTTTATCAGTTCGGAGGCAATGAAACACAAGGCAGCAAATATTGATTTTTCTTTCAAGTACATAATACAACCTCTGTTCTAAAATATAGATACAGTATTGACTTTTTAAAGTGAATTAGAGATATTTTTAAATTCAAAATTGATGTTATTCATTTAACTCTTGAGAATAATAAATCTTGCAATTAGTTTACTATTTAGATAGCTTACAATTTTAATAATTGTATACTCTAAACTAAATTAATTCATATCAATTTTGAATTTAAAAATATCTCAAATTGACTTAATAAAGTAAATATTGATCCTATATTTTGGAAGGAAGTATATTATTATGGCATACTATTACTAGACTTTACTTGAGTGCAGATTTTTTTTGATGATTTTCATGTTCTATGTCGGGTTTCAAAGGCCTTTACCATACAATATTTATGCTAGATTTAGTAACTTAGTAGTAGCTATAAAGCATAAAGTCTAAAGTCAAACTTCGAGCGACCAATTTTGTATGAACTTATTGTATGAGCATTGGTTTCAAGTGACCGAGTGAAGATATTCTAGAAATGGTTCGTACTGGAGACATCTCTTGGCTATGTGACTTGTAAACCTAGCTATGATTCCTACATTTCTCATCCTGCTCTCTCTTCTTCTTCATCTTTCATTTCATATATTTACTGCATTTTTTTACTTGCAAACAGACCCTAGAAGCATTTTTTGTCAGCCCTCAAATTAGCACGTTAGGAAACCCAATGTTTCCCTTAACCAATCCTTAAAATGCAACGACCCAATACAAAAAACATTACACACATAGGGCTGGAACGGTAGCTAAAATACCACTCACATGATCCGAGTCTCCAACAGCCACATTTCAGTCTTCATAGTGATGGAACTCCAAATTCAAATTATTCTTTTTACCTCATTCTCACTCAGAAAAGCAAAAATTTTAAAAGCATAATTTTGGAGAATTTTAAGCTCTGGAGGAGCAAAAAATTCGTACAGAAGTACTTAGTTCCCATTATGTTACAGATCTGTTCAAACTTCAAAATTCAACAGAAAACCGGAAAAAGGATTTTGTGTGCTCGCAAATTCGCCCTATAATTAACTGAAAACATATATGGGAAATATACATGCAATTCACTAAAGATGAAGCAACCAAATAGATGGCTAGGTAGCAATCAGAATCAGAACCTGTTCTTTCATCTTGTCTTGAAAGGTTGATGGTAACATGTTTGGGAATAACTTCAAGAATACAGGCAACAAAAATTCCATGAATGGAACGACGATGAAAATAGCAACCGGAACTAGCCTGAAAATATCAGCTGTGGTTCGTGTTAGCTGTTGCCTCTCCCTCCTAGATAGGCTCTTCCCACGAGCAAGTTTTACCACCAACCTAAAACAAATCCTCACATCAACACCCAGAAGCTTAATACCCAACCAGTAATGTTGTATAGTTGATACAAATTCATTCTTCCAGTGAACGAGTTTTTTGGCCCAGTCTTCCCTGTAAGAAAACATATCGTCATAACCAAAAATAGAAATATTTGATAGGGTTCAAAACAAGCAAGCAGATAAGAAAAAATCCTAACCTGCTCATAGATGCTACAGCTCTCAAAGCTGGACCAATACCCAAAATGGTGGTCCATAATCTACGTAAAATGGAAGCAGCACCCTTATGAGATTCTTGCAAACGTTTAGCTTTTGCTTTGGCCTTTGCGCTACTCAAGCCTTCAACAGCTTGATCGCACTCCTCTGCGGATGCCTCCTTTCTCTTTTTAGAAACTAATGCTTCATTATTTTCATCATCATTGCCCATATCAGGTTGACCAGCCGTGGCTGTGGAAGCATAACGAATAAATTGTGAAGTCGGCCTTGGAACCATGGGGGAAACAAATACCGGTTTTCCATTTCCACGGACAAAAGTTGTATTACAGTAACAGCTGTTCCGAAATAGTCCTAATGCCGAAAATTTCACCAAGTCCTCATTCACTACTAGTGCAGCATCGCCATTGTTCTTGCTATCTGTATCTCGAGAAGGAGTGCAAGTATAAGAGCTAAAAGCATGCCACGTCAAAAGCTGAGTAGATTCGCCATAACCCAGATTATTTAAATTTTGAACTGAGCTGGCAGAAATATTTAGGTAATCTGGGATAAATTTCCTCTTCCTCAAAAGTGCTCTAGAAGCCATTTGTCAAAAAAAAATCTCCAAGAGAAGCACAATTACATCTCAAACACCTAATCAGTTAAATAGACAGGACAAAGAGTAAACACATCAATCAATTACAAATTCCACAACCCTTTGAAGCTCAAATAAAACAAAACCAAACAAAATTACCACCCAAACAAATACATCGTTCCGCCTGAAAACCCCAATTGAAATAAGAAATAATTTCACACATTGTATTCAACATAAATGAAAGATGCAACGTACATGAAAGACTATCTATCTCTTCCCTAATTCGCTAGTTAATGGCTGAATTAAAACCCAAAAAAATGAACAAAATTCATGTCCTAATTGATGATTGAGTTCATAACTTACCGTTTTCCACTTTTTTATCAAACTTGCAACAATCAGCTGAGCAATCATCGTATGTTAATCAATCAGCAAATGCCGAAGGATTTATATAATAAAGGGAGTTTTTGGGTCGCAATCGGAAAGTATAAAGGAAAAAGAATAGAGGAGCTGCTGTGATTATAGAGACAGCTAATGCGGGAAGAAGGGGTTCGTTATATAGTAATGTGCGGCTAGTCTTTTTGTGCAAGAATTGTTACGTGCGTCTTTTCTTTTTGTACAAGAAATTGCAAATATAGAGGAGACAAATGTTCCTTTTCAAATTATTAGATAATTATTGAATTTTTAAAAGTTAAGTTTAAATATTTTTAAATTTAAAATTGACATAATTTTTATTAATTTTAATGATAATTATTGTAAATTATTTAAAAGTATTACTCATCATCATAAGATTTATTATTTCATAATTATTAATAAATTATCTCATTTTTTAAGTTTGAAAATATCTCAAACTGATTTTCAAAAAAGAAACTGATATTTCTAAATGAGATTTTGATATTTTCATATATAAGACCCACATATAGAGTCTATAAAGATGGTTTAATAGTCGTTATACATCTATGCAACACTTTTGGTAAGGCCTGCATGTGAAAATATCAAAATCTTACATGAAAATATCAGTTTCATTTCAAAAAAATACAGTGATTTTATAATGGAAACTGATATTTTCACAGTATTTTTTTATATTTTCATATGAAAATCGTGATTATAGGTTTATAACGATGGTTTTAAACGTTGTTATAAGTCTATAACGACGATTTTTATATAAAAATATCAAAAAGTGCTTTGAAAATGTTAACTTTCATTTATAATTTGGGATGCAAGAAATATGAAATATGTAACGACTCGAGTCAAATCCTGAGACGACTCGAGTCAAATCCTGAGTCTGAATCAAATCACCCAAAAAGTCATAACTGAAGGTTCACCCAAAAAGTCATGACTGAAGGTATTTATAATAGCAACTTGGTAATAATAGCAACTTGGTTCCTTATAAACACATCCAAATATCTTACATTAACCAATGTGGGACTGGAGTGTTACAAATAGGACTATGAAAATTTGTGGGAGCAAATATTTATCTTTTCCTTATTTTATACTCATTTTTTATTTTATTTTTACCTTTTTTATGGGTTTCGTTAAGATTTTATCATCCTTCTAAAGGCTCAGTAATTTTTCAATTTGTTGTTGGTTGATACTTGATGCTACATAGCACTTCTTTAACATTATCTGTATATCACAAAAGGGTTACATTTAACTTTAATTCTAATTAATTTATAAACTTTAAAATAAAAAAAAACTATGATGTGAATTTATTTTTGTGATTATTAATAATTTACAAGTAATTTACGATTAATTAGTTTAATCAAAGTTAAATAAATTCACGTTAAATTTTAAGTTTCAGACTTTCATAAAATGACTAAAAAAATTAAATAGGATTTCTTCTTTTTTATTAATTTAAGAATAAACTTATACAATTGTGAAATATTCAAAAAGCCCCGACAACTCAGTAAAGTAATTGAATCTTTTTTACTGATGCTAAAAATACTTTAGAGCCAAATCTTTATTTCCTAAAAGTGGTCACGTAAGATACCTACTTACCGAAAGTTAGATTACTAGTAACAGGAATCGGTCAAATCTTATCATTTTCATTCGGTAAAAATTATTTGATTATTAGTAATAGTTGTTGGGAGTGTTTTATACGAATTCAAGATTATTGGGTAATTTTTTTTTAATATTCACCTTTTACTCAAATGACTCATATCACTCATCAATAATTTTTTGTCAAATAATATTAATGGCCCAAAATACTATCCAACTAATTAATTCAATAGTATTTAATAAAATATATTTAAAATTTTATTACTTTTGTAAAATAATAATTTATAATATATTCAATTATTAATACATAAATAAGGATGAATATTTTTGTCTATAGAAAGATCTCAAGATGTGATAATTTAAGATTATTACCTATTTTTTGGTTATTCAAACACTCACTTTAAGTAAGAATCTTGACATTCTATCGTATATAAGATTAATTGAGAATATAAGATTACTAACGTAACAAATATAATTTATTCTGATAACCTTATCATGTATCTAAAATGACAATTTCAAATATATGTAACAAACACTTACTAAAAATACGTATAATTCACCAGTCACTTCGTTAAATGGGCACTTAATACTTTGCACCTAATTTTCAGGGTCCAAAAGAGTTCAATAGTTATGTTTTCATTTAGAGACAAAAAAAATTGTTAGTTTTTCTAATTAATATATAGACTAACATTTTCCCTTCTTTTTTTATTTGTCCTTTCTACTTTGCATTTGTTTAGTTATTAGAGTTTTCAGCTGTAGCGTTTAGACCTATGTTGCATTTAAAATAAATTATTTTTAGACAATAAAATTTTCAATTGCATTTGTATTTTCAAAAACTCAAAACGTTGTGTAACCAAATATGCACTCGGTGAAAATGAGATGATATAAAAAAGGGTCCGCTTAATGTGTGTCCGGACACACATTAAGCGCGGAAAACAAGAGATGGATCCTATTAAATATTATTTTTTTATATATTTGTACTGAATTCAATACATGGAGTCCACTAGTATATTATTTTTTTATACATTAAATTCAGTGCAAATACATAAACAAATAATATTATGCATTGAATTCCGCACTTAACATGTGCCCTTGTGGACAAATTCTAAAAAAATCCTATAAAATTTTACTTTATCCAATGAGAAAGAACAAGTAAGAACATTTTTTATTTCCTCGAGCAAAGAAAAGAATTCGTACACACATTTATACATAGAAAGGAACTGCTCCAGCTCCTGATGAAATTAGAGAACAAAGGACAAGACTGGATATGTTATTCAGAGAGCATTGGTTGGTCCTAAGATCCTTCATCATTATTGAGAACCCCCCGGACTCTATTCAGTGTCCCAAGATCCTTTATTCATCTGGTCATTGTAAAGCATAAAACATGAAGCTCCAGCATAGAATCTCTGCACATCACTCCATTGATTGATTGCTATCTTTTTACCATTTCCACTGGAACTGAAAGCATCCCTCATAACCTGCAAAAAAGAATAAAAAAATCCTTTATTATTCATTTGAAGCCAGTCTCACTAATGCCTGCTTCGCAATGCGGGTTAAAACCTAAGCGACCACAATTTGCGATACGAGTGTGAGTGCGAGAGCATGAGAGCAAGAGCGGCAACCTTACTCTATTTATCGATCTAAGTATATATAGCATGCTTTTTATATAAACAGATGATTAATTTAGTTCTACAGTATTTCTCAACTTTATTTAAAGTTCCACAAATATTGACAAAATATATGGGGTGGGAATGATACTTAAAAGGAGCAGGAATGTTATCAGAATATACAAGCATTATTCGTTTGTTCGCCAAAATGACAGTTAGTAACTTGAAATGACTATTTGTATAAATTTATTGCCACTACGAACTCTTTTATCCCAAAATTAATCCGTTATTATAATACCTCATTAAATGGCCTTAGAAATAACTAAACATAAGGATTAAGTAACACTCCTCGGATAAAATAGTCCGTATATTAATAAATTAGTACAAATAATACTGACCCACCCATCAATTAGCAAACAAACATGGGTATAACAATACACAACAAATAGTTGGATGGTTCCAATATTTTCATGTCTCAGGTTCAAGTCTCGGGAGTCTCTTGTACTACGCAAATGGAGGCTGTTTGGTAATCACTTTGTGTCTCTGACCAATCAAGTCAAAAATTTGACTTACATAGAACACAGATTAGACAAGAATCCGGCTTGGAAGTGACAATCCATGATTTCAGTGCAGATACGCCATCCTAGTGTTAGGGATTAGGTTACTTAGGTTGGAACAACTAGCAAAATGGAAACAAGTCCCATTTTCGGTTGCCATAAAATGACAAGTGGAAGTATTATTTTTTTTTCTCTAATTTTATCTTTCTTTTTTCCAACCACTTATTATAGTTCTTGGATTAATACCTGTTCAACCGTGCAGCACAGAATCTAAGTGGGACATTTCTTCATGACAGGATGAGGTGGTTGGGAAAAATTTCATTCTTAAGTGCCATCATATAACAATCCCGTTATAGGTATCAATAAAAACACTCTTGTTGTTTGAAGGGAGAAGGGATGGACTTATTATCAATCTAAACTCAAAATTCGTGTTATCATATTTCACATAAACAAAAATTCCACAGTTGCAAAGGAAACATATCTGGGTGATCCGGTTTGTACAAAATGATTATTACCTACATAATGAATTTTCTAAAAGATGCAGGTCAACCTACAAGAATTCACTTTACAAGAAACTTTACAACATCATTTGACATTATATCATTATTTCCACCCTCAAACCCCCAAATACCAAAAGGACTAAAAATGAAAATATAAAAATAAAAATCCAGCCCTGCCTATTGTAATATTATACAATCTCTATTCAACTTTAGAATTAAGCACACTCATACACATGCACAAGCATCATTACACTTTCTACAGATACAGAATTATGAAGGATGCAGGTCCAAATTTATGCATACTTCTGTATTATATAATCTATATTATTTTATTTATACTGGTTTATTGAATAGTTGTACCTACACTAGCAATCCTGTTCAAACTAGAGTGGACTAAACTTGGACCATACCAAGCTTAGATGATAAAATAACAAAGCACCATTCCCCCTTCCCCGTTTAATGAGGTCGTTGCATAAGTGAACTAAAGAAAGATTTGGGACTCTATCTTCAAACATTATTTCAAAAGCTTAGCACAAGGCCAATTGGCAGTCAACAAGCACACATCTAGAGTAGCCTTGAACTTTAATACTCATAACTTGTCCAGAGTCTTGCAGACTTGATAATATTCTAACAATATAAAGAAACAGTATTATATTCAGTAAGAAAAGCATACCAAGGGAGCTTGAAGGTGTCCTTCCACCATCCTTGTTTGCAGCAGTTGAGGATTATTTTGTCCAACCTTGTAATGACTTCCGGGAAAGTTGGCCTTATATTGTATTGCGGATTCCAGCATTCCTCAATCAACCTATATGTTTTGCAAAGATAATATAATTAAACAGGAGAATAGATTTTAACTTCAAATTAGAATACCATGAAGGGATGAATCCATTAAGATCAAACACCACAAATGGAGAAAAGAAGCAATAAGTTATATGACTTACCACAAATCTCATTTGCTTAGTTTAGCTTGGCTAATTAAGGAAATCTACAGAAAGCTCATACATGCTAATATTCTATTAAAAAAGAAGTAACCATCTCATATGCCCACACATGGATATAACAAATCAAGCTCAGCATAACATACTTGGTAAAAAAGTAAAGTTTGACAAAATTGATGCCCAAATTGTAACTGCCTCACATCTTCACATAGGGAACATATGACTTGGCTAATAGAGTACATTTTCGCAATTGACAAAGTGGCTAAAAAATCAATCAGATTATTAAAAAGTGTAACCTAGTTCTTAAACATATGTGTGTGTGTCTATATATATATATATATATTACTATTATTTTAATATCTACTATTGTTTTAATGAACTTAATTAAGTGGTGAAATATAATGAATCGAAGAGCATATCTGCCTTAAAATTGTTAGATATCAGAAAAATGACCTACTCTTTCAGATCTGGAGGATAAGACTTTGATTTTTGCTTAAATATCGGTCTCTTTCCTTCTATGCACATCAATCTAGCAGCATCTTCTGGAGACTTGGGTTGAAATGGTTGGACTCCCTCCGTCATCTGAATCCAGTTACAAAGAAATATGAAATAAATATCAATTTATTAGTCACTTCCTTGTTTTATCATTCATAAATTCTCAAATAAAATAGTGGCATGACTTTTTTCTTAGAAAATAAGCTGGCTGAACCTGTAACAAATAAATGCCAGAAGATAATGAAGTCATTTCAACCAGGGTAAAACTTAAAAGCTTTCGGTTGCAAAAAAGCTTTTGACTAAACCTTATGTAATCAGGTTAAAGTATGATCGTTATATATTGATCTAACAAACACCAACAAAAGCTGGTTCAAGCACATAAATTGGCAAGACACCCATCACCTGTACAAAAAATAACACTGAAAGGACCAAAACCAAGGTAGAAAATCAAAAGAATGGGGAGAAATAAGGGAAGGGATACCTCATAAACGAGAAGAGCGAAAGAGTAAACATCTACTCTTTTCTCAAATATTTCACCTTTGTAGATTTCAGGTGCCACATATAAACCTACATTAACAAGGAGAACAGTAATGAGATTTGCACATTGAACTGAAAGAATTTGTTCTTAGTTTCATGTATAAAAAGATTTACTTTTTTTATATTTCACAATTCTTGATATTTATTTATTTATTTATTATACTTCACAGATCTTGAAATTATTCATTTATTGATAATTTCACATTTCTTAGATATATTTGGTAATTTCATTAACAACAGAATGCCTTACTTTTACCAATTCAGGAAAACAGTAAATGCATTAATAATTGAATTTTCACATATAATGCATACTAAATCAACAGTAAAAAAGTTTTTAATTAAAATTTGAGAATACGTTACTCCGAATTTCAAAATAGGGAGATTTCTCAAACTTGTTTTTTTAAGTAGTGACCTGCCTTTGTGCATGCCAGCTGTACTTGATTAGAACTGAATTACAAAAAGACGAAAGGAACTCACTGAATTTTACCGTCACAAAATTTTCCCAAAATAAATCTGAAACTAGTTCACACTTATTTCATATTTGAAGCAAAATAATGGATTGTGATTATTATCAAAAGGTAGAAACCTGTATGAAAATTGAAATGTGATGTGACATTTACAAGGAGAATGCATAGGAAAAACTGTTTTTTCAAGGACAAAAAATATCTTGCAATATGTTGCAGCTTCAAACTCTATACATGTTAAATAAAGTTCCATTAACTAATTTTTTCCTTCTATGATTTCCATTCTTATTCTTTTGGCTCTTTAGAATGACTATGATCAACAATACATGGGTTTAAAATAACTATCTTTATTATGTTCCCAAAAATAATTACCTACCATGACTGAAAAAGAAGGCTTCTGGTGGTTCCCATAATAGTCGTACAGTTTCAAGAGTTTCATTGGTCCAAATTAAGGGTACTTCATAATCTAATCCATACCATTCTTAAGAATAAATAAAAATTAAAAAAATAATCCTTAGGTCATGTATATCCAGATTAGAATCTTTTAATACCAAGAAAGATTATTTAAAAGAAAGTTGACTGAAAATAATAGTTTGCATTTCCTATGTATCTGTTTCCTCGTGTGTCACTGTCAATTGCTACAACTTGCTCTCTCTGGAGCAATAGGTTATCAATTGTTCAATAAAAAACTTTAGTTCAAGCTGCCTTGGTGTGTACAATAACTTACTGGAACGATCAATGGCTTCAGGCAACAATAGTTTTGCTTTGTCTGGAGAAATTGTTGACATCCTAAGTACACCGAATCCTGCAACCTTCAATTGACCTCCAGAATCCAGCAAAATATTTCTGGCACCTTACCAAAAGTTCGAATATTAAAAACAGTGCATCTCAACAACCAAATTCAATTTAAAATTATTTAAGCATCAAAATTGATTTCTGCACTTAGTTGCCTTACTTCGGCTTTAAATCACAATGGATAACTGGGTCAGGTTTACATTCATGAAGATAATTCATGCCCCTGCTAAAAAAAATAGCCAAGATCAAAATATAAAATGGATAAAGACTCCTTGAGGAAAATTTTCAACAAGTTTTTCAAAACGATTATTATTGTATAGGAAAGAAGTAAAAAAAGATGACTACCAAAGAGTAATAATAAGAGCACGAGGAAATATTGATCCAAATAATGGTGTGACAAATTATTTTGACATAAAGCAAGCAAATTTTCACTTGCCTAGCAATATCAAGAGCGAATCTTAATGCTTTAGATAGAGAAAGACGCCCTTTCTTTTGTAGATACGTTTTCAAATCACCCTGAAAAATCCCCATCAATATGAAAAAAAATGTTATATATGCACTTTTTCTAAGGTATAAGTTATATACGTATTTCACAGATTAAATACATCAATTTGTAGGTTATTTACATAAAATCTCATAATTAGAGCAACTTATACTAAAACTATTTGGAGGAACCCATATGACCATTTTACACGTAAACTCTAAGAGGTGTGAAATGATCTCAATATATTCAAATGTCAAGAAGTCTATAAAGAGAACATAAACATAACTTAACCATGATAACAAGGTGAAAGAAAGGAATAAGAGTACCTATCTCCGCAGAGAATCGGTAAAGAAACACACACAAAAAAGCACACAGTTTTAATCTCAAATCAATTCATTCAATAATCTGTCTACAATAATGAGTTTAAAACCCTATTTATAATGCTCCTAAACACTCTCCTAATCCAATTTAGACTCTAAAAATAAATACAAATTAAATGAGATAATTACAAATTATAAAAACTAACTTAAACACAACTTCTTATTGAAATATAACTCCTAATTAAAATCTACTACTATAATAAAACTATCCTAATTAAAATAAAACTCTCATAAAATATCCTACTAAATAATTCCATTAATTATCCAATATTTATTCCTAGCTAACAATACAAAATTAATAATAAAGAATTTTTTTTTCCTTTCCGCATCAATAATAATGGGAAACTTGAACCATAATCTAGTAGTGCTACCTGTTCAGTTTTTCTGTTTCTCATATAACGAGTCAAATTTCTGCCAATACCCTTTAGTTGTATTCATATGACGAGCAGAAAGATATTTTAATATTTCCATTCTTACTTCTTAGATCATAGTATTATAGGCAATAGAGTCTATTTCATTCTTAGATCTTAGTATTATAGGCAATAGAGTCTAGCCAGTAGGTGTACCTTTGTGTGTTTACGAAATTTATCTATACATGAATAACAACAGACTATTTACCTAAACAAAATTCCAATAACTCAGTCAATACATGTATACTCATACTTCTTTGACTCGCATTGACATATTTACAAAGCTAAAAACTAATACATAACATTTAACTTTCTATTTTTGTATCTCCTTCAACTTTATAAACAAGCATTTTAATCAAATAAATCACGAAAATACTTATTACTTCTTACTATTATTGGCATTATACACACTGTATACAATTCGTATATTCTCATTACTTTTACTTTAAGCAATCACTAAAAATACTAGCATTTCTATTTGTCCAAATACCTATGGCACCTTCCCATCCTTCTTCCCCCCAAAGCCTCGAAATCTGGTAAGCAGCCGTTCATATTTTCCTAAAGGGAAGACCAAACACTCTCCAAGAACCCCAACAAATGAACTCTGCAGCTGCAAAGCCAAAGGTGCTAACGTATGTTTTCTTTTTGTCATCAATATATTATTTGCATCTTTTTGTTGAACAATATATGATTTTTGAAAAATTGTGTATTCCACAATATATATATATTTATGCAATATATAAAAGGTAGGAATGGATTATGCAATATATATACATATATATTGCATAATCCATTCCTTACTTTTCGAAAGAAAATGTAAATGTTATGTTCAAATTTTCACAAAGTTCTCCTTTATTGTCTTGAGATTTTTCTTTAGTGGTTGAGACTCATTTCTTTCACACAAAATGTATTGATTTCTCATTCATCATCAAGAAGAGTAAATCAAGTAATTCCCGAAAAGTGACAATTAGCAAAAGGTATTTTCTTTGATTATTTCCTTAACAAATAGCAATTTGTGGTTGATTTATTTTAGATTATTTATTACAAGACAAAGGATATACATAAAAGAAAAGCAGCTGGACTAAAAGAATCAATGTCCCAAACGATACTTAAACTTCGTAATTTGATACAATTATTCAATTGAAATTGGATTCACAGATATGAGTGGTCTAGTCATCCTACCCCTTCAATATTCACTTCAGCATTATGCTCGTATTTCTTAACTTCAAACAAAATCCTAAAATCAATGCACATTAAAAAATGTTATGCGTGCTTGCACACACATTACACACACACACAGAAAAAGAGAGAGAGAGAGAGAGAGACTTACTTTTGTAGGATACTCTGCAATGATCATCATGGGTATATTTTGGGTGACAGCTCCAACAAACTGAACCACATTAGGATGCCTAACCTTTTCTAACAAAGTTAACTCATTTTTGAAAGAATTTCTGCACAGAAGGGTACACAAAGTTAGTAAATAACACCATGACTAAAGGTCAGACAAAATTTCAAGCTAACAACCCAACTAAGAAAAGATATACACACATGCTTTCGGGGTCTGAATAGCTATCCTTGTCAAGTATCTTTACAGAAACTTTTGTGCCATTCCATTTGGCAACTTGGTACGATCCCTGCCAAAAGAAAGAAAAATTTATTTTGTTATGAAGTAAAATTGATTTGAGAAGGTCATTTACAAAACAACGCAAATTCCAAATGAATATTAGGGGGACGGGTGTGTCAAGAAAAGTGAGAAGCATAAAAATCATTCCAAAACAAAAATTCTATTGTTCCAATATTATTTTTTCTCTATTTAGTGCTAACTGTATCAGTACTCAAATGACCATTTAAATAGATCAGGAGAAAGCATTTTGATATTCATATTTTTAAGGCGATAATGTGCGTGATAGATTAAACTATAGCTTGTACCAGGTCAGCCATAGTTCACAAATATGCTAATATACCATCTTAAGAGTTCCCCAAGAGTATGGAAGTGTTGACTGGGTTCGCAGGCTTCTACTATAAGCTAATGACACACATTGCAGCCAGGAGATTACTATGGATTCTTCCTATATCACCCTAATCAGTTGTAATTTCGCAATTAGACTGAATACATTAAAATACCTTATATAATGCCAGAACAACATAGTGAAAGGAGATAATATTAATACCGCTAGCATCTTTAAAAATACTTAAGCCTACAGTGAGCTGACACATACTATAATTTAAAATTACTTTAGTCTACATTGAGCTGACACATACTATAATTTAAAATGCAGGGATACGTCCATTCATGCTGTGTCTTAAGTCAAATTGTTGACATAAATTATTTGCATTTGCAGGTATGATTATTAAATTTCCTTTAACCTAGAGGCTCCAAAAGTCAGAGATACATACAATTTAATATAAGTGACTCTTGATAGATGAATACAAATTATCGCCAGACATAATAATTCAGTACAGATAAGCAAAAGTGAATATGGCCATTCGTGAAAATTTTAACTAGCGATGACACTCGATGAGTTAGAAAATTAAACTCGCAAGAAATTCAAGCAAGATGTGCGATCAATAGAACATAACTTATCTAGAAAGGCCAGGGAAAAATAATTTTCTTAGTGGCTTATAATCATGGATAGTATGTAGCATATAAAAAGCTTTAACTGTGCACCTTTGAGTAATTTTAAAGATATTATGCCCTGAGAATATAATCACAGGTTCTTGGAAAAAGACCTCCCTTTGATGCATACATACCAATTTATCGAAATGAAGGAATTTCGGCTGTAATAGTCGAATGCCAAATAAACAAGATTGCATGTGCATTTTTATTAAAAAAGAAAAAAGAAAAAGAATAGAAAAGAAGAGAGATCCATGCTCACCTCACGTCACAAAAAGAACATTGAACAGTGACAGGACAAAAAGGAGATGGTTCAAAAATCAGAAAGATTCACACTTTTCGTAGATTCTAGGTCGCAGAATTCAAGGAGGTGATCTATCCCTGGCCTGCTTACAACAGCTAAAAATGACACACCCAGATACACAATCGCATACAGAAAGAGAGAAAACAGGAGATTCTTACACACTGTGATAAAGAAAGATTTGCAAGTATTTTGGTGTCGGATGATACATGAGTTCCAAAAAACAGTTCTATTCAATATACAGTGAAAGGATAAAGATCATGCCTTTGAGATACCATCACTTTTGCGAACCTGAAGTTCTAGCGGATTAAGCTCATACTCTGGTACTTCTTGCGGATTTGCAACTGACATTGGAGTCTTTCTGGTTTTCTAGGAACATGGGAAACACTTCCATGATTATCTTTAGTCAAGAAATATTTAATACTATAAAGGGATTTTTTTTTCTCACATACCAGAGCTTTAGCTCCGCGTGCCTTCAAAATATTGTAAACTTCGACATTCCCATAGTACTTAGCATCAGCTGCTGGCTGCCATGATAAATAAACCTTCTAAAATGGCTGTAGGTGGAAGATAAGCAACATAACTACTTGTAGGGATGCAAAGTAGCCAAGTAAAAGAACCATGAGAATAAAAAATGAAATGTTAAAAAACTCACAAATACAATATTACAATGTTTCTTAGTGGCTATATTGCCTTGATTAGGAAAAAACATTGCCCCACAGTTTAATACTTCCTCCGTCCAAGTTTACTTGTCCTAATTTCTTTTTTGGTTTGTCCAAATCTATTTGTCCTCTTTTTTTTTTAATAGGCTTGTACTTTCAAACTAGGACAAGTAAAGTTGGAGGAAGGGAGTAATTAATACATGTCTCTGTGTGTGTATTTGGACTGAAATATAAAACCTACCAAAATTCTATATGGTATTGATGAAGTGCATATCATATCTTCTCTGAAATGAGATACCAACTAGAGCCCGTTTGAAGTACACAAAGTAAAAAGTAAAAAAATTGAATTTCAAAAATTGCCAGCCTATCTATTCACCGATTAAGATTGCCCAATTATAATATTGGTTTGAGCTGATGGTTTCTTAAAAGCATACTTTAATATTAAAAAGGAGCAACATGAATAAGAATGAGGTTTTCCCCTTGAAAGGAAAAATGAAAGGACACAGTAAAAGAAATTGAATCCTGAAATATAAAAGCAGACATTAAGAAATTGAATCCTAAATATACATCATTCCAAACCTTAAAGAGCAAAAGAGGACCATAGCCATCAAAAGGATAGCAACATATCCAAGGGCCAAAACTCTCAACCTGCCCTAAAGTTGTCTATCTATATTATAAAGCGAGAGAGAAAGTAGGCAGTTAATTTGGCATAAACAAAAAATGAAACCTTTTTACTTTCTTATTTTACCCTTTAAACTTTCTTTACATCGGTCTCTTATTCACTTTTTCACATTTCACTCTCCCATTATCTAATATCCTATGGATCACATATTCTCACTTTTAACACATACATACAGTGTGCCATGTACTAGTTACTATAAAAGCATCTTCTTTGATCCAAAGTTGTTAAATAAAATTAATATCCATTGTAACTTCATGCATTGAAAAAGAAAAAGAATCTAAACTTGATCTTCATCCATACTAAACGAACAGTTTAATGATGCTCAATGCTTTCTGTTTCCCTTTTCAAAGATACCTCAAAAATACCAAATGATCAAAAACTCCTAACACAGTATCATATGAAACTATACCTCCTGTAAGCAAACTAAAAGTGAAAATCACCCATACCTGAAGAAAAAAGTAACAATTTCAGCTCTTTGGTGACAAAACCAAGAAATCATAAATTTCAAAAAGCCTCCACCGGGAAATATTCTAGGATTCCGATCTCACCTCCGATTATAAGCCGATGTATGAAGTATGAACTGACAACCATATAATTAGTTGGATCATGACCCATAGGTAGTCTTCTCCTTTCCGTTCCAAAAAGACAAGAAGAAGTTTCGGAAATGACGTTCTATAACTAAAAGACTACGGATAGGACCCTCTGTTATTCTCTTATCTGATTCTCGCATACTCTCCTGCTTCCTCCCCTTGTTTTATGCAATACGAGTATTTCTTTTTATCAACTTCTGTTCATATTCCTCTTTGCTTCACTTTGAATATTGTGATTTTTTAAAGGAAAGGAAGCTTTTATTGGAAAGAAGAAGAGAGGTATAGCCAAGGAGGGCAAGAAGTCCTCTAATAAAAAGTGGAAAAATTTGCAAAGTCCAAGTGAAGGACAGCCCTCCAATGCCTATGGAGGCTCTAAATGGACACTCCTCTAAAAGCCCTAAACGACGGGGCCAAAAGAGAAGCAACAAAAGACACCTTGTCCACTAACAATGGAGAAGAGGGAGACTACAACCATTGATGAATTTATTAGTCCTTTCTAACCAAGTGCACCACCTAATAGCAAAACAAACATTACTCCACAAAAGCCTACCATCTGTCTTCCTACAAGAACCCCATATCTAAATTTACATTTGCAACCGCCCTCTAATAATAAAATGCACCCAAGCCACCTCAAAAAACCCATATGAAGCTTCTCTCAACTCCTGCATTATCGTAAAATGAAGGAAAAGGTGATCATGAGTCTCTGACCTAAGCTTGCACATGATGGAATCACTTAGAATATTATCAATTGAACATGGAACTTGGTAGAATCTTCCGGTGATGGATTAGACATTTAGTCAACCTGTTTATGCAATCATTTCAAACTTATATATAGATTTACTAGTGTAGGACCTGAATTTTCAAGTGCTTTAGCAAGTGCCTGTTATGTATTCTGGTCCACCTAAGTTAAAACTTAATTTAATGAAACCATAATTGCTTCCAACTTAAATGAAACAATTGTGGGCATCAGTTCTGATTCTTATTAGCCTTTTGTTTTCTAAAAGTACTTCTTTTGATTAAATTATAATGCAATGTTGTGTATTAGGGCCATTATCATTGGTTATTGGTTAGCTGTTGTTGCACATTTCGTTCAACAAACAGACAAAGTTCAATCTGGCTCTCTTGGGTTTATTTTGCCACTTTTAAAATGAGCACATCTGTCAAGGCTGGACCAAAAAAAATCAAGCAACAAAGGAATATATATGCATTTCAAAAGTCTTGCAGGAGAAAGGTTTTCGTATTGGACAAAAAAATTACAAAACACACTAAATTTCTGAAGTGCTTGTCTACACTTAGCAGGTGCTGGCTCCCCTGGTAAAATAGTCACCCACAGTACGTCTCTAAGCGTACTTTGATCTCCTTATTTTGAAAAATCTAAAGTATTATCTTAAAAAAAAAAGGAAGAGTACTTTGATCTCCTTATTTTCTAAGTATGTTGTAATTAAATTTTTATTTATCATCTGGCCCTGCATAAAATTTTCCTAGCTTAAAATGGATAGCAAATATATTTAAATCTTTATTAAATACATAAAATAAAAAGAAAAAAGAAAAAAAGATAGTGACTGATAAAAACATCATAAGAAAGCATCAAATTAAATCAAACTGAGAACAATAATATACCGTACTACCCCAACGATCATGAGCATCGATATTAGCCCTGTTACTCAACAACACGTTCACAACATCTACATGGCCTTCGCACGCAGCAATATGCAAAGCAGTCCGACCATCCAAATCAATGCTGTTAACATCAACACCATCATCAAGCAAATCCTGCACGCCCTCCACGTCTCCTTGACACGCCAAGAACAGCAATTGCATGGTCGAATCGAGATTTTCCGGCACGGTCAAATCATCCTCCGCAGGGTTCCTCCGGATCGGATCGAGCGACGATTGACGTCCGAAACTAAACCGTACGTTCTTGCAACAAGGATCGAGAGAGTTCTGTCGCTTGAAGCTGAATATCCCATGCCTCAACGATCCAGTCGAGAACTGCCGCGAGATTCCTCGCTTCAATTGCGCAACTAAGGCCATTTTCCCTTTTCTGAAGATCCCTAACTTATACTGCAACCAGAAGCAGAAAATTCTACACCACTTCGGCACAAATTGGAACAGAAAAATTGAGATTGTCTATGAATGTGTGATGAAATTGTGATAGAAATTATGGCTCGAGATCGAGAGCTCCGCCGTGAAGCTCCCGATAACGAACGGAAGAACGACGGAGCGTGATCAGAGATTGGGAGTGTTTGGCTTAATTTAGCAAGGAAAAGAGAAAGGGGAAAAGAAATGGAGGAATTGTCATTGAAAATATTTTGCTTTCCAAACAGATTCCGGGAGAAGTGGTTACGCCGCCGTTTTTTTTCTTCTTTTTGATGGTTTGAGTATTTAAAGGCGCCAATTGCCGCTGAGGTTCTTATCCTTAACAGTAATATAAGTAGTTTTTTAATTTTAATTTAGAAAAAAAAAAAACTTACCTAATTATTATAGTTGAATTTAGAATATTGACTTATTTCATTTTTGGAAAATTTAAATTAATAAAATAAGACGTTTTTCAAAAAAAAAATTGGAAAATTTAAATTTTATGGAAAGGGACGGACCGAGGAGAAAAAATTTAATTGTTGAAAGATACACTCGTATATATAATTTTACACAATAAATAAAGATGTCGTAGTTTTTATCATTAGACTATCATTTTTTATTTTGAAAAACAAAAATTAAATGTGCATATAATAATTTCAGTCCATTACGTTTTGAATGTTGTTAGTATTTACCTAGAGAGAATAATTTATATATCAAGAAATATATAATAAAATTGAATTGCTAAATCATGAAACTCTAAGTAATAAAATAAAATAAATTAGGGTAGATTCTTTCTTAATTTTTACATATTTTATATATGCACATAGGTGAATATTTATTATTGACATATATTTATTATCATATATAATAGCACTCATACCTAAATATGAGAGAAAAAATTAAAAAAATGTTTTACTTTGAAGTTAGATTTTAACTTTTAATTTGGGGCTTGAGATAATAACATTTGTTTTAAATATAAATAAGGTAAAAAAAAAAATACTCCACTAGTGTTAATATCAGAGATATATTTTTTAAAAGAAGATTTTTAAGATTTTTTTTATAAATATACTCTTAACATTTATTATAATATAGTAGCGGTGACATATTAGTATTAAATTAAAAAATTAAATAATAACATGTTCATAATTTCATATTATTTTATTATCTAAATTGAAAAATATATTTTTAATTTTAAAAACGGAGTATATTTCATGAGTTAATGACCAAGTGATTTATTGGTTGGATTCTTATCCACACCTTTTATCAAATAATCCAAATTGATAATTTTGATTTTTTGTTTGGAATAAATGAGGAAAAGAAATATGTATTAATTTGGACATTATTAAAATAGACAATTATATATATAGGACACAAATATTGGTTTAGCAGTGCGCTGTCCAACCATCTATGGCTTGACAAAGTCTTGTACAGTACACCTTTTACATAGATATTAGAATTGATATTTTTATAAATTAATTTAATATTTTTATAATTAAATCGTATTTAATTTTATAAAAATATAAAATTATCTTATAAAAATATTAATTATATATATATATATATATATATATATATATATATATATATATTAAAATTAATATTTTTATAAAAATATCAAATTAACTTATAAAAATATCAATTTTCTTGTCATCTCCCCCCCCCCCATTGGAGACGTGTTAGCAAGCACATAAATTGTTTAATCAAACACTTCATCTAAGGCAAATGCTAACAAGTGACCTTTGCCAGGATTGTAAACCAATACACCTCCAGTCATTTGAGGAAATCATTAGAGTTTCATATTTTATATTGTGAGATTTTTTATTTTTTATTTTAAATATTTTTTTACAGGCAAAATTATTTTTCATTGTGTGTTAATTGTCAACTATAGATTTTTTAAGATTTAAGTGTGAATATTATCGCGATTTATTATTCTATTGGTTGTATTGAAAAACATATTTGAATAATCTATTATTTAAAAAAAAATTATACAATTTAACTGTATTTCAAGTATTTGTGGTATCCATTAAACCAAGAATTAAAATTCTATTCACGATTAAGTTATACACAAATAGTGTTATGATCATAATATCTCGTTAGTAAAATACTTATGTTAAACATTAATATTCTGACTTTAATAATGTGTCATAATCATATCACTGCATATATATATTGCAACAGTATATTAAATTTTAACTCATTAAATATTCATTCTCTTTAAAAAAAAAAGAAAAAGAAGAAACTAAATACTCATTATATTTAAGAATAAATATATAAATAAAATACTTAAAAAATTACATATCTCTAAAATTTATAGATTTACAAATAAAACTCTTTTACAAGTGCTATATTTGTATCCTTTTTATTTCTAAAGAAGTAAGTGCATGCACTGATGAGTGATGCTATTGAAAAGACCTAAAAGTGGGCCCTACCATTAGCAAGGGGATGGATATGGTGGGCCTTCGTGACTAGGCAATTAGTAATATGTTATTGCAATACGGGTCATGAGGATGTATTGTCCACAAATTGGTTCCTTAAGACTTACTACACGTGAGTCGTGACCGCCCCACAATACTTGGGCACGTGCTTCGCTTTCATACGTCGAGACACTTATGTCGGTAAGTAAGGCATTGACTTGGTAAAGTTTATTTAAACGGTTCTAAATTTTTAAAATTTCGACATGTAAACTTTCTCTGTCACGTGACAGTGACAGTAAATATAATTTTTTTATTAAAAATTAAATGAGTTAATCAATTTTTTTATTATTATTATTTATTATTTCAATAAGTTGATTGGTAACAAAATTATTTTAATAATATAAATATATAACGGCTATTAATTTTGTGAGAAAAATATATATACTTAACGGTCTGCAAAATATATTATATATTTATTTTATTTTTAAAAGAGTAGGAAAATATATATATATTTAACGCTCTGTAAAATACATTATTTATTTATTTTATTTTTAAAAGAGTGATTATGTTTTAGGAAAAAGATAAATTATAACCTTTTTTAGAGAAAATAAATATAAATTACATAATTGGCGAACTAAATTATGTCCTTCAAAAAGAGTGATTAATTTGTATCAAAATTTAAACTTTACCGTGACATCTTATGGCCGGTAGAGCATACATTGGAAAATTAGCTGTCGTCGACATGTGATAAATAAAACAAATATCAAATGACAAAATAAAAGAAAGTATATACACAAAGTCGTCGTATATTCGTGGCATGTCATTTTCCTCGACTTGTTCACGAGTGCAAAACATTTTGTTAGGTGGAACCCCAATTGGGCTCCTTCAACACAATAACACCAAGATTAATAATTAGGCATATATATATATATATGAGAAAAAGAATTTGTAAAATGTTTATGAGCAATTGGGTCACCCTTTTTTTTAAAATGGGGTTTATTTCGATTTTTCACATATTTAAGGTATTTTAATTACACACTTATACTTTATTCTCTTTCTATTAAAAAAATTAGTTTTTTATTTAAAAATCGAAGTTAAAAACTAAATGAAAGTTGAAAAAAAATTGTTTCAGTTTGATGCCAGTAACAACACAATTAATCAAGTGCACACAGCTTCCCTTATGGGAACTTTATGTCATACCTACGCATTATTGGAAACTCAAAAATTTAAATAATTAGATCTTGAGTTCTTTTAATTTTTTCTTTATAAGTGAGTTTATCACATAAAAAATCACTGCACACTAATTCTGAAAAGAACTGGTGACCCAAAAGTTTAAGCTATTAGTGCGCATAAATAAAATAACAATATACATGTTTGAAACTCAACTTGATTTAAAACTTAAGTCATTAGATTTTGAATTTATTCATATATATTAATCTTTTACTTTTTTTCATTATTTATTTATCCGATGTGGAACTCCAACTCATTTGTAATATCGTAACAAATTGTGAATCAAATGCAAACAAATACCTACACATTACTGCAATTAAGAATAGGGTCCGAGTGAGTTAGGACTTAAGAATGATCCTCGTATAATTTATTTTATTATATCATTTAGAGTTGTAAGTTAGTGACAATTTAATTTTATCATAAAATTTTCTAACATATAAATCATAACAAAACTTTAAACTATTAGTTTGATAATATATTTTTCTTGACTCATTTTAATCCAACACACACTCGCCTAAAAAGTTATAATTAAATATACTATTATTAATAATTTAATTTATTAAATATACTCATTCTTTTCACATATTTTGGTGCGAAAACGGGATGTTACAATAGTTGTAATACTAGAACAACCATTTCAGTCCAAATTTCAAGCGGTATGATTAACACCAAGTCTTCATGAGTGTTCGATTTGTCAAATCTGAATTTGCTTCGGGACAAGCTTTGGGGGTCACATGAGGCCTACTAATGTTCATGATGAATACAAGAAACAACCAAAAAATATCACATTTAGGTAAATTCTTGTTGAATTATTAAAATTTGTGCTAAAATACAATTAGACACAATTTCTTAACTTATATTTTAAAGATTAAAATTTATTTGCAGACTAAACAGTAAAAGTATGTCAAAGTGTTTTATCAAAATTTAATAATAATAAAAAAGGACAGCGAAAAAAAGAAAGAAGAAGTATATATGTATATGTATTTTTTTTTAAACAATATAAATGTATTGAACCAAGCGTAATGTTTCAATAATTATATTTTCCATAATAATTTTGTCTTCTTCTTCTTTTATCTATCTATTTATTTATTATATAGTACTATTTTTCTCAAAAAAATTTCCCCATTCACACAATTTTTTATTATAATACTATAGACTATAGAGTTTTATTATTTAAAGGAGGCGCACACCAAACATGTTTAGTAGATTTCATTAGTTTTTCGTGCTGAGATGGGAGTAAAACTTGAATGAATTCTAACTATAACACTACAATTATTCCCCATCCTCTTTCCAACTAATTGTTTATGTTATTGTGTATCATCAATTTACAGTTGTTTATATAAATTTGGGATATTGGAGCAAACTAAAACCTACATTCATTTATATCCTAAACTACAATTAAACACTATGAATGCTTGGAATATTTTTAAAATTGTTCGAGTTTGAATGGTTTAAAGAATTTGAGTTGGACTTAGTCCAGCAATCGCATTTGCAATCAACCTTGTTCTCACGTACGTGAAAATGAAGGTAAAGAATAAAAACTTCCAAAACCATGTTACTGTAAACCCGCATTAGACGAATATCAATAACAGCAGGGATACAAGATACAACCACTTTATTTTATTTGAGATTTATAAGAGCAAAAATAAATTACATTAATTGCACCATCAAAACTATTGTATTGTAAGATTATTCCGCACACAGCAATGTGTCCACGAACTCTCATGTTAACCAGAAAGACCATTTTTTCCTCTAACATTGTCGAAGTAAATGTCAATTGGTGGATATATAAATGCCATAATGCTGCTCAGAGCATAAAACAGCATTCTCGCTATCGCAAATAGCAGGGTCTTAAAAAAGGTCAAATATAAACTGCCGTGAGAGTGGGATGGAAACTAACAAACATTTCAGGCAATTTTCCTAAACGAAAATGTTTATGGCAGATTATGAAACTGAAGTTGAGCATCAGCTAAATTGGAGGGAGGAGTTTTGCAATAATTTTAAAGATTCATGCTTTATGTAACAAGATCATCTCTATATAAAAAATGAGGTCACTTGAATCAGCATTTCCATAATCCAGGTGAAATTAAGGTTTCATGCTTCATTAGTTGATGGAATAAATAAATGTATGCTACCATATGTTTACACAAAACGAGAATCAAAATATATACCTCTTGTATTGTGTTAACCTTTGGTGTTGGAAACTCGCTTAATTCCACGTGCTTTACAACCCAACAGTGTCTCCGAACTACAATCACGATATGAGAACGGAACTCTGTTCCACAATTCGAAGCAATTTCTTCGAAGCAACTAGAAATTCACTCAGTATATTGGGAACTCTCTATATTGGCAGTATATAACTCTCTGTAAGAGTACTGATATATTTTTTAGGTATTTCTGAGAACTCTCCAACAAATATATAAAAAGTAACGTATTAATACGAACTGTAATTGAACAAGTTTGTTAATTTGGCCAACAATCAAATGGGTCGGACTCTCTATAGACGCCTCAATTTGGATACCCAAAATCCAACATTAGTGTTAACATGAAGCAAATAAATATATTGACTAACCTCTTCAAGGCTGCATCCTGGTCTTTCTCTTCTTTGCAGTTGAAAGCATCGTCAAATCTGAATATATTCTTCAACAGGTTAACCCTAAGCAAAGAATAAATGATTATTTTTACAACAACACTGATGATGATTGAGATCAGCTAACTGCCTCTCTCTTTTTCTTTATATTGTGCTCATGGGGTTCAGACAACACTGATGAAATTAAAACGTACTCTCCTTTTTCGGAGAGCAGACCTCATAGAAACCAACAAAGTAGTCAAACCAGGTACCCTTGCAACAAGATCAAAAGAAGCAAATGAGCAATACTTTTCAGCCAAAAAAAAGAGTGATAATAAAGAAAAATGAGCATTATACATATAAGGAGACATGGTTCCATAACCAAGATTTTGTGATCTATTAATAGTAGGAATATAGGATTATCTTGATGGCTGCCCTAAATTGCCTTGCGCAAAATCTCTTTAAGTGACTTGACTAGGTAATGACATAGGCTTAATGAATCTCTCATTGGTAAGACCAAATCATCCTCAAAGTAAGTTGTTGATATTGTCCAAGCAAAAGTGATGCTACCAGATAAAGTATATATATTTAGTGACACTTTTGTAATTGTCTTAGCGATACTTATCACTTTAAGCAATAGTTATTGCTTTGGCAACATCATTTTTGTTCTGGCAATATTAACCCGGCTAAAAGTAGAGTAAGCATAATATTCATGTTCAACTATAACTTAAAAACTAAATGGACAAACATTAGGACCTGCAATATTTAATTATATACTCTCGATATGGAATTGATTTTATCAGAGTCATCAATGGCCAGCTATGTCCAGAAAAAATAAATATTTACAAACAAAAGCCCGTGTGGTAGATTTATGCCTACTAAACTTAAGTGGTCATTTTCTATGGCATAAGGAAACTAATTCTCTTAACCCTAAATCAATGAACAGGAACAACAATGGGTAACATCCATTCTCTTCTAATCTTTATGGTGCATGTTGTGATTCGGAACTAATCAAAATGAGACGCTTTTTATGTAACGGACGGATTAGAAAATCAGTAAGAATACTTACCCAGCAATCCTATATAGTAGGAAAGAGGCACATCTGTATGCTGAATCACAAATACCTCCTGTGTTATGTTATGAGGCTGTATTCTTCCCATCCAGTCATTCCCGTAATTAAGTCACCTTTCTTGAAGTTCGGATTGCCAGAATCCAAAACTTACTGTTTGATTTGTTTTAGCTCAAGGCATGACCCATTGTTTGATTCGTTTTAGCTCAAGGCCAAAAATTAGCTCATCAAAAACTCCATGCTGTTACTAGTGGCCATAGAATCAGCTCAAGGCCAAAAATTAGTTCATCAAAAACCCCAAGCTATTGCTAGTGGCATGGATTGTATGTGCACCGGTGCAAAACTTGTGAGCTGAGTATTGTCCAAGAGACCGGTTGTACCAATGGATCAAGATCATGAATTACAGAATTGGCGCAGTTCAGACACAGTAGTTATAACAATTGGGGTCAAATCAAGTTCGGAACAGATTTCAGATTAATTCCGAGTCCAAATCGAATCAAGTCTATCTAAACAAGACCTTAAATTACTAATTCAATAAATAGTATCTTCTTAAGATTATCTTACTCTAACACAACTTCACTCAAAATGTTATGACTTATTATTAAAGATATTATTATTAATAACTTAATTCTTTATGTAAAAAAATTATTTTCATACGTTTCGATGAAAGTTATAATAGTTGTAAACTTGTAATATATACTAGAACAACCCTTTCACTTCACATTTCAAGCGGTAAGATTAATAAGAAGTGTTCATGCATCGTTCAATATGTGATTTGCTCCGCGACAAGCAGTAGGGGTCGTCACATAAGGTGGCTGTTGGAATATTTTACATGAATTTTATATTAATTAAATTTAAAAATTGTAGATAGTTAATAAATATGGTGAATTTTTCACTAAATAGATTAATTTTTTGAATAAAAAGGTACTCCAACATATTTATTAAATAAAGAGGTGTTCATGCATTAATAATAAATTCATACGGGATGGATGGTACAATTTCCTACAGTGGCATAGGTCCTCCTATGGGCTATGACTATTGATGTTCATGAGGAATCCAAGAAACAACCAAGAAATATTAATTAGACATTTAGTTAAATTCTTTTTCAACTATTAAAGTTTGAGGTAAATTAAATTAGACATATTTTTTTGAATTATTTTTAAAATATATTTTAAAGATTAGAATTTATTTTCAGACTATATCGCAAAAGATAGACAATAAGTGTTCTTATAAACATTTAATAATAAATAAAAAAAGGTCAGCGGAAAAAAGAAAGAGGAAGAGGAAGTATATATGTATATGTATTTTTTTAAGAAACAATATATAATGTATTGAGATAAGTCTAATATTTATTTTCTCTAGAATACCTTTTTCTTTTTCTTTTTTTAATTTTAAAATAGTACTACCTTTTCTTCAACCCCCAACCCCCCCCCCCCCCCCCCTCCAATTTTTTTTTCACACACCAAACATGTTTAGTAGATTTCAATCACTTTTGTGATGAAATCCGAGTAAAGTTTGAATTAATTCTAACTATAAGACTACAATTATCCGGCATTTGTTTTATACCGTTTCTTGTGTATCATCAATTCACATGCGAATGACAAGTTTAGACATTTGGTTCAAATTGTGAGAGTAAAGTAAACCTAGATTGATTTAAATTATAGTCATGTGTCTCTCTTTCGAGGCTCAAACGGGGAATTATAGTCATGTGTCTCTCTTTCGAGGCTCAAACGGGGAGCGCTACGGCGATCGGATTAAATAGTCCAGACATATTTGTTGTAGACGCAATACTATAAAATAATTATTTTCTAATGACATTATGACTATTCAGTACATAAAGTCGAAAGAAAAATAATCCGTTAACTAAAGGTTTGACTAAAGAGTAATAAAAATAACATCGAGCGGAATGAGTTTAAAGGCTAAAAATAAAGATTGTCATAATGGATACTCAACCTAGTTGACTGCAGATCCCAAGATTTAGGTTCAAATGGACAACTAAATTGTGAATGATTCAACCAAATCACTATGAAGAAATTAATTTCTTCTACTCATTCTTATGATACAAGATAGTGATACTTGCAGCGATTTTAGGATAAGCTATGCTTTTAATAGTTCTTAATTATATCTTGATAAACAAATGGGGTATAGTAGAATACTCTTAATAAGAATCACATATGTGAGTGTGAAACGGGTCAATTCTATGAGAATGATAAGGCTATACTTCTTTAGGGCACTCATAAATCCAGAAATATTCGAGGCCAAAATAAACAAAGTCATGAGAACTAAATAATGTCTGGAAAGATTCTGTGTGAATTTCTATTATCTTTGTTTACACAAACGATTGGGTAGTTCAAGACATTACGTTTACTAAACAACCAGTAAACCCGATAATCTATCACAAGGGAAGGTTCAAAGCCGGAAGTCACCTCTCTCTATACAGATGATTTTCAATTCTGTCTCTCTCAGAGTCTACATAGCATTTGCATAGGTTGAGAATCAATTTCATTCATATTGGTGATTGTTATAATTTGAGCTAAAATGAAGCTTTTAAACATGAATTTTTAAGCTAAAATTTAAGTAGATTTTTTTAATCATTTGAGATGAATCCACATATAAATGTGTTCTACTCTATGAGTAGATTAAAATCGAGTATAAGAAAGCTCAAATCTATGGGGTAATGAATGAGAATTTTACTCCTAAAAATCACCACATGAATATAGTAATAAATGTTTTTGGGAAATTGGTATCTCACAGACTAAGAACTAGACATCTAATGACTATATATACAATTAGCTTGGACTTAGGTTTGGGTCCCAAGAGGCACCCCACATTTGTGGAGGGAAGAAGATCTAGCCAAGATTTGGTTCAACACGCGCCGCTGCCTCAGACCAAGTCAGGTCGCGGGTCGTGGGTTGTGGGCTTGGTTGCATATTATTAACGTTAATTAACTGCTGCAACGGTTTGCATATTATTAACCTTAATTAACTATTGCAACGGCTTGAAACAATCATTCCCCGTCTTACATCAAGTTTCACTCATGAAATACAGTCTGTTACATTCATATTAAGAGTCATTTTTGAGAGAGTTAAGCACTTAAGGATGGCATAATTGTCTTAAGGATATAGTACCAAATACTAGTTTTGATCTACTGCACTTCCGTTTTGCATTCACGTTAATATACTAAATATGTGTATTTTATTTTATTTCAAAATTGAAATAAATATTAAATAATAACTACAGAATAAATTTAGACAGGTAAGACTTGTCTGCTTTACTGTCTGTTTTAAACTTTATTTTGATTTATATATAATCTAGATAGGTATGACATGTTTGTTTGGTATCTGATTTAACTATTTTTTCTAACATTAATAATTTAATTTTTTATATAGAGATAAATTCTTCCCATATATTTCAACATGAAAGTTATAATACTTGTAAACTTGTAATACTAGAACAACCCTTTCACTTCAAATATCAAGCGTATGATTAATAAGAAGTGTTCATGCATGAGTGTTCTATTTGTGATTTGCTCCGGGACAAGCTTTAGGAGTCACATGAGGTGGCATAGGTAGACCCTCCTGCCGCCTCCTATGGGGCTGCTAATGTTCGTGATGAATCCCAGAAACAACCAAGAAATATCAATTACACATTTAGTTAAATTCTTTTTCAATATTAAAGTTTGAGGTAAATTATATTAGACATATTTTTTGAAGTATTTTAAAAATATATTTTAAAGATTAATTTTTTTTATCAGACTATACTGTAAAAGATAGCCAATTTAATAATAATAAACATTAATATTTATCATTTTTAAGTGTTCTTATAAACATTTAATAATTAAAAAAAAAGGTCCGTGGAAAAAAGAAAGAGGAAGTATATATGTATATGTATTTTTTTAAGAAACAATATATAATGTATTGAGATAAGTCTAATGTTTCAATATTTATTTTCTCTAGAATATTTTTTTTTCTTCTTTTTAATTTTATTTTAAAATAGTACTATTTTTTCTCACCCCAATTTTTGTTTCACACACCAAACGTGTTTAGTAGATTTCATTCACTTTTTGTGATGAAATCCGAGTAAAATTTGAATCAACTCTACCAATAAGACTACAATTATCCGGCATTTGTGTTTTATAGCTCCTTGTGTATCATCAATCAATTTATATGCGAATGACAAGTTTAGGACAATTGGTTCAAATTGTGAGGTGTTTTTTTTGATACTTTAGATAAAAAATTTAAACACACAAACTACCTTGGTTTAACGGATAATTGGTTCAAATTGTGAGGTATTCTTTTTTTTTTTTTATATAGTTTAAACAAAAATTTAAACACACACACTGTACCTTAATTTTGTCAAGATTTGAAATCTCACACACAAACTACCTTGGTTTAACGGATAATTGATTCAAATTGTGACGTATTCTTTTTTTTTGATAGTTTAGATAGAAATTTAAACACGCACGCTGTATCTTGATTTTGTCAAGATTTGAAATCTCAACCTCCTCAGTTATTAAGAGATAAGAGTAACTCTTGGACCAAGACTTTTTGGTTAATTGTGAGGTATTGGAGTAAACTAAACCCTAGATTGATTTAAATTTTGGTTAATTGTGAGGTATTGGAGTAAACTTAACCCTAAATTGATTTAGATTAGTATAGTTGATAGGATTAAATAATCTTTTGAAGAGACAGTCAAATCAAATTTCAAATTCTTATCACTTGAATGAAATGAATATCTTATGTTATGCATAGATTCTTAAATTAAAATTTCATTTTAATTCATATACTATTAATTATCTTATTGGATTTGCGCCAGAATAAAATAAAAATTTACCATAATAAAATAGAAATTGATTAGAGTTAAGGAAGAAATTAAAACTATATAATCACAAACTTTGTTTCATAATTGTTTGGTTCAGTTTTTTTGTTTGTTATCCAAAATTAGTATAAGTACTGTAATGTCCTAGAATTTCCACATCTTTATTAATTAAATTATTAATTTAATTTCCAACGAGTTAGTTTTATGAGATTATTTAAATCTTTTTATGTGATTAATTAATTATGTGATTAAATAATTATGTAATTAATTACTAAAATTAATTAAAGGGGGTCACTAATATGTTATTAAATTAGTGAACAAACCCTAAAGTTTTAATATCAAAATAATTGATAAGTTTCCTATTAATTAAATATTCAATTAAATTGAATATAATGAGTGAATTAAATATAATAAATTAATTAATATGATTATTAATTAATGTAAATAACGTGAAATATTAATAATAATATTTATTAGTCCATTTAGTAATTTAATACTAATGAGTTAGAATATTTAATTATTTATTCCATTTAATTATTTATTTAATCATGGATTGAATAATTAATGTATAAATTATTAAATTAGCCCAACATGGGTCAATTAGTAGCCCAAGTGTAGAATAATAAAATTTGACAATTTAGTAGCCCAGACAATTTAATAGAAGCCCAATTGGTATTTTAAATTAAAGCCCAATGATTGGCCCACTTGGAAAATACTTAAATTAACTATTAATTGTTTAAAAAATGAAATGTGTCAATGAATTTGGGACAAAGATGAAGCTATCAGCCGACAAGAGGGAGGAGAGAGAATGAGTTATTATTATTATTATTATTATTATTATTTGATTTTTCATTTAATTAATAAAAGGGTTGCTTGTTTTCTTTTTGTAGTACATGCACCATGCTTCTTTTCACCTAATGTGGTTAACTTGTGTAAGTATCCAATAGGTGCATGATGGGCTAAAATTATTAGATATATTATGTATCTATCAAAATTGCAAGTATACTTACAAGTTAGTAGTTTTTGTAAATCATTTCTCATCTTTTATTTCCAAGTCCAAAAGAGAGAGCTAGAGAGCATTTGAGAGTGTGAGAAAATTTGAGAGCAAAATACTAAGAGAAGAGAAGGAGTCTTGGTTCATGTCATCTTCCTTCACAACTTATTTTGGAAGAAAAAGAAGAATAGCCATTAAATCAAGGTAATGGTTATTTTAAATAAAGTTTTATTTTTAAATTAAATAAATCATCATGTTAGTATAAACATGTTAATATAGTTATTAATGTGTAGTTGTAATATTTATGTCATGCTTGAGTTTAATATGTTTGGTTTGTATTTTGGTATATTTTATATGCTAAAATATGTATTTAATAGTGTGTAAACAAGTTTTGGAATTTATGTCCAAAAATATTTTTATAAAACTTAGGTTTGATGTTCTAATATTATAGAACATTAAATCATGAGAAAAACAAAGTTTGAATCACTCAAAATGGAGTTATATACAAAAAATTATGATTTATGGTAGTTTATGTGATGTAAAAATTTTTATAAAAAAATAATGATATTAAATCATGAAAAATTATTTTTTTCATGTTATAAATTAATATAAGGTGATTGGTAATTTTTTTGAATTTTTATTGAACAGTTAAAGATTTATTGAAGGTATATTTTTATTTAAAATGTGTATGCCGGAGCACTGTTCACTGTCTGCAAAAAGGGAAAAAAATTAGGAACAGTCCGCGCAATGCGCGGAAGCTTTTGCTGGGAAAAAAACGCGGAGCCAAACGACGTCGTTTGGCTTCTGCGGGAAATTCACACCGCGCGTACGCGCGGAAGCCGTTTCTGGTTTCTCAAAAACGGCGTCGTTTTGGGCCGTAAGAATCTGTTACGCGCGCCATGCGCGGTAGGAAAAATTCGGGAAAATTACAAGTTTGCCCCTCCGTGTTTTTCTTGGCAGAATTACCATTCTGCCCTCGGTTCAGTTTTCGAATTATTTACGAAAATGCCATTCGGATTAAATTTAAATAATTTAAATATTTAAAAATTAATTTAAAATTATAACAAAAATAATAATAATTCAAAAATAATATTGGGGAGGATATTTTTCATTAAGTTTAATATTTAAATATTTTAAATATTAATCTAGTTAGCTAAACCATGGTTAAGTTAAATAAATTTATTATTTATTTATTATTTTAAATGTTAATAATAAATAGAGATGATAAATTAGCAATTATTATTTAATGCCTATTAAATAATATTTAAAGAGAGATAAAATTTATAAATTAATTATTTATTATTTAAATATTATTAAATAATAAATAAGGATAATTAAGTAATTAATTATTATTTAATTAACATTAAATAACGATTAATGGAAATTAAGTTATTAGAGTAATAATTTATTATTTAATTAAAATAATAAATAAGAATGATTTGATTATTATTTAACCTTAAATAATAATTAAAATTAATTAAATAATTAATTATTATTTAATTGACATTAAATAATAATTAAAGGGGATTAAGATTAGTAAACTATTATTTAATTTCCTTAATTAAATAATAAGTAAGGTTAATTACTTAGTTAATTATTGGTTGATTAACATTAAATTAAAGAAGGTTAAAATTAAGTTAATAATTATTTATTATTTAATTATAATTAAATAATAAGTAAGTACAATTAGTTATTATTTATTTTAAATAATAACTAGAGTTAATTAATTAATTTCTATTTAATCAATATTAAATAGTAATTAAATAGAGATTGAGTTAATAAAATAAATTGAATTTAATTATGATTTAATTAAACAATTGTAATAAGTTGTTTAAGGGTTTAATAAGTGTCCAACACTTAAGAAAAATATTTTCTAACTTATTAAATTATTAACCTAAAATGATTAAGTGTCTATAAGGTTAATAATATTGTTTTGACTAATGTAGATTATGTGTTAGTACTTATGTGTGGTAAATAAGTTCGTTATTAAGCGTATAGTAATGCAAATACGCCGTACTAATTATTAGACCGACTTTATTAATGTTAGGTCTTTCAAAGCAAGTTAGTTAAAGCTAGCCAATTATTGTAGCTGAGCAAACAGGCAAGTTCTCTAACCCTACTCATTTATTGTTGAACAAGTTTCTATACTTGTATTTATTGTCAAAGCTTGAAGTGGTTTAATTATTTAAAATTATTCCACATCCATATTGTTTATAAAATCGCACTTAGTGCACTTGAAGCTTATTAGTTCTTGATTCATGAACTGTACTAAAAATGTTAAAAGCTAATAGTTCAGCTACACATTACGTTTATAAATTCAATACTTGAATACTTTTAAAAGCTTATCCAAACCATTGTTGGGTGCGGATTTCTTATATTAAGTCTGAGAATTGAACAACCCTAAATTAGGGGATTTTGTGTCGGGAAACCGACTTTGGGCGCCAGTGACTAAATGTAATGCATATACAGCGGGTTGAATAGGCTGATCCCCTTGAAAACCAAACAACTCAAAGGGTCAGAGGAAACTCTATTATACCCTAGTTAGTTCAGGGTCCTTAGTGACCACTCAGCATTTTAAGATTCAAATATTCTGTTTATTAAAATTTGAATCCTGTTTCATTCACAATTGTTATATCTATTGTTGAATCATTGATGATATTTCCCATTCATTCATGATATATTAAATCTATATGATTGTTCTAAACTTGCTGAGCAAACTAGTTGCTCATTCTTGCTATATCATGAACCATTTTTCAGATAATCCTGATTGCTCAAAGAAGGATAAGGGAAAAGGAAAAGCCAGAGCTTAAGTTAGCTTATGCATGCTAATTAGATCTTTAATTATGTATTTACGGTTGTTAAACCTTTTATAATTCCTTGTGATAGGAACTGTTATTATGTTAAGGTTGATAGACCCTGGTATTGTAACATTTTGAAGGGAACCAATATGTATTATTCCGCGATATTTAAATGCAATGTATGTATTTAATTGTTAGTAATGTGTTGAATAGTGAGAACGAAACTCGAGGTTATGGAACCCGGATTTGGGGTCGTCACAAGTACTATCCAAATATCCAAAATGTATAAGAATTAAATATTGTCTAAATTCGTAAAGTATTCAAAAGAAACCCCAATCGAAAAAGAAAGTTAGTTATATATTTATATCTCTAATGAAAAAAACAACTTCAAAAAGAATTTTTATTTTTCGTTCTACTAATTTTATTAAAATGATAATATTGTCTCTTTAACAAATTTCATGCAGGACAATTTTATTATCATAGTTTTATTAAGATACTAAAATACCAAAAATATCTTTTAACAAATAACGTGATTTAATAATATTAGCATTACTCTTGAAATTAATTATTTAATTAGTATCCTAATTAAATTAAATTTATTAAAACTTAAAATTTTATCAAATCACATGATTAATTGTATTAATAATATTTTAGATTTTTTGAAACATAATAACTACAAAATTAATTAAAAAAATTATAGTAGATTCACTGTTAACTAGTTGTCATAATTAATTAAATCAAAATTTATTAAAAATTAAGTTTCATAGTTCTATTTGAATTAGAATTTTAGACAAATTTTGTCAATATAAACATCAATATAGAATTCCGTTACAAATTTCATTAGAATAATAATTATTATTATTTTCATAATACTAACTAAATAAATTTACACTACATTCAAATGTTTAGTTAGATAATTGATTGAAAAAACCTATAATACTTAATTCAATAATTTATTATTTAAATAAATATCTAATAATTTAATAACTATAACTATCTTTTTAAAATTTTAATTAAATATTTTTTTATGTATTTAATTAATATATAATAAATCATTATATATATTGTCCGTGCTTTACACGAGGTTGATTATAAACAAGAATGTAAACTAAGGAGGACCAAAAAAAAAAACCTAAAGTTGCAAAGGGCAAAAAAGGAAAAGAAATTTATGAGCCATATACACCAAAAAACATATGTGGTGTTATGATATGGAGAGAGAATATATATTAAAATTTGAAGATAGTGTTCTTGTATCTTTTTAATTTTGACAACTATTATGAGTTCATTTTGTTATTGAGACATTTATTATTTCTGTGTCTTTTTTGAAATTAAAATAAATTTTCGGGAGGTCTGAATTGTATTACCACATGCATGAGATGTTTCAAACTGATCTAAAAAGAGTGTTTAGAAATTCAATTGTAAAATAAAAATAAAAAATAATAATAATAATAATAATGGTTAGAAGTTGATATTGTTAATTAGCCAACAAAAAAAAAAAGTATAAATGCACAAAAACTATCTTAACAATTAAAAAGTAACACATCACATTAAAATTCATATTATATTCTATTTTTTAATGATTAAAATAAATATATTGTTTGATTTTGTATTTACTTATCCCAAAAAAACAAAAAGGAAAGAAAAAAAATAAACTTCTTGTTGAGTGTTAACATATGTTATAAGCAATCAATCCAGACCATGCATGGAAGTGATGGAAGGTAGATGTATGTAATTTAAAAAGACAATTAAAAATTTGAGTGCTGAAAATAATTTAATGAAAAGATGTAATGATATTGATGAAATCCAAAAACATGTTGCATAAAACAATCAGCTCTACGCCCACAATCATTGGCAGACAAATAAGACATACCCGTCCACACTATTTGATAAACACATTACAACACATGAGTACATAAAACTGATGGACTTTCTAAGAAGAAACAACCCTACATTAAGACAACAACATGGGAAAACAAAGCCTACATGAGCAGTATGTTTTATTCTAATTACAAGGCAAGACAACTATCTACTTGATACCGACTCATTGATGAGCAACAGCCACCACTTGCTTTCCGATATTGCGACCATAGAAAAGCCCAACCAGAGCTGCCGGGCCGCTCTCAAGGCCTTCGGCTATGTCTTCGATGTATTTTATCTTCCCTTCCTTTATACAAGGGATAACCAAATCCAGAAACTTGGGATAGAGGTGATAGTGATCGAATACGAGAAATCCTTGTATGCGAAGTCGTTTCAAAATAACGTTGGCCAAATTGTATACACCTTCAGGCTTATCGAGGTTGTATTGTGAGATCATCCCACAAGCTGCAATGCGTCCATGGTTTCTCATGTTAGCGAGTACTGCATCAAGCATCTTTCCTCCAACATTCTCATAGTAAATGTCAATCCCATCAGGAAAGTACCTAATAAAAATAAACAGCAACAAAAAATAAGGTGATGGAAATGAACATTGAACCAGCCGGTAAAGTGAAGAGACTCGACGCACAAGCATCTAGATTCATTTTTTACATTGGTCATTTTTAACATCAGATGTACCAAGACTATGTTTGCAAGGATAACAAGGAGATTGGACTATTTAATCTTTTAAAATATTAATCACATGTTTGTTTCTAAATTTGTATATGGAGGATGGACTATTAGTCCTACCGCTAATATAAAACCCTAAAATGGGGGCCATCTTATCCCCTCCCCCTTAGATATTAAGTAAACCAGACCTTAGCATTAAAAAGTTCTACAAAAAAAATACCCTTGTTTTAACAATCCCACATATAATCAATCCCCTCTAAACAAACACATGATTATCTTTTAAAAGGATAAAATAGTGACATGTTTACTAATTTTGAAGCCAAAGACAATATTACATGGGATTGTAATTCCTTGAAAATAGTCCTTGTTAACAAACATTACCTAAAAGAATTATTACCAGGCTGGTTGTAGAACTATTCTTACAGGCTAAAAGGTAGGAGGAATTTTAAAATGAACTTAGATTCATGCTAGCTCCATATAACAAGAACTTCCACTTTAGCATAAAAAAACAGTTTCTTAGATCATGATCCTTTAGGGAACGAAAAATAGATACTGACCTTTTCAAAGCCGCAACCAGGTCTTCCTCTTCTTTGTAGTTAAAAGCCTCATCAAACCCAAATGTATTCTTCAGGAGGTCAACCTTATAAAAAAGATAAAAACGGTTTACAAAGACATAGAAGCTAGTCAATCTTAGGTTATACTATGGTCTAGATTACCTACACAGCCCAAATTATCAACCATGCCTCATCAAAATAACTAGGGAAGGGTAAAATATATATATATATATATATATATATATATATATATATATATATTTATTTTTATTTTTTTTACACTCCAACACTGCTTGTTTGATAAGCTTGATTAAAATGACTAGACAAAATGAACACTTCAAGTGCACCAACCTTTTCTTTGCTTCCAGCACTCCCAACAACATAGCAGCCCAATAACTTTGCAAACTGCCCAACAAGCTGACCAACTGCTCCGGATGCTGCTGAAATAAAAACAGTCTCTCCTTTCTTGGGGGAGCACACCTCATAGAAACCAACATAAGCAGTCAAACCAGGCATACCTATAACATGACACAATAATTAATGAGCAATAAACCTAGCTAATAATAACGATGAACATTGTACACGTAATTAGAGATAGCAGCACAGCCACGGTTTTGTAATCTATTAATACATATATTGATATTCAAGAAACAAGCAGCTACATATGTACATGGTTTAACAGGCTGCAAACAACACAAGGACGAAGGGGAGACATCCCTCCCCACCTAACCTACCTATCTTCCCCCTTTCTCCCTTGAAGTATGTATTCTAAATCATACATTGTTCAGCTTGACATCTATAATTTCACTACTATGGAATGATGTAGATAAGATGTCCAGATTTTGCTCTTCCATATGTTGGTAATATATAACTGATGTGAAAATATTCAAATTTGCTGCATACCATATGTCCTCTTGAAAAAATTGTATGAAAAGAAAACATAATGCTTATAATGTTCATGGCTTTATGATGTCATCTGTCTATTAAGGAACATTTAATGGTGAAGCAAACCAGTTGAGATTTCAACAGAGGAAGCTTGTATGAGCTATAATTGAATAAAACAAAATAAGCAGTTAACAGTGTTTTATCCAAAATTAATTCTGGACATATAGTATTCTTGTGTACCGAAATGACTACTAACAAAGCAGTTTTTCAAGTCTGTAAAACATCCTAGCAAGTATGATACAAAGCTACTTGGTCCAACTCGATTTATAAGGCTTATCACGAGGCGTTTGTCCTCCAATCCCAAAAAAAAAGTTAAATGCAAAAAAAAAAAAAACTAACTACAGAAGACTTAAGAGATACAATTTTTCTCTCCATCACCCTCAACTAAACGAACCAACAATAGGTAATGACCATTCCCTTACAATCTTTATTGTGGAAGTAGTGATTCACAATAAGGGTTAATAAGAACCAACAATAGGTAATGACTCTTCCCTTACAATCTTTTTTGTGAAAGTAGTGATTCACAATAAGAGCAATATAATAACCATAAATATAGAAATTAACAGGACTTACCCAGCAATCCTGTATAGTAGGAAAGAGGCACATCTGTGTGCTCAATTTTAAATAGAGATTCTGTAGCTGTAATGAGGCTGTACTCTTCCCATCCAGTAAACCCCCAAACCAAGTCATCTTTCTTGAAATTTGGATTCCCCGAATCCAAAACTTTAGCCACGCCATAACCAACAACAGGCTGCAAGTCATTACCAACAAAAGCACAAATACATACTTATGAACCTAAGTAAACTTATTTACATCTATCCCTAGTTCCCTGCTAGCATATCTTCATATAAAAATACAATTATATTCATCTAACTTAATATAGGGGACCAATCTGTAGCCAACATTATAAAACAAACCGATTTGATTTTAAAAAATTCAAACAAGTCCATGAAATTATTAATGGTACTAAACATGTAGCCTCACCTGTAACACAGTTTGCAGAGCATTACTACATGTACAACCTCTTCAGAGAAATAGTTTAGTATTATCTGCAGGGGACTGTGTACAAAATATTTTAAATCTCATTCTTTTGTGCTATAGTTCAACAAGAAAAATGTGTTGGCTTAAAAAAGATCACTAGACATCACTATCAATAGCTATGGGCAGACTTGGAGAAGATATTAATTTTAAATTTCATGCTTTTGTGCTATATTTCAATGATAAAAATGTGTTGGCTTAAAAAAGGTCATTAGTCTGCCATCACTATCAATAGCTATGGGCAGGCTTGGAGGAGATATGCCGCTTAGTACTCCATAAATCATTGAACTTTTGTATTTTCTTATAAAAATTCTGTTGGGTTAAGCGGTTTTAGTATCAGTTTTTGACCTTAATCATGTCAAAATCCTCCTGTTAGACGACCCATTTAACTATATAATAGCGTCAAAACCCTCAACACTAGGCACTAGCATGTTTATTAATCATAGTTAACCCATTTTAGCCAGAAAAAATTATGTCAACTATATTATTTAGGAAAAAAATAACGGTTTTCTGGTAAAGCTGTGCTGTGTGACACCTTATGCTATAAGAACTATTTTCTGACTTCATCCAATTCCTATTTTATCTCTTAATTCTCCCTCATCTCTCCATTTATCTGACTTGACGCAAGAAGTTACATAAAAAGTTTATTTTGCAGGTTCTAAATTGCGTTTGGCTGAGTGTGCCAAGTAGGACTAGTATGAATAGCAGTATACATATTATGCTTATTTATCAAGTAATGACATAATCTATTTAACACAGTGAGATATTAATATCAAAATATAACAAGCCATATTTAAACAAATCAGAACTTATATTGTAATGTCACAAGATATTTAAATGTAATAGAGATTAAAATTACCTGACCAGGGGTGAAGGACTCAACATAGCCGCCCTCTTTCTTGGTCATACGAGATCTCATGTATGGATCACAAGACAAGTAGAGATTCTTAACCAAAACCCCATTTGAGCCCTCTGGTACCTTTAGCTTAATACTTTCGGTTTTTGTAATGAAATCCGTCTCTTTGGGGAAACCGCTTTTAACGTAATCTTTCAACACTATCTGCTTGTTCTTCACTTCCGCCATTTCTCTCTCCTCTTTCTGTAATGCAAATAGACTGGGATTTGTTAATTTCTTCTGGGTATGGTGGGAATGTACAGAAAGGATCACGATTTATAGGGACTGTAAATGGGTTCCATGAGAAGCGGGAGTGTTCCGGTGGGAAAGTGATAACACTGGAGAATTCTGGAGGATTATTTTAGTATGACGTTAGGGGTGATGATTTTTGCTGTGTATGAAAGTAGAATAGAACGTCCCCTTCTGCAAATCATCATCTTGGAGTTGGGGTGTCATTAGAATTGGGACACGTCCTTGGTTTTACACGTGGATGAATGTGTGCCACTGGGGATCTTCATGATCCTGAATGTCCCGATATACTAACAAGAGTACTATGTTATTATGATAAAGAGGTGAGCATTTATTATAATCGAATTAAATTATCTATTCAATTATAAATAAATATTAAATTTTATATTATTTTAATATTTAAATAAATATTTAAAATTAATATTGACAGAATAATTAAAAATTATATTATATTATTTAATTATTTGGTATATAATTATAATAAAATTTTATTTTTTTGTCAAATAAAAAAAATTATTTCAAATTTTATATTAAAATTTTTGAACAATATTTAACCACAATTCATAAATATAATAATTCGTAAACTAATTTAATAATTTTAAATTAATAATACATAAATATATAACCATAAAACAAAGTTAAAAAAATTTAAATATCTAATTCAATTATTTGAGTATCCGAATAATATAATTTTAATAGTTAAAATTAAACCCGAATACTTAATAATTAAATGGTTCAAATTAATAAAAATAATCAAATAACCAAAATAATTCAGTTATTTTTTTTAATTCAGCTTGATAATTCAATTTTAATCATTTTCCCTCAACCCTATCCATGGACTTGGTGTTTGATGGATCGTTTACCTTATTTATGATAAATTTTGATTGAAAGAATGAAATTGATTAAAAAAAAAAAAAAAAAAGTATACTTGGTGATACTTATGATTAATAAATTATTTTGCTGAAATAAAAATTTATTATGTTCTATTGATATTTATTTTATGGAGAAGGTAGTGAATGAGATTAATTATAATGAGATGGATGAACGTAATAATTATATCATTTTACCTATCATCATTAATAATTAAATATATATTTAAAATAATTATCAAAAAAATATACACTTAAGATATTAAAAATTTTATTTATTTTTTCTTTTATTTTATTCATTCAATTCATATGTAATATTAAAGGATGAGTTTGATAGTATATACGTTTGGTCCGAACATTTTGGGTAACAAAAATGGGATGCTATATGGCTCCTCTTTACACGCAATGGGTCTATACTCTTTTTAGGATTTATTATATTGATAATTCGTATAAGATAAATGTTAATATCGATAATATAATTTAAATTTTAGTATATGATATTTAATATTATAATTTAAATATAAATAGTTTATTATAATTGATATTAATATATTGAACATAAAATTAAAGAATTATACTATGAAAATTATTATGTATATTTTTTGATACTACATTCTTAAAATAATACAATAAAAAATACGAAAAGTTTTGTTTAATTATGAACATGACATATATTGTACGGGTTAAATCACTTTTTTTCTATTGTACTTTACTCTAATTTATAAATGCATTATTAATGTCACTTGTTTATGATTATTTAATGTACTTCACGTTAAGTATTTTTTTTAATCTACAACGTGCGCAATTTGTACGCAATATTCTATGACATTAGTAACATATAAGTGCACTTGTTAAATATGTGATCTTGAGTTATTTTGGTTAAGACCGTAAATAAATTGAATTGATTTGGATTTTAAATTGTTTGAATTTAACTTTTAAGGTTAAATTTTTATTTGAATTTAATTCGGATTCGAACTTTATTTAAATTTTTTTACTTAGATTCGATTCGACTCAACTCGAATTTAATTCAATTCGGATCGATTTATATTCGAATAAAATGCGTCGAGTATCTATTCGAATATGTATCAATCGAGTATGTATCAAATCATGATTAAAAATTTAAGTTATTTAAATCCTAAATGAGTTGAGTATAACCTTATTCAAATTTTACTCTAATTTTTATTTGAACTATTTTTTGTGTTCAGGTTTGGATCAAATTATTAACAAATTCGAGTCTCACTCATATTTTTTTGAGTCGAGCCCAAACCGTTTAGTTCAATTTGCTACCTTAATTTTGATAACGTAAAGGTAACTTTTGATAGGTGTAAAAATGTACTAGTCCCTCATCTAATTTTATTTGTCTCAGTATAAAAGTATACGTATGTTAAAAAATTAATTTTAAACCATTTATCTTAATTAATTTGTTATTGTCTTCTTTATTTGAATTAATCTCTTAATTCTTTTTTTCTCTTTCTTTGAATAATAAAATAGAAGAGAGAGAGAGAAAAAAAACAAAAATGTGATTGTACTTTTAATATCAAAGTTAATAGTGTAATTTTTTTTTTAATATAGGTCATGTTAATTATAATAATTTTTTTATATAAAGTTAAATGATAGTAATATTAAAAAAAAAAGATCAAAATAGTATTAAATGAAAATAGAACAAATAGACTTGGACAAATTGAAAAAATATTAAACAAATAAACTTAAACGGAGGGAGTAATATATGTCTTGAAACGTTAATAACATGTGTACAAAAATGTGGTAAAGAGTTGTAAACCACTCGAGTTGGGAGGTTTTAACTTGTAAAGTTCGATTTTATTTTATAGTTGAATTTTAATGAGCTTGAATTTGCTGTACGAAGGCTCAAGCTGGACTTAAGAGCCGAACCTAGATGAGTTTAAGAGCCGAACCATCAAAATCATGTTAGCCGCAACTAGTATTAGACAAAGATCAATAACTGGGATATACATGATACAATCCAGTTGGAAATAAATCCAAAATATATAATAATGAGATTTACATATTTTTTTTACATAAAATTGAATTAGAATAAAAAAGATATTGCCTTAATATTTATGTATCAAATGATTGATTACCTTAGTATATTTGTTACGAAAATGTTACTCGCACTATGTACACGGATTAAGTCATTCTTTTTAAGACGATTCGTGTCTCTTCTCAAATTATGATCAGTACAAAAGGATATTGACACGTCGCCTTTAGGACACAACAACCCCGCCACCATTAGTGTTACTTTTGTTTAGTTTGCACAACTAAACAGCTCTCTAGGAAGAAACAAACTGTATACAGACAAACAATCCACTTTTTTCTTAAGGCCTTCAGCAATGTCTTCCACGTATTTGATCTTCTCTTCCCTTCCCTTACCTTAACAATGTCTCATGAAACTTGGGATAAAGGTGACAGACATTGTTTTGTGAGATACAGCAATGCGTCCACGGAGTCTCATGTTAACCAGTACTGCATCGACCATTTTTCCTCCAACATTCTTAAAGTAAATGTTGATTCCATCAAGAAAGTACCGGAGCAATAAAACATAGTTAGGTTTATATATATAAAATGAAAAAATCGCACGAGGCTACCGCGGATAGCAGGTCTGGTGAGGTCAAGTATTCGTATAATGAAAACGTCAAACGCTTATTACCATTTTTTTTTATGTTTTTAGATTTTAAGTCCATTTATTTTTTATTTAATTGAGTACCTAGATTTTAGCAAATTTTATGCACCCAAATCCTTTGTTTAGGATCACATTTTTTTTCTTCATTTAAATCTTAGAAAAATTAAGAAAAAGTTAATAGTTTTATGAATTTTAATTGTAACATAATCAATAAAAATACTTATGCATCTCACTTAACATAAACATATCTTATTACATTGATTCTCAGAATGGTATGATACTTGCGCATGAAAAGTATATAAAAGTAGAGAAAGAGAGAAAAATGAAAATTCATAATAAAGTATATAGTATTATTTAACAACTTTTTAAAGATTTTTTGTTTTTATATATTAGGTGATGTAAATCCTTTTTCAAGATTTAAAATTTAGTTATACATTGTAATTACTACAATAGAGAGCTTACTAAAATAGGATTGAGATTATCAGTAATTAAGATAGGAATTATCACTAAAATTGGTTGGAGATTACGTAGAGTTATTAAAGAACACCAATTCATAAAAACTACTATTTTTTACTCTTACATAATATAAAATTAATTTTTTTTTTCTTCCTACACCGGCTATAAACTAGATCCGCCACTGGTATGACTATGTGCTTAACAAGAGCTTCTCCATATAAAAAACAAACAAGGTGACAGAGATCAGCATTCCCATAATTCAGGTGAAATTAAGGTTTCATTCATGCTTCATTAGTGTTAACATGATCATCCGGGGAAGCCAATTAAGCAAAGAATAAATGATTTTGAAACAGACACAGAGAAGAAGGCAGTCAATGTGGTTTCCACAAGGCTAACTACTTGTACATGTCTTGGCTACCACAAACTGGTGAAAGTATCAACAGGTAACAATTTAATTATCTAACAGTTACTCAACCCTCATCAGTAAAACTTGGCAGAAGAGGTGAAATCATTTTTACAACTGCACTGATGACGATTGAGATCAGCTTATTGTCTCTCTTTTTTATCTTGCGATGAAATGCGAGCAAGACATTTTCTGTATAAATACCATTCATGGGAAAAACAGACAATTTAATGAAAAGATGATGAAATCCAAAAACATGCTGCACAAAACAATCAGCTTTAGACCACCCAGATCATTCACACACAAATAAGAGATACTCTCCCTTCACACTTTATTTGAGAAACACATTACAATATATAATTACACAAAACTAAACTGATGGTGTTTCTAAGAAGAAACAGTCCTCTACATTAACACACAAACATGGGAAACAAAACCTTCACAAGCAGTATGTTTTATTCTACTACAAGGCAAGTCTCCATATAATTGACACGGACTCATTCATGAGCAACAGCCACCACTTGCTTTCCGACATTGCGGCCGTAGAAAAGCCCAACCAGAGCTGCCGGGCCGCTCTCAAGGCCTTCGGCTATGTCTTCAATGTATTTTATCTTCCCTTCCTTTATACAAGGAAGCACCGTCTCCAGAAACTTGGGATATAGATGGTAGTGATCGAATACGATAAATCCTTGTATGCGGATTCGTTTCCAGATAATGTTGCCCAAATTGTGTACACCTTCATGCTTATCGAGGTTGTACTGTGAGATCATCCCACATGCCGCAATGCGACCATTGTTTCTCATGTTAGCGAGTACTGCATCAAGCATCTTTCCTCCAACATTATCAAAGTAAATGTCGATGCCATCAGGAAAGTACCTGATAAAAATAAAACAGCAATAAAAAATTAAGGTGATGGAAATGAACCAGTCTGGAAAGTGAGAGACTTAAAAACGTCCAAGTATCTAGATTCACTTCGTATTTAGGTCAATTTAACATCAAATGGGCTATGTTTGTTTGCAAGGATTAACAAAGAGATAGGACTATTTAGTCTTTTAAAATTTTAATCACATGTTTGTTTCTGAATTTGTATTATGGAGGATGGACTATTAAGTCCTAGTGCAAATATAAATACCCTAAAATGGGGGAGTATTAAATCCCCTCACCTTAAATATTAAGTAAACCCTACCTTAGCATTATTTTTTTAAAAAGAAATAAACCCTTATTTTAGCCATCCCACATATTCTAAACAAACAAATGGTTATTTTTTATAAGGATAGAATAAGTGACCGGTTTACTAATTTTGAAGCCTAAGGACCATATTCCATAGGATTGTAATCCCTTGAAATAGTAAACATTTGGGAACCAGTTGGTGAAACTATAGTTTCCGAAACACAGGTAGTGACTCGAGAATTTGAGTAAATCATAGGTGATTTTTTGTATTTTACTTTATAAACAAACAGTTTTTTGAATTTTACTCTAAAAACAAACATAGCGTAAAATATTTATTACCAGGCCAGTTATAGAATTATTCTAACCGGTTAACAAGTAGGGAGGAATTCAAAAATGAGTTGAGATTCATGCTCTATATAACAAGAACTTCCAATTTACCATAAAAAAAGGGTGTTTCTTCGATCAGCATCCCCATTTTCCAGGGTGAAATTAAGGTTTCATGCTTCATTGTGCTGTCATGATCCTTTAGGGAAGGAAAAATGGATACTGACCTTTTCAAAGCCACAACCAGGTCTTCCTCTTTTTTGTAGTTAAAAGCCTCATCAAACCCAAAATTATTCTTCAGGAGGTCAACCTTATAAAAAGAAAACAACAGTTTACAAAAACATAGAAGCTTGTCAATTTAGATTACACAAGGTTCTAGATTGCCTGCACAGCCCAAACTTGTAAGCATTCCATGACAAGAACAACAGGTAAACTTTAACTAACAGTTAATTCAATTATTAGCGATGCCCTCATCAAAATAACTAGGGGAGGGTAAAAGAATATAAAAATAAAAATAATATATATACTGCAACAATGCTTATGTTTGATAAGCTTGGTTAAAATAACTAGACAAAATAAACACTTCAAGTGCACCAACCTTTTCTTTGCTTCCAGCACTCCCTACAACATAGCAGCCCAACAACTTTGCAAACTGCCCAACAAGCTGACCAACTGCTCCAGATGCTGATGAAATAAAAACAGTATCTCCTTTCTTCGGAGAGCACACCTCATAGAAACCAGCATAAGCAGTCAAACCAGGCATACCTATAACATGACACAAGAATTAATGAGCAATAAGCCTAGCTAAAAAATGATAATAATGATGAGCATTGTACATGTAATTAGAGATAGCAGCAAAGCCACGGTTTTGTAATCTACTAATGGTAAGAGCATCTTGATAGCCTAAATTGCTGATTGAGCCACAACAGGAATGGTTTTATTATGCAGAATTTTACAAATCAATGCCATAGAACCAGTAATTAAAATTGAGTTTGAAACTGATTAGGTTTTTAGGTTATTATAATTACCAAATGATCTTAATTTCATCACAGCCATCAAAGGTGCAATGTCCAGAAAATTTCGGGCAGACTATATATATATATATATATATATCCATGTCATTGGAGGTCAGTTTCAATTTTTGGCACAAAGCTACATAAATGAGATATGGACAAAAGATTAATCTAAACATTTCCCAGTTTTCTTTTTGTAAATAATTCAAACATCTTTGAAATTAATGCCAAAATATAACAAGGATTGATCAGCCATGTCCAAATAGTACATGTTCTTTATAATTCATTTAGAGGTCTTAATTTATTTTGCAAGTTCTGTTGTATTTTGTGTGTGACCTCTTTTTCTATTTCGGAATAGGGTTGTTACAACGAAAGCTTTGGTCGGGTTATCCGATCTGGTTGCCGGAAGTGAGGACAGGAAGGTGGACCTAATAGGCCGCTAGTATTATCCCACTATAGTTAGAGAGACAGATCTTGGCCTTGTGTAACAATGTGTTCAGCCTGACGAGGGCATCAAGTATCTAAGTAGGAGAGTTTTTAACACCCCAGTCCCACATCGTAACATGTGGAATACTTGAATGTGTATATAAGAATTCAAATTACTATCACTAATACCTTCGATCATGACCTTCTAAGTGAGTATATGGTAAGCTAAGATGATCAAAGAAGATATTATTGAGAAAGTGCATTGGGCCTTATTATGCTATGATCGAACTCGAGATACATACACACACCCAAACACACACATACATGCATTGTGAAATATGGTCACAGGATTAATCTAAATATTTCCGACTTTTCTTTTTGTAAATAATTCGAACATCTTTGATGTTAATGCCGACTTAGAACAAGGATTGATCATCATCAGCCATGTCTAAAAAGTACAAGTGTTCTTTCTTCAAAAATTTTTAAGGGACCAACAAACTCTCTAACACAAACGAGGATCGTGTCATGATGATAACTGTATATAGTATATACATACATGTACAATAATGTATATTGGGTTCTATCGATGGTTATACGAGATGACTCACAGATCTATTAACAAGCAACCCTATAGGTGTATAATGTTTATGTTTATAGCTTTATGCTGTCATCTTTCTATTATGAAACATTTATGGTGATGCAAACCAGTTGAATTTCAACATAAGAAGCTTGTATGAGCTATGATTGAATAGAACATAAATCAAGCAGTTAAGGTGTTTTATCCAAAAATATTTCTAGACATAGAAAGTAATAAGACTTACCCAGCAATCCTGTATAGTAGGAAAGAGGTACATCTGTGTGCTCAATTTTAATTAGAGATTCTGTAGCTGTAATGAGGCTGTACTCTTCCCATCCAGTAAACCCCCAAATTAAGTCACCTTTCTTGAAATTTGGATGCCCCGAATCCAAAACTTTAGCCACGCCATATCCAACAATAGGCTGCAAGCATTACCAACAAAGGTCACCAATACATACTTGTGATCCTGACTAAAAAAGTTTACATCCATCCCTAGTCCTCTTTAAGCATTTCGACACATGAAAAATACAATTACATTCATCTAAATAATATAAATACTTTGTAGGGGACTGATCCATATAGCTAGGCATTTCAAATATAAAACAATCAGATGAGATTTTAAGTTAAACAAGTCCATGAAATGTTAACGTGTTACTAAACATGTACCGATAGCCTGTAACACTGTTCACAGAGCAGTAGTAAAAATAGTTTAGTATCATCCGGATAACAGCAGGACATGTTCTAAAAATTTTAAATCTCATGCTTTAGTTCTATATTTCACAGTGTTCTAAAATTCTAGGCGGACCTATGCGGTGGAAGGGGCGCCTAGCGCCTAGGCTTTTTCTTAGGCAAACAAGGCATTTTTTTAGGCAATCTCATTTATTTATTTTTCTGTTATACATACTCATTATAATATAGAAAACATATAGTATACGTAATTTTTTTAAAATTTTACATGAAACATTAACAAAAAAACAATTTTTTAAGGTTTAACAAATGCATTTTAAGTATTGTAGAGCTCGTTTGATTCCGTCTAGGTACACCTAGCCAAATCTAGGCGGTAGAGGACCATCTAGTGTCTAGGAGAGGATTAATAGGACCTACACAGGGATTTTTAAAATACTGATATTTCAATGGTAAATACATGTTTAAAAAAGGTCATTACTCATTAGCCATCACTATCAAATAGCTATGGACAGGCTAGGAGGGGATATGTGCTTAATAGTCCATAAATCATTCAACCTTTTTTTTTCCTTTCAGAAAACCAGTTTATGATAATTTAAAATTATTACAAAAACCATTTCTGTGTTAAGCCAGTTTTGACCTTAATCGTGACATCGAACAGTAAGACACTAGCATGTTTAATACTCGAGCTAAAAGCACAGAAAAAGTACTCTCCTCTGTACTTGACTTTTTGAAGTCAACTTGTGAGACAATTTAAAATTAGTTTCATTTAAATTTAGTCAATCTAATGATAAATATTATAAATTATCTAAAATATTTATTATAAGTATTTGTTATATTGTAACTTTTTTTTAAAAAAATATTTCAAATTGACTTTTAAAAAGTCAATAATAATCCTATAAAGTTGGAACCAAGGAAGTATGTTATATGAATAACAGTAGGGAAATGATTTATATGTTTGACAAATTCATGACAAAGTTGGATTTGATTAACATGGAACTTTAAATAATATGATGGAATAAATTAGTGAGCCCTCTTCTCAATTCCCTCGTCTCCATTTAAAACATATCTACTGTCGACGTAAATTTGTCAAGACTCATAATATGCTTATTTATTAAGTAATGACACAATCTATGGAACAAATAATTAACAAAATAAAAGATGTCATATTTAAACAAATTAAAACTTAAAAATTTAAGAAAAATTATAATGTCGCAGCATATTTAATTGTAATAATAGAGATTAAAATTACCTGACCAGGGGTGAAAGACTCAACATAGCTGCCCTCTATCTTGGTCATACGAGATCTCATGAATGGATCACAAGACAGGTAGAGATTCTTAACCAAAACCCCATTTGAACCCACTGGTACCTTTAGCTTTATAGTTTCAGTTTTTGTAATGAAATCTGTCTCTTTGGGGAAACCACTACCAATATATTCTTTCAACACTATCTGCTTGTTCTTTAATCCCGCCATTTCTCTCCCCTCAAATGGGTAATGCAAATAAAATGGGGTTCTAGAAGAATTTGATGAAATGATGCAGATATCATCAGGATTTATAGGGATTGAACATGGGTTCTTTTTCTAAATGAGTATGCTAGAGAATTGTGGTGAAGGTATGTTAAATGGGTTCTTTTTCTAAATGAGTATGCTAGAGAATTGTGGTGAAGGTATGTTAAATGGGTTCTTTTTCTAAATGCGCATGCTAGAGAATTCGGGAGTTTTCCTTTATTTTGGGACGAAGTCCAGGCGGTGATATTCCCTTGTGTACGGAAGGCAGAACGTTCGGCTCCCTTCTGGAAAACTATCAATTGGAGCGTCATTAGAATTGGGACACGTCCTTGATTTCACACGCAGAGGACTGTGTGGCACTCGGATCTTTATGACCCGGAATGTCCCGATGTCAAAGTATACATTCAATGTTACATCCATCGATTTAGTTATAACATAAAAATTTTATAAAAATTAAAAAATTAAATTAAAAGATAAAAAAATAATATTAAAAAATAAAATAATAATATAATTAAAGTTATAAAAATAAAAGTGAAAGAAAAAAAAATAATATAGCACAAATTTACTATTAACGGCTCAGAAGAGCCATTTTATAATAAGAGATAAATTTTAACAAAAAGACTGAAAGAGTTAAATTGATAAAGAAATAAAATGGAATAAAAAGGTATTTGATGATAATTCTAACAGATAAAACACTTTAACAAAATAAAAATTGTTTTCATTATTTTGACTTTTATTTTATTGAGGAGGTTGTGATAATGAGATGAATGGACTTAATAATTATGTCATCTTACTATATCATTCTCCCGTTTTAATAATTCAATATATACTTTATATGTTAAAAAATTATTTTATGCCATCGTATATTATATTTCTTTAATTTAAATGTAACATTAAGATTTGAATTTAATTCTTATATATGAATAATAATTGGTAACAACTCTATGTATTATTATATACATTCTATATTCAAAATAAAATACATTTTATTCAACAGTGCAGCATAAATAAAATAATTAAAATTAAAATATCATTTTTCGTATATGAATTTTATTATATATTGTAAAAAATTAAATATACAAATTTTGTGTACAAGACACAATTACCGAAAACAAAATAATTATCTGGGAACACCCAAACGGCCCGCTAATTTTGGGAACCTAGTCATTTTGATTGATCCGGTACTTGATAACTCGTTTGACGGATGACTCGAACCATCTCAGTCTTTACTTCACTTATTTATTATTTTCTGTTTGGAATCCGTGACTATCTTTTTTCTATATTTTTTATTAATTAAATTAAATTAAATATTTTTTTTTAAAATTATTGTATATATATATATAATATTAATATTTTTTTTCTTTTCTTTTATTGTAAAATTCATGTATGTATATATATATAAATAATAAATTATAATTATATTCATTGAATTTAAATATTTATTATTATAATTATATAATTTGTATTTAAAAATTATAGGTTAATGATCAAATTATTTTTACAATAATTAATCAAATAAATTTAAATAAAACTTTTAATTACCTTATTATATATAATAATAATCGTAATAGATGTGCTCACACGCTTACAACATCGTTTGACTCTTATTTAATAGTACCACCAGAAGAAGTGAAGCAGTATTGGCTCGTACACTAGTAAGGCTTTCTTATTAATGCACAATCTCGACAGGTTATTGTATGTTTTATGAGTAAATAAACCGTATATTTTTCTCTTTTATATATTTATAAGGTTCATTTATACTGAAATTTACAGATATATAAAAATAAAAATATATTGCTTATTTATTTCAAGAGTATAGAATAAATTTTTTTCACAATCTAACCGATCTCGTGTCGCACAAAAAATATAAATAATAATTTATTATAATACATAAATAATAATTAATTAAATATAAGATAAATATTTAATTAAAATTTTGAAAAAATAATAATAGTTATTAAATTATTAAATATTTATCTAATTAATAAATTATTAAGTTATATATTATAGGTTCCTTCGATCAATTATTAAGTTAAATATTTTGAATAGAATGTAGATTTATTTAGTTGTAATTGTGAGAAAGTAATTATTTTAATTTTATTTAGATTAGATGAATTTGTCAAAATTTTAATCCAAATATAATTATGAAACTTAATGTTTAATAAATTTAATTTAGTTATGACAATTAGTTAGTAATAAATTCACTATAATTTTTTTTAACTAATTTACAGCTATTAGTAAAATTTAGATTTATTATTAATAAAATTAATTATGTGATTTGATAAAAAATTAAATTTTAATAAATTTAATTTATTTAGAATATTAATTTAATAATAAAATTCACAACTAATACTAGTATAATCAAATCACATGATTTATTAAGAGATAAGAGATTTTTCAATATCTTAATAAAATTTTAATAATAAAAATTTTCTACCTAAAATTTGTTAAAATATATTATTTTACATAAAATTGTGAAATATATTATTTTACATAAAAATTTCTTGAACTCTTTACAAACTTGGAAAGTATTTAATTGTTTCAAATTTATATAGTATTTATACTAATTTGAATATGAAAAAAAAAGTCGAACAAAAAATTTGTGAAAACCAAGTTTGTGCTTTTAATTATACTATATTAGTAACTCGTGCAAGACACGAGATTTTTTATAAAATTTGTATTTTTAAATTTATATAGTATGCATTTTTTATTAACCAATACGTTTTATAATATTAATTTAGAATTTTAATTTATTATGTCAATTTATAGATTTATTCACTTTTGGTGGTAAATAATTAACTTCTTAATATGAGTTTTTTTTTTTTATCATAAAAGTCATGTGTAGAATATATATATAATATATTGGACTAGAGAGTATGATTAATCATATTTGTGTACCTGTTAGACATCAAGAATTAGGAGTCTATGATTCTAACGGTTAGCAAAAAATTCTTACTCGAAAATATTTTCGAGGAGATTCAAAAAGAACATGATACTACATTAATGCTTTTATGACTTTTCTTTTGTTTTATTGTTAGATTCATGCATGCATGTATATATAGATATTAAATTATAATTATATTCATTGTATTTGAAAATATATTATTATTATTATTATTATTATTATTATTATTATTATTATTATTATTATTATGTAATTTGTATTTAAAAATTATAAGCTGATAATTAAATTACCCTTAAAATGACTAACCAAATTAATTTGAAAAAAATCTTTAATTGTCTTGTTATATATAGATAGGCCTGTAAACGAACCGAACCATTCGCGAATAGGTCCGGTTTGATTTGATTAACTTAACGAGTCGAGTTCGCATATGTTTGCGAATCATGTGGTTTAGTTCGACTTTGTTCATAAACAGTTTGGGTTCTCTTCGGTTTGATTGGTTTGCGAGTAGTTTGTGAGATGCTCAAGTTCGAAATGTATTTCTTACATGTCTAATTGTTCTAAATACAAATGTTCGTGAACTTGATCATGTAATGACCACGAATTTCATTAGACATTGTAATTATAATTAATATATAATTAGCAATGAATTTAAATTTTTTGCACTAATTGATTGTGTATTAAATAATTAAATGAATGTACTTGTGTATGTGTATATTTATTTAAGAAATAAAGCAAGGTGTTATAATTAATTAAAGTAAGTCTAATTGAATTATATTTTAAATCCAAATGGGGTATTAAACTAGGTCAATTAAATTAACCTAGTAGCCCATGTAATTAATTAAACCTTAGCCCATGTAATTAATTAAACAAACCCAATGTTTGATTTAATTAAATGTAATATAGATTATTTAATGTTAGCACAATGTGTTATTTAAATTGAGCCAACCAAATTAAATGGAGGAGCCCAATATATTTAATCCTAGAGTCCAATGTGGAGCCCAATAGAAAGTCAAAATTGGTCAAAAATTGAACACATGTATATATATGCATGATTTAGCTATAAAAAAAATAAAGAAAAAATAAGCCAAAAATGGCCATTTTGCTGAGATTTGAAGGGGGCCCCACATGAGTTGCTTGATTTCCTTGTTGCTTCATTTTCACACAAGTCCAAAGTAGTTCAACAACTCTAGTCATTCCATATGTCCATCATATAGTCATTCCATCTATAGTAAGCTCACTTAAGCCTTAATTTCACCAACATTGATAAATTAGGAAACTTAATAAAGTGTTAGTAGAGCGCTATAAATAAGACACTCCAAACTTGAGCCAAGTTTGCTAGCTCATTTCCTAGAGAATACAAGAGAGCATTTGAGAGAAAATACTTGTAAATGTGAGAAATAGCAAGAGGAAGGTCTTGGTGAATGTCAAGTAGCATCATCACATACTTTGTTAGGAGAAAAAGAAGATCACACAAGTCACAAAGGTTTAAAAGTGCTCTAACTTCTCTTTATTTTATTTTTGTAGTCTAGAATGATTTTGAACAGTTAAAATCTATTTTTAACCGATCAAAACTTGTTTTGATGATCTAGAAGTCTTAAACTATGTAATATATGTATATTCATGGTTTGATGTGTTTATATCATGTTTTGGTGTGTGTGGTATGCATAAAAATGGTAGAAATTTTCATATCGAACTTTACTGGTAAAATGCTAACTAAGCATGTGATGTTTAATGTTGTAATTTGAAATGTATAAGTTTAAAAATGGATTTTTATGGCTATAAAGTTACATACATGAGTTTTAAAGAAAACCCAACTTGAAATTTTCAAAAATATGGAAAAACAATGAAGTTATGGCTTTTACCGCAAAATATGTCATTTTAATGACCTAATGTACAAACAACCCACATTGTGGCTATTTTTCATAACCAAAAAATTTTCAAAAATTTGATCCAATGATGGAATATTGTAGTTTAAGAAAATACGAATCCATCGATACCAATTGGAGGTCATTTGAATTTACAGATTTCATTTTATGCAAGTTTTAATTAAAGGAGCAAAAGTTAAAAAATATGAAAAAATGGTAATTTTGTAGATTCTACCACTCAAGGGCCGGGGCCCTCGTTCCTTTGTTATTTTGGGGGCCGGAGCCCTCATCACCGTTCACAGACGAATCTTTTTAATTTCGGGTCAGGTCGGTTCGTTTTAAACGGGCCGGTTCAAATCATTTAAGACCAAAATGGGTAAAAATATTTTAAAATTAATATAATTAATTTGGGACCCAATAAAAAAATATATATAATTATTTATTATGTGGATATTAAATAATATTTAAGAGTCATGAAGGTGATTAATTACTATTTAATTACTATTAAATAATAATTAAAATGAAAAGAGATAGTAACTAATTATTTATTAAGTAATAAATAAATGGTAATATAATTAATAAAATATTATTAAATGATTAATGATATTTAAAAATGTATAAAATATTATTAAATAATTAATAATATTAATAAATGAATAAAATATTATTAAAGGATTAATAATATTATAAAGTTAATAAAATATTATTAAATGATTAATAATATTAGATAATGAATAAAATATTATTAAATGATTAATAATATTAGAAGATGAATAAAATATTATTAAATGATTAATAATATTATAAGATTAATAAAATATTATTAAATAATTAATAATATTAGATAATGAATAAAATATTATTAAATGATTAATAATATTATATAATTAATAAAATATTATTAAATGATTAATAATATTAGAAGATAAATAAAATATTACTAAATGATTAATAATATTATAAGTTTAATAAAATATTATTAATGTAATATCCCGGATATTTAAATGAATTAGAAATAAAATATTTAATAAAGGTTAGAGTTTGATAACCTAGTAGTGATAGATAAATAAAGGTCCAAATTAAATTTAACGGACTAACTTAGATATGGTGATATCAAAATTTTTGATAAGTTAGCAAGTAAAGTGATAATTCAATAAACTTGACTAACAACAAGTCTAATTAAATTAAGAGAATTAATTAGTGGAGTTATGTAATTATGCGACGTGGTTGCGTGTAAATTAAATATGTATTTATATGAATATATATATGCGTCCATATTTAGTAACATAATTTAATGGTTAATTAAATTGTGATAAATAGATAGATTAATATTAAATTAATCCTAATTGAATTAAAAGGTTTATTGTGGAATTAATTTATTCATTAATCAACAATTATGCAAATTGTTGATAAATTATTTGTGAGGAATAATTACGTAAATTATATAATTATAAATTATATAAAGTAGATGAATTAATTAAAGGAGATTAGTAATTGTATATATGTACAACATTTAATTTCATATATATGTACATATATATAAAGGGATTAAATTAATTAAGTAATAATTTAATATATTAAATGAATATATTCTATAATTAAATAAATCATTGTAAATGATTTATGGGAGTGAGAAATTTAATTATACAATTATTTGTGTAATATTAATTAAATGATTTAATAAATTATTGAGTAAATATATTATTATTTTAATGTATTTTTGGGTAAATGGAATTATTTCCATAATTGATGAGAAATAAATTATTTAATGTAAATGTATTAAATAATTTAATTTATGGCGTAAATAATATATATTAAATTATATATTGTATTTATTTAAATTTCATAATTTATTGTGAAATTGTTTTTGAGGTAAGGTGATGTGTATAAATAATATATATAGATTATATATATTATTATTAGCGAGCACACTCTAAAGTTTTAATATCAAAATAATTGACAAGTTGTCATTAATTAAATATTCAATTAAATTGAATATAATGAGTGAATTAAATTTTAATTAATATGATAATTAATTAATGTAAATAATGTAAAATATTATTAATAATATTATTAGTCCATTTAGTAATTTAATACTTATGGGTTAGAATATTTAATTATTTATTCAATCTAATTATTTATTTAATCATGGATTGAATAATTAATGTGTAAATTATTAAATTAGCCCAACATGGGTCAATTTGTAGCCCAAGTGGAGAATAATAAAATTTGACAATTTAGTAGTCCAAACAATTTAATAGAAGCCCAATTGGTATTTTAAATTAAAGCCCAATGTTTGGCCCACTTGGAAAATACTTAATTTAACTATTATTAATTAAAAAAAAAGTGAATTGGACAATCAAATTGGGACAAGAACTAAGGAAATCAGCCGACCATGCTTGGAAGGTGAGAGAAAGTTGAGATTTTATTTTTATTTTTCATTTAATTAAAGTAAGGTTGCTTGTATGGTTTTTATTTTATTTTATGGACCATACCTCTTTTCACCCACTTAGTCCTTGGCTTAAATCTCTTGCACAAGTCTCCAACTACTCTGATGATGGTAATTGTAATAGATATATATTTTATATATATCCAAATTGTAAGTATACTTACAATTTAGGAGTTATGTTATTCATTTTCTATCTTTCATCTTCTAAGTCTTGAGAGCAAAATATTGAGAGGATAAATATTTGAGAGAGATTTTGGGTGGAGCTTCAAGGAAGAAGAAGAAAGCATAAGTTAGTTCATGTCATTCACAACCCATTTTGGGAAGAAAAATGAAGATAGCCATTAAAATGAGGTAATGGTTATTTTAAATGTAGTTTATTTTTAAATTAAATAAATTATCATAAACATGTTAATATAGTTAATAATGTGTAGTAGTAATATTTATGTCATGCTTGAGTTTAATATGTTTGGTTTGTATTTTTGTATATTTTATATGCTAAAATATGTATTTAATAGTGTGTAAATAAGTTTTGGAATTTATGTCCAAAAATATTTTTATAAAACTTATGTTTGATGTTCTAATATTATAGAACATTAAATCATAAGAAAAACAAAGTTTGAATCACTCAAAATGGAGTTATACACAAAAAGTTATGATTTGTGGTAGTTTATGCGATGTAAAATTTTTTATAAAAATTTTTTAATATTAAATCATGAAAAATTAAATTTTCATGTTATAAATTGTTGTTAAGTTATTGGTAAATTTTTTGGATTTTTATTGAGGAGTTAAAGTTTATTTGAAGGTATAAATTTTATTAAGTTGTGTATTAAAATGCACTGTTCACCTTCTGCGAGTGGAAAAAAAAAAGGGTTGGCTCTTAAAAATGCGCGGAGGCCAATTCCTGTTCTCACAAAACGGCACCGTTTTGGTCCGTTTCTTTGTTACGCGCGCAATGCGCGGCAATAAATTTTCCAGTGAAATTACTATTTTGCCCCTCCGGTCTTTTTCTGCGTAATTACGAAATTGCCCTCGTATCAGTTTTTCGACTTAATTACAGAATTGTCATTCTGGATAATTTTAATTAATTTAAATGTTTAAAAATTAATTTAAAATTATAACAAAAATAATAATAATACAAAAATGATATTTAGGTATATAATATTATATTTTTCAAATATAATAAGTATTTAGGATTAATATTTAAATGTTGTAAATATTAATCTAGTTAGTTTAATATTATATTTTTCAAATATAATAAGTATTTAGGATTAATATTTAAATGTTGTAAATATTAATCTAGTTAATTTAATGTTATATTTTTCAAATATAATAAGTATTTAGGATTGATATTTAAATGTTGTAAATATTAATCTATTTAGTTTAATATTATATTTTTCAAATATAATAAGTATTTAGGATTAATATTTAAATGTTAAATATTAATCTAGTTAGATTAATATTATATCTTCTGAATTTATGATTAAACTAATTGTTTATTATTAAATAATAAACAAGGATGATAAATTAATTAATTATTATTTAATTACTATTAAATAATAATTAAAGACAACTAAGATTGAGTATTTAATTATTTGTTATTTGATTAACTTTAAATAATAAATAAATTCAGTTAGTTATTATTTATTATTAAATAATAACTAATGATATTTGGGTATTACTATATAATTTTATTATTTATTATTTAATTAACTTTAAATAATAAATGAATCTAGTTAATTAGTTATTATTTATTATTAATTAATGATAAATAGTAATTAAATGAAATTAGATTTAATGAAATAAAGAAAATATCTTTTAACTCTTTTGTTTAAACAATTATAATAAATTGTTTAATAGTTTAATAAGTGTCTAACACTTAAGAAAAATATTTTCTAATTTATTAAATTATTAACCTAATTTGATTGATGGTCTATAAGGTTAATAATATTGTTTTGACTGATGTAAATTATGTGTTAGTACTTATTTGTGGTAGATAAGTTTCTTAATGAGCGTATAGTTGTACAAATACGCTGTACTAATTATTAGACCAACTTTACTAATGTTAGGTCTTTCAAAGCCAGTTAGTTAAAGCTAGACATTAATTGTAGCTGAGCAAACAGGCAAGTTTCCTAAACCCTACTCAATTTATATTCGAGCAGGATATATTATTTTATTGTTCAAGTTCCTAACTCAAACTCAAGTTATTATGTTTCAAGCATGCTATGGTTTAATTCTGTATAATTATTCTACATCTTTAAATTATTGATTCGCACATAGTGCTTGTTGCATGTGTTCATCAGGTATGAAAGGTTGATCACCTTCATTACCATAAGGTTCAGTTAAATTTGTTCATGGTCATTATTGACACTCAAAATTAATTAATTCAGTCATTCAATTATTGAAATTATGACTCGTACTCTTTCACACTTATTATATTGTTGAAAATTCAAAAGCTTATTCTTTCTTTCAATCATGATATATCGTTATCGTATTTAAACTTGCTGAGCAAAGTCGTTGCTCACTCTTGCTATATCATGATAACAAATTTCAGAATAATACGAATGTCCAAGGAGAGACGGAGACAGAAGCAACATACAAGATTATAGTGTTATGCATTATAACTAAATTGTTATATGATGTAAGTAATTTTGTAAACCTTTTTATGAATCTAAAGGTATATATGTAAGTTAAGGTTAGAAACCTTGGGAAATGTTGTAGAATAAACAATTTATGTTTATATATTCCGCATTAGTTATAGAACGTGTATGAAGATGATGTATCGTGACGTACCAAGTCTAGGGTTAAAGGAACCCGGACTTGGGGTCGTTACAGGTTGGTATCAGAGCTGATAGGTTATAGTTCTTAGGTAGCAGTACCTTTGTAAGACCCCGAATTTTATGAAATACAAAATTTAATTTTTCTTCATATATATATTTTTTGAAACAGTAAGTGGTTAAATCGATAAAGTTAAAAGTTAAGGATGTTATGTGCAAATTTTATTTTGTCGGACAATATTCGCTTTGTCGGGGAATATTCGTTTGGTCGGGGAATATTCGTTTGGTCCGACGGCGCCGAAATAACAAATTATTGGTGGACCCCACAACAGAATATTTGTCGGATATAGAAAACGACAGAAATAACCTTTTTAAATAAAAATAGTCAACGGAACTGTTAAAATACCGGTGATAAACGAATAGTAGCATACGGTAGTTATTGGTATTTTCTGTAGCACTCGGTACTCTACAGTAACACACGGTATTGCATAGTGTCTCATATTTTTGGTCTGATAATTGACACCGTAACTGTTACGCATCATTTCATCGATAATTGTCACTGCATAATATTTTATATTATCAATTCAATAATTGTTGTTACACAGTATTTTGCATTATTGATTTAATAATTGCCATTACACTGTATTTTATATCATTGAGTCAATAATTGTTGTTGCACTGTTTTTAAAATTATTGAACCTAATAATTGTCACAGTAACATATGCACAGTAATTCACATTATTGAATCAATAATTGTCATTACACAGTAACGTATGCTTTATTTTACATTATTGTTATCTCTATTATGATGTTATTTAAACAGTTGTATTTCATTAATTTATTGACTTGATATCTAAGAGCTAACTATACTGTATTTATAACAATTAGTCATAATAATTGAATTGATAAAGTTATTTGTTTATAATATAAAGTTAGGTGATTATTAGGTGATATGAAATGAATGGTGTAGATTAAAGTGTGAATTATTGTTGAATAATTGAATTGATTTGTTTATAATATAAAGTTAGATGATTATTAGGTGATATGAAATGAATGGTGTAGATTAAAGTGTGAATTATTGTTGAATAATTAAATTGATTTGTTTATAATATAAAGTTAGGTGATTATTAGGTGATATGAAATGAATGGTGTAGATTAAAGATAATATAATATTTGAAATGGATGGTGTAGATTAAAAGATGATCTTTAAATGAATGGTTTAGATTAAATGAATGATAAGATTTTTGGCTATAAATAGAAGCCTTAACTTAAGGATTTTTCATAAACTTCCTTACTTGTTCTTTCTTTCTCTCTCTAAATACTTCTTGTGAAAGTTCTCTCTAAGTGTGCTTAAGTCATCTTGAGTATTTGTGAAGATCTATAAGTATACGTGTACTGTTCAAGTTAATCAACCTCATTTAAATCAATATCCAGTCACGTGTTACGGTAAGGGATACCATCTTTTTCATCTTCCATTATTCAAACATACTATGGTAAGGGATGTCATTTTCTTTCATACTCTTAAAATTACTACTCGTAAGGGATACCATCTTTTTCATCTTCCATTATTCAAACATACTATGGTAAGGGATGTCATTTTCTTTCATACTCTTAAAATTACTACTCGTAAGGGATACCATCTTTTTCATCTTCCATTATTCAAACATACTATGGTAAGGGATTATCATTATTTGATTATCGATAATAATATTGTTTCTTCCTTACTCATAAGACGTGCCTTTTATTTCCATGTATTAAATTGTGGGAATAACCTTACGGAGCGGATTGCCGCCTGTTGGTGAATAACCTTTCGTATTCATTCATTATTAATCTCTGAGAATAACCTTACGGAGCGGATTGCCGCCTGTTTGGTGAATAACTCTTTGTACTCAAATTCTATTAAATTGTGGGAATAACCTTACGGAGCGGATTGCCGCCTGTTGGTGAATAACCTTTCGTATTCATTCATTATTAATCTCTGAGAATAACCTTACGGAGCGGATTGCCGCCTGTTTGGTGAATAACTCTTTGTACTCAAATTCTATTAAATTGTGGGAATAACCTTACGGAGCGAATTGCCGCCTGTTGGTGAATAACCCTTTGTATTAATTTCCTTCACCTTTTGTTAATCAAACCTGCTACGGTAAGGGATATTATTTTCTTTCATACTCCTAAATCGAAATTTATTATGGAACTATTGCTTCTATAATTCCTGAAAATATTATATGTTCCATAATAGTTGAACTTCATTATTTCAACTGAACCTTCCTATTTACGTGAACCTTTCTATTGAATTGTAACCGTTATTCTGAACTGTGGATCTTGAATATCATTTTTAAATTTCACTCCACATCATGTTGACAATTTGGACATTATTTGAATCTGTACAAAGTAAACTTCCGATACTTATTGTTATCCTATTTCTTCTGTTCATCATTTATATCATTCTAATCATCCAAAAATCAAGCTGTTGTGAATATCTGTGGCCGGGGGCACATATGTGATATATTTGTTGAACAGATGATAGGTTAAAGGCGATATAATAGGTTAAAGGCGATACATCTGTTCGGTGTCTTTTATGGCACGTGGTGAATGTTCTCTTTGGCCCGTAGTGCAAAGATGAATTGTTGTTTGGTATGATTATGACCAAAGGCTGAATCTGGTATAATCATGACCGTGGGTGTTATATTGAATGGCTTTGGCCCGTAGTGCAAAGATGAACTGTTGATCTGCATGATTATGATCAGGAACTGTGAATTTGTATTATCTTGACTAATGATATTTCAGATGATAAAAGTTGATGATGTTTTTCCTAAAAAGAGAACCGAGTGGACATTATAGTCTGCATTATTCTTCTAATAGATTACTCATTCCGCTGCTATTATTGATCTGAACGTTGTTTAAGAATTTAACTGCAGTTTTTGATATAAACCTTGTAGTCTATTGTATTCTATCAAGAACTCAACTGTTGAAGACTAATGATAATTTATTCGTCATTATCTTAGTCATGATATTCTTTACTGGGCTATTTGAGCTCACCCTTTCTTTTGTTCCATTGTTTTTCAACAGGAGATGAAAACATAACAGGGTCTAGCCGGGGAATGGAGTGAGGGTCCGAGGAATAGTTATCATAGTTTTCACGTTTTGTAAAATAGTGTGGCAATAATAGTGAAGACTTAGTTGTGTATTATTATACACTGTATTGTTGTACGTTGTGCTTTGTTGTAATAATTTTGTTGTAGTCTTTTGACGACTCAAGTATGGGCTGTGTGGACCCAGATTTGGGGGCGTCACAGTTGGCATCAGAGCTTAGGGATATGGTCTTTAATGGCGATCTGGGGTAGAACTAGGAGGGGAGAGACGAATAGAATCAGTCACTAGTGTGTCCTACCTAAAATAGATTTTATTATCTAATGAATCGATTTGAATGTAGGAACATGAAGAGATGAGTCAGTTTATTTGAACTAACATTTATTTTGTGACCACAGTTAATTATGGCATCTGGAAATCAGGAGGTTAACTATGAAATTACCGAAACAAATGTAGCTGCAAAACAAGAGGCGACGAATAATCTTCTTACAAACTCAGAGTTGAATCATTTGCCTAAGGCAAAAAAATTATGCGTGTTCTATCCAGTAAGGATGAAGGTGAAAGCTCTGCTACAGTCGTTCCAGATCCATTCTTAGAAGCAATTAAAGGAAGTAACGAACTTGCGGAAATTATTGCCTTTAATTTACTCACTAATTGGGAGAGTGATATCACCTGGTTATGCTCTATAACAAAGGATCAGAATATATGGACTTTTCATATTAGTCTTTGGGATTTATGGTGTTCCAGCTATGATTTTCAAGATTATTTAAAAATGATGTTTCTATACTTTTGGGCGTTACAATTTAGAGGAATTCAGGTTAAGTTAGTCACTATCGTGGAAACTGCAGTCTATCGAAAATACTATTTTAATGGAAATCATTGGTACCTTACTACTGATGAAGTTGATGAACCCGAGAAACAGTTTGCTAGAAAATTATTCAGTGGTATTCCCATGGTTGAAATACGTGAAGATCCGAATGAAGTATTCGGGATTCGATTTGACGATAACAGTCAAGAAACCGAATGAGGTGATAACCGGTAAGCTATTCATAAATTCTCGTGAAGTCTATGCCATATTAGATACTGGCTCTATCCACTCTTTTATCTCACCTATATGTACTCAACGTTTAAATTTGACTATTGAAAACTTAAATCTTGTCTTATCAGTTGAAACCTCATTGGGAGAAATACCTATTACATTTACTATCTATAAATCTTGCCTAAGTTCAAATCAACAACCTCACATTACCTGTTGACCTTATTTCTTTAGAGATGCATGAATTTGATGTGATTTTAGGAATTGATTGGTTGACTACCCATCATGCTAAAATTGATTGTTTTCATAAGATTATTAGTTTTCATATTCCTAATCAACCTGTCATGCAAATTCAAGTAACTAAACCATTGAAATCTATAACTGTTAATTCTAGCCATAAAGCCATTCGTTTATTGAAACGACCGTTTAACTTTCTATATTGATTAGTGGCCGAGTTGACCAATTTCTTGTATGGGCAGGAGATTGTGTTTGGGTTGACAACCACTTAGCTTCCTATAATGATAATCGATTTGAACCCGGTGTCACGCTATTCGATGTATATATGGTGAGAAGGTGATTCTTTTCTCATAATATATTGGGTAGGTAGAGAATATTAACATAAGTACGTGTTTTTAAAACTCATATTGATGGTAAGTTCGTGACTCATAATCGTATGGTGGAACCCCTCAACGAATGGACTATGTTGGTCTGACTAGGATAAGTTCCTCAACCCATATGATTGTGGTAAGTTCCTGAACCCCTAATGTGTGGTAAGTTTGATGAACAGTGAGTATGGGTAGAGTTAAGTAGCAAGATTAAAGCTATACTAGATATAGTTATTAAGTTGAAAAAGAATGTGGAGGAAAAATTTGAGGTGTTTTGAGGTTTTAGGATATTCCAAATCTTCTAGCTATGCTAGACTTTGAAATTCTTAAAATCGTGCTAAATTCGCACTTTTGTGCTTTTGAAAATGTCAAAATGTGTTTTCATAATCATTAATGCATTTAGTGCAGAGATGATAAATGATGGAGTCATCAATGCAGAGTAACCTAGTGTTGGATGTTTAAAGCCCACTATGGAATGATGTAGTATGACGAAGTCATAAAATAATTTTCAGTAGTTTGAAACGTTTAAAGAAGAGTATATGCTAATTGTTTCGGCTAGACAAATTGATTAGAAAATATCAAAATGTATTTATGAAATCATCACACGCCATTAAAGCCACGGTGTGGGGATGCAAAGGACGGAATCCTCAACGTACTGTCAAGATGTGCGGTATCATGAAGTCATGAATTAATGACGGAATCCTCAACGTACTGTCAAGATGATGCGGTATCATGAAGTCCTATAAATAAATTTTAGTTATTTTAACTAATCTGAAATGATTTTTGAATCGTAATATATGAACAGTTCAATGATGTGAGTTTTTGTCATTTATTTTGACTGGACATTTTTGGTCAGAATTGACTCAAGTTTTATTATCCGATCCAAATTATTTTGGAACGGAATTTTGTAGTAAGTCTGAGGTGAACAAGTGCAAAAACAAATATATTCTGTCGGCTAAAGCAGATATATTTTTGTCGGCATATAGCTCCGACTGACGCCCAACTAAGACGTTCTGCACGACGTATGATACAATAGGTTGATCACCTAGAGTACACCTATGGAGTGTTTTCAGCCTTTGGGATTGATAAACACTATGTTTATAAGTATTTACAGGGATAAATACTATTTATTCGGAATTCAGTTAATTCCATTCGGATGTTCACAGTCTTGATGACCCCTTAGCATATTATGAAAGTTTTAATGAATATTTTGATTTTCAATTTATTCTTCTGTAAGATATTGATTTTCAATTTATTCTTCTGCAAAGATATTCCATTGTTCTGGAATTATGAGTTTAGAAGTATGAACTTCCTAGAAAAGGGTGGTCATAGAATTTGATGAGTAAAGAGTTATACTCATAGATGAAAATTGGTAGAAATGTGTATGAGATAATTTCGGGGACGAAATTTTTAGAAGAAAGGGTGAATATAATATCCCGGATATTTAAATGAATTAGAAATAAAATATTTAATATTTAATAAAGGTTAGAGTTTGATAACCTAGTAGTGATAGATAAATAAAGGTCCAAATTAAATTTAACGGACTAACTTAGATATGGTGATATCAAAATTTTTGATAAGTTAGCAAGTAAAGTGATAATTCAATAAACTTGACTAACAGCAAGTCTAATTAAATTAAGAGAATTAATTATTGGAGTTATGTAATTATGCGACGTGGTTGCGTGTAAATTAAATATGTATTTATATGAATATATATATGCGTGCATATTTAGTAACATAATTTAATGGTTAATTAAATTGTGATAAACAGATAGATTAATATTAAATTAATCCGAATTGAATTAAAAGGTTTATTGTGGAATTAATTTATTCATTAATCAACAATTATGCAAATTGTTGATAAATTATTTGTGAGGAATAATTACGTAAATTATATAATTATAAATTATATAAAGTAGATGAATTAATTAAAGGAGATTAGTAATTGTATATATGTACAACATTTAATTTCATATATATGTACATATATATAAAGGGATTAAATTAATTAAGTAATAATTTAATATATTAAATGAATATATTCTATAATTAAATAAATCATTGTAAATGATTTATGGGAGTGAGAAATTTAATTATACAATTATTTGTGTAATATTAATTAAATGATTTAATAAATTATTGAGTAAATATATTATTATTTTAATGTATTTTTGGGTAAATGGAATTATTTCCATAATTGATGAGAAATAAATTATTTAATGTAAATGTATTAAATAATTTAATTTATGGCGTAAATAATATATATTAAATTATATATTGTATTTATTTAAATTTCATAATTTATTATGATATTGTTTTTGAGGTAAGGTGATGTGTATAAATAATATATATAGATTATATATATTATTATTAGCGAGCACACTCTAAAGTTTTAATATCAAAATAATTGACAAGTTGTCATTAATTAAATATTCAATTAAATTGAATATAATGAGTGAATTAAATTTTATAAATTAATTAATATGATAATTAATTAATGTAAATAATATAAAATATTATTAATAATATTATTAGTCCATTTAGTAATTTAATACTTATGGGTTAGAATATTTAATTATTTATTCAATCTAATTATTTATTTAATCATGGATTGAATAATTAATGTGTAAATTATTAAATTAGCCCAACATGGGTCAATTAGTAGCCCAAGTGGAGAATAATAAAATTTGACAATTTAGTAGCCCAAACAATTTAATAGAAGCCCAATTGGTATTTTAAATTAAAGCCCAATGTTTGGCCCACTTGGAAAATACTTAATTTAACTATTATTAATTAAAAAAAAAGTGACTTGGACAATCAAATTGGGACAAGAACTAAGGAAATCAGCCGACCATGCTTGGAAGGTGAGAGAAAGTTGAGATTTTATTTCGGCTAGACAATGCGTGTTTAAATTCTTCAAATTGAATATTTTAAAAGCTTATCCAAACCAATTGTTGGTGCAGATTCTTATAATAAGACTGAGAATGAACAACCTTAGTTAAAGAGAATTTTTATTTGTCGGAAAATCGAATTTGCGCAAGAAATCTAAATGTTATGTATATACATAGGACATAAGAGGACTGATCCCCTCGCGTGTCCCGATTTTCAAGGTGTCAGATATATATATATATGTCTGTTCTACCTTAGTAGCAGTTCATGGTCATTAAAGATCACTTAGCAGTAAAAAGTCAATCCATTCTTATATTGAACTTTGATTCTTGATATATTTCACAATTGTTATTGTTGAAAACCCTGACGTTTTTTTCCTTTATCATGATATATCTATTGTTGTTGTTTATAAACTTGCTGAGCCATTTAGTTGCTCATTCTTGCTATATCATGACTATATTTCAACTAAACCCGAATGCTCTAAAACAGACAAAGGCAAGGGAAAATCAAACGCTTAGTTTAGTTGATGCATGTTAGACTTAAATTACTGTTATGTAATTTTCTTGTAAATCTTTTGTATTTTTCTTAAAATATATAATGTTAAGATTAAAGTTAATCGACATTGGGAAGTGTAGCCTTTTTATAAGGTACATTTTGTATTATTTCGCGAAATTTAAATGCAATTTATGTATTTAATTGGTAATAAGTATTGTATAGTGGAGAACCAAACCCGTGATTATGGAATCCGAATTTGGGGTCGTCACAAATCAAGTTCGAATATATTCATGAGTTGTTCACGAACGAGTTTATATTCGTGAACGTTTAGATGTTAATAAATATGATGTTATTCAACTATATTTGTGAACTGTTTGCGAACTCGAGTATGTTCGGGAACAGCTAACAATCTGAACTTGCACATATGTGTTGATTCGATCATATTATACAAACATGTTCTAATTCGACTAATAATGTTTGAGTTTGATTCAAGTTCCTCAAAGTTTGATCAGAACAGATTGTTTGCAGCCCTAGGTATAGTTATAAATTTGTTTATGATTATTTAATGTGCATCACATTAAATATATTGTTATTTACAATGCGCGTAATTTGTATACAGTATTCCGTTGACTCTTATGACATTTATAACATACTAGTATTAGTGGGAATGTAATAGAAGTTTAAAAAAAGTTTAAAGACAAAATAAAAGATTAAAAAAATTAAGAAAGATAAAATTATAATAAAATTAAATTTGTAAAGACAAAAGGAAAAAATAATTAGTAACACAATTTTAGAAGAACGGTTATTTTGACTATCATATTTTAATAATATAGATAAGTAAACGTGCCAAAGATGCGGTCTTGAGTGGATTTGACACGGTAAAAGTTAAAAGAGAGAAGTAAATGTGTAAAAGATGCGGCAGTGGATTTGACAAGGTAAAAGTGACCATGTTATAGGTGGAAAAATGCAGTCAGTAAGAATATGGCATGAAACATTACTAACATAGGAATGCAAATGTAAAAGTGACTATGTTATAGGTGTAAAAATGCGGTAATAAGAATATGGCAGGAAACATTATTAACATAGGAATAGGAATGAAAATGTGGTACAAGAGTTGAGTCAGGAATATTTGATTTGTTAGGTTTGAATTCGCCTAAAAATTAAATGAGTTAAGTCGGGTTAATTTTAACGAATCTTAGATTTATTGGTCAAATTCAAATCGCAATAAATGAGTGTATCATAATAAAGAAGTCAAACTCAAGTTCAAACTTGAGTCGGACTTGAGCGAATCGAATCTAATTAAGTTTAACTTTGTCTTGTTTAATTTTTTATTATAAAATAAAAAAAATAATTAATTAAATACTAAATGAGTCAAGCTTGCTCGAATTAAACTTCAATGAGCAGAGCTCAAGCCAGATAACATATTATTTAAGTTCAACTCATTTAACAAGTTCAAGTCAATATTAGTTGAATGAAACTGAACATAATTGACCACAAGTACCTTATGTTACTCCCATCCGGCATCAGACAAAGATCAATAACAGGGATACAATAAACACTCCCCTCTCACTTTATTCGAGATTTATAAGACCATAAATAAGTTGCAAAATTTCTTGATAAATCTGTCTAAGATTGAACCAAACCAAATAGCTGTCTGGGAAGAAACAAACTGTATACAGGCAAACAATCCACTTTTTATAAGACTATAATGCTATACTTGGTTGAGAGAATGGAATAAAAAATAATGTATTAGATGATTATTTTGGAGGATAAATCATTTAAATTGAACGAAAATTCATTTTATCCCTTTAATTTTTATTCCATGTGAGAGGGGTGGGATAATATTTATTCCAATAGAATAGATATATATCATAATTTTATCATCATATTAAATCACTCATTCCTACTAACAATTAAACATATACTTGAAATAACTTAAAAACATTTCATTCATTCTTCTATTCCATTTCTTCAATCCGAACACAAATAAGAAATATGGTAAAACCAAACTCTACATGAACAGTAGGAGTAGTTTTATCGACACAAGACTTTAATTACTAAGAGTGACTCATTCATGAGCAACAACCACCTATTTTCCTATGTTCCGGCTAGCGTAAAGCCAACCAAAGGCGCATGGCCATTCTCAAGGCCTTCGGCTGTGTCTTCCACGTATTCAATCCACCCTTCCCTTATCAATGGTATAACCAACTTGGGATAAAGGTGATGGTAATCGAATACGAGAAATCCTTCCATACGGACACGTTTCAGAATAGGAAGGGCAAGTTGGCTACACCATCAAACTTTTCAACGTGGTATTGTGAGATCATCCCACACGCAGCAATGCGTCCACGGGGGCTCATGTTAACGAGTACAACATCGAGCATTTTTCCTCCAACATTCTCAAAATAAATGTCGATGTCATCAGTAAAGTACCTAATAAATAACATAGCAACAAAATAGAGTTGAGGGACATATATAATGAAACAATCATTTTTTTTTATCAACTTATGCTATAGATTAAATTTTTAATTTACTATTTTGAGTCATTTTATATAAAGTTATAACGTTTTATTCACCAAAGAGGCATATAGGTATTGTTTCAAATTTAATAAGAAACCTTAAATCAATTTAGGCTTCAACATTTAACAGTCTAAAATTATTTGGGACTTCAACATCTAACGCTCACTAATCTATCTCTCATCCCCCCCAATTCAACATCTTTTTTTCAAAAATCTATCAATCACATTTTTCGCCCAAATCTAATTTACCACTACACTATAATAATAATAATAAATATAATACTAGTAATAATAATACTAACAATAGAAATAATAATAATAATAATAATAATAATAATTATAATATTAATAATAATAATAGTAATAATAATTATAATTATAATAATAAGAATACTAATACTAATACTAATACTACTACTAATAATAATTATTATAATAATAATATTTTTTTTATTATTATAGTAATAAGTATAAAATAAAAAAAATTGCATGTAAACAACATGGATCATCCTTTTAGTATTGACGTCATTTTTCTGTTTTTCGGGTATTGCGGTCGTTATGTTTTCACATACAAATTGATTTGGGTGAAAAATCACAGGGACAGTTCAGATTCATTCTAATTAATTTGTAAGTTATTTTAGATTGCAAAGAGTCTTTAGGTAATAGAATATTTTTGAAATTTTAATTTACGTCGTGCCTTCAGGCACGAGCAATTACGTGCCATCTCTTTGGTGTTTTTGCAGGCTATATCGAGAGCGACTATTATAGTATGCTTTGAGTCATGGTATGAGAATCTTTGGTTCAATTTCAAGAAAAAATATAGAGGAAAAAGTATTATGGTGATGCGATTTAGCTAGTGTTATGACAATACTTTTTTGTTTAGACTTAGAGAGCTCATTTTATACTTTTGGGTATATATGCAAAAGCATTTCTTTTGAATTTTTACATCTTTTTTTTCCTCATTGGATCCCACCAAATAACTTACAGTACTACCATTTTTCCACAGAAAATACTGTTCATAGATCATATTGATCGATGGTTAGAGATACTGGAGGAAAATAAATGCTGTCAAACTTCTCATTTCGTTTTGTCAATAAAAAAAAGGTGTGTGAGATACCTGAAAATATTATATTACACAAATTTGAGCCCGCTATCGTAAATTAATTAATTGCTCAAACCTGCCAAGAATTAATTTTAAGTTGGGAATGAGTAGCACACTAATGTTTGCCTAAAAAAGAAACTATGACTAGTTTGAGTATCAATCTTTTTGTATTAATGGTTGAACTCTCAATTCTATTATGGAACTGAGAGTCCATAACAATTTAAAATTTTTCAATCTAGAAATATTGGATCCCTAGTGTATACATTTATACACACACACACACTCACACACACACATATATATATACTTGTATATTTCTATATTAATATATTTGTACAATAATATATTATGCAGAATTAAAATGTTAGCAAAAACTTTCTTTAGATAGTTAAAGACTTACTAATTAATCTTAAATGAGAAAAGGAAACATAGTATTTTATAATGAAAGCATGTGGTATTTAATAAAAGAGAGAATAAAAGGGAAGAGAGAAAAAAATATTATGATTTAGATTCATAATATTAATGGTTATTAAAATATTATACTAATTTATAGGTGGTAGATTATTTAATGATTTTGGACTCTACATAAGATGGAAAGAAGGAGTTTATTAAATTTAAGTGTTTATTTTTTATTTTTTTGTATTAATAGATTTTTTTTTAAAAAATATTGAAATATATGGGAATGCTTGATTTAATGAGAACAAACATGTGGGCTTTTTTTCCCCGACCATTATATATTATATTGACGAGTTTAAGAAATAGTGATAAGTGAATATTTATTATAATTAGAATGTAGATAGAAAGATTTTGAAATCAAATAAAAAAAAAGAAATAGTTTCTTTTCCTAGATTAGGGTTGAAAGACCATTATTAAATTTTAGGGTTAAGAGATTATTTTGTGCTATTAATTTTATATATAGATTAATATTGAGCTAACTCATCATCCTGTGCGAAACACAGTTTTGTTATAAAATTATTGTATTGTTTATAATTTTTTTGTACTATACTATAGTAATATATTAATTATAATTATAATAATAATAATATATTAATATTGTGTATAATGATTTGTATTAAAAAAGATTATTTCCTTTTAAAATATATTATTTAACTACTAATATATAACTAATTATTAATAAAAAATTAAATAAAGTTGAAAATTTACAATAACAATTCATCTATTTATATAATATAAATGATAGTATTAATTTTTAAACTAATGATTCACTTCCTCTGTTTCAAATTGAGATATTTTCAAACTCAAAATTGACATGAATTCAATTAGTTTATGTCAATAAAATTATGAATATTGTGAACTATCTAAAAAGTATACTATTAGTTATAAGATCTATCATTTTGAATACTTAAATAAATCATGTTAATTTTGAGTTTAAAAATATTTTAAATTGACTTTTTAAAAGTCAACAGTGATCTTATAATTTGAAATGGAGGGAGTATTTGTTTATATATTAAATTCATCTATTTATTTAATAATAAAATCTTAAGTAAACTCATATAGTTATTATATTGCTGACATACTTTCGCTTTACTTTATTTGTAATAACCACAAATTCTAAGTTCATTGTAATGATGATTATTAAAATAATTATCAATGAATTAAAAGTTTTGTATGAATTAATTATGTAATTACATAATTGAATGAATATATGTATATATGTGCATATTTATGTATCTAATAATATAGCAAGGTAGTAGAATCAAGTAAAACAAATCTAATTGGATTATATTTTAAGCCCAAAGGAATTATTAAACTAGATCTAATAAATTTAACCTAGAAGTCCATGTACTTAATTAAATTTTTGATTCATGCTATAATTAAACTAGCCCAATGCTAATTTTGATTTCATGTAGCATGTGTTAGTAAAGGTAGCCCAATGGAATGAATTAATTGAGCCTAAACAAATTAAATGAAGGAGCCCAATAGAATTAATTACTAAATCTAAAGTGGAGCCCAAACTAGGTCAATGTGTTGGTCAATGTATGTATATATATATATATATATATATAATTGTAATAAAAATAAAGCAAAATTGGAGCCAAAATAGGCAATTTGGTCAGCAGCCATGTGGGGCCCAATGGGGTGCCTTGTGCTAGATTGCTTGATTTATTATGTTAAAGGACATAGTTGGTAAACCCTCCAACAACCCTAGTCATTTAATGTAAGATAAATCCCAAAAATCTAGCAAAATCAAGCCTAAAGGATAAGATGAGTTAGTTAATTAGTTGACATATAGATTGTATATGTATACATTTTGGATGATAACTCTTGACTATAAATAAGAGCCTTTAGTAAGTGAGATAGAGTTTGCTTCATTTTGCTAGATTTTATAGAGAGAAAACTATAGAGCTTTAAAAGAAAAGCTAGAGAGTTTTGAGAGTAGTGAGCTAGATCATCTAGAGTGTGTGACTAGTAGCTAAGGTGGAGCATTCAAGTTTTGTGGTGTAGTTTGAAAAAAAAAGGAGAAGAGCATCCAAGCTTAAGAGATTTAAAAGTTTCCTTTACTCCAACCCTTTCTTTTCAATGGTTAAAAAAATATTGTAGAAATGTTTGCCATGATTGGTTGTGGAAGGAAATTTGTGTTAGATGGAGCTATGGTGAGCTCAAAGGTATAACGATGGATATTTATTGGTGAATATGTGTATGTAGGTGCCTAGGTATGTTAAATACATTTTCCATGGTCAATATATATTTTATATGGTCATAATATATTTTTAACGGTTCAAAACCTATTTTGATGTTCTATAATGCTAGATCTTGTATATATATGAAGATTCATGGTTTAGTATGTTCAAATATTTGTATTTATATGCTTGATATGAAAATAAGTTGTAGATAAATGCATACCAAATTTTACCGGTAGAAACCCTAAATGATTATGTGCTATAAATAGTAGTAGATTGAAATGCACAAGTTGGTTATTTGATTTTGATGGCTAAAAAGTTATATTTATGAGTTATAAAGATAACCCAACTTAAATCTCTCAAAAATATGGAAAAATGAGCAAGTTATGGTTTTTATCGTAAACTATGTCGTTTTGAAACCCTAGATGGATCGATCTTGAATTTTATGTCAAAACGTTTTCAAAAATGTGATCGATAATGTTAAGTAATAAGAAGTTAGGAAGTTAACCAAATTGATTTGATGTCATTTGAATGTGTAGATTTCATTTTATGCAAGTTTGAATCAAAAGTGTCAATATTGAAAAGTCTAAAAAATTGGCAAATTGTATTCTGCATTCGACGCCGAGGCGCTGAGTTTTGCTGGGGCGCCGAGTTTAGTACAAAACTCAGTGCCGAGGCGTCAGGCCAATTCCAGGAAAATAATTATATTCCGGATCAGGTCGGGTCGAGTCGATTTTTGCTGGTTCGGGTTAGGTCGATTCGGGTCAAATTTTTTTAAAATGTTTTAAAATTAATAAAATTACTATTGGATGCAATTAATGTAATTTAATTATTGTAGAAGTTAATTTAATGAGTTAAAAGGAATACACATTATTAAATGTTTAATAATATAAGTAAATTAATAAAATATTATTAAATAATTAATAATATTAAGAAATAAATAAAATATTATTAAATGATTAATAATATTATAAAGTAATAAAATATTATTAAAAGATTAATAATATTATAAGGTTAATAAAATATTATTAAATAATTAATAATATTAAAAAATTAATAAAATATTATTAAATAATTAATAATATTATGAGGTTAATAAATATTATTAAATGGTTAATAATATTAGATAGAAGTTTAAACTATATTAAATGATTAATATAGATTTTATGTGATTAAAATTTTATCAAATAATGATAATATATCCTAAATGTTTAATATATCCTTAATTATTTAATTATGTGATTAAGCGTTAGCAAATTAAAATGTACAAAGGTTATTATATGAACTTAGATATGATACTAATTGAAATATCAACTTGATTAATTGTTAGGTCTGTTCAAAAGATATTAAGTTGTATTGGTTAGTTGTAATCAACAATCGAGACACGTTCCCTAACCTTACTCAAATTTATATTGAGCAAGTTTCATATACTTAAATTTGTATTTATTCTTACAAGAGTTTAAGTGGTTTAATTATTAAAAGTTAATCCACATTCATATTGTTTATGAATTCGCACATAGTGCATTTGAAACTTTATAATTCTTTGATTCATGAACTGTTTAAGAATGTCTAAGCTAATTATTTGGCTAGACACTGCATGAATAAATTCAATAACTTGAATACTTTTAAAAACTTATCTAAACCATTGGTTGGTGCAAATTCTTATAGTAAGTTTGAGAACGAACAATCCTAAATAAGGGGATTATATTTCGAAAAATCGACATTTGTGCAAGATGTCTAAGTGTTATGCATATACATTAGGTTGAAGAGGCTAATCCCCTTGAATACCAAATTACTGAAAGGGTCAGAGGAAACTCTAATTTGCCTTTCTCTAGTTCTTGGTCCTTAGTGATCACTCAGCAGTAAATACTCAACTATTTCTTTTTATTGAAATTTGATTCATGTTCTTTCACAAGTGTTATATATTGTTAAAAACTCTGAAGTTATTCTCATTCACTCATGATATATCAAATATTATATTTACTGTTCTTAAACTTGCTGAGCAAGCTAGTTGTTCACCCTTGCTATATCATGAACCATTTTTCAGCTAAGCTCAAATGCTCTAAAAAGGATAAGGGCAAGAGAAAAGCCAAAGTTTAGATTATATTATTGTACGTTAGATAGATTAATTGTTTAATATCTAATTACAATTTGTAAATCTTTTGTAATCCCTTAAGATATGTATTATTTATGTTAAGATTAGAAGACATTGAGATTGTAGTCTTTTTTATAAGGAACATTTATGTATCATTTCACGAAGTTTAAATGAAGACTATGTATTTAGTTGTTATTATGTTTTGGATCGTGAGAACCAAACTTGAGATTATAGAAACCTGAATTTGGGGTCGACACATTATTTACTTATTGCCATTTTTTAAGACATCCTTTTGAAGATAGAGGGAGTAATAAATTTTATCTAAACCCAAATAATCTATATAATTAAATATTATTGTTATAAAAAATGTGAATTTAAAAAAAACACTAACTAAATTTAAAAATGTACGAGTATAAGAGATAATGATAAGTAGATAATTATTGATAGTAAAATTATAGATCAAAAGTTTTAAAAATCAAATAAAAGATGAAAAAATAGTTTCGTTTCCTAAATTTAGGTTTCTATTCCTAGATTTTAGGGTTGAAGGATTTTTTCTAAATTTTAAAGTTGAGAGAATATTTTATGTTATTAATTATATATATAGATATATAGATTTGTAGTTTGATGAGTCGGTCGTAAAAAAAAAACGAGTTCAATGATGAATGTATAAGTTCCACCACAAGTGACCAAAAAGTGCATTTACCCACCCAACAAAAATATAATATCTAAAAACAATGAAGGTAATTTCTGTAGACTAGCAAAACCATGTTCCTTACAACCAACATTCCACAAAAGATCAATGACAAGGATATAAGATACTACCCCTCCACACTTTATTTGAGATTTATAAGGGGGAAAAAAGAAGTTACATAACCTTCTTGATAGAAATGTCTAGGTTGAACCAACCAAACAGCTTTCTAGGAAGAAAAAAAGTGTAATAGGACTAAGAAACATAGTAAAACCAAAATCTACATGAAATGTAGGTGTAATTTTATTAAACACAATACCTAAGTCATTGAGTGACTCATTCATGAGCAACAACAACCACTTGTTTTCCGATCTTCTAGCAAAAAAAAAACCCAACAAGAGCCGCAGTGCCATTCTCAAGTCCTTCGGCAATGTCTTCCACGTATAAGATCTTCCTTCCTTTATTAGCATTAGCGGTAGACCTGGCAAATAGGTGGGTCGGGCCAAAACGGGCCGGGTCAAAAACGGTTTGGCTTTTTGCGGGGCTATGAAATGCTTAGCCCGTGGCTCGTATGGGCCGGGTCGGCTCGCGGGCCATTTGTGTAATTTTTTTTTTATTATGACTTATAATTTAAAATTAAATTAATATTTAGCTGTATATTAATCTTTTTCTATATTTCCAAATTTGCGCATTCAGAATTGGGATTACATCTTTTCATATCATATGCATGCACGGGTATAATGTTTACATGCATGGACATTAATTCATACGTTTGAAGATTAATTATTTTACTAGTGTAGTATACTAGTATCTTTCTTTGTTACTTATAAGTTATAATGTGAAAGTTCAAAGTTTGATTTTGATACTAAGATGAAAAACTTGCTCAATATTTGAATATAATGAATTTTTTAATTGGATTTTTTTGAAGATTTTATAATAATAAAACAAAGTATTAATCTTTGTCAATTATTGATTATTCAATTTGTGTTAGTACGTAAGTTTATAAAAATTGACTAGCTTGTAATGTAGTGGTGAACCACTACCAAAATTCAATATAGCTTTCTAAGTTGAACGTATTTTTTTGCCAACTGCACAAATTCTAATCAAGTAATCATGGACCTAAGTTAATTAATTACTATATATATATTGGTAAATCATGGCAGTCATATACTCATATGTGCATCAGTGCATGCAAACACATATATACTGGTAAATTAATGTTAATTACAAGAGAAAATATATAAATAAAAATCTAAACTTCTAAATTAAGTAAGACATGAAATCTTCTTCATGTGTGTTATGATTTCTTTTTTCAACCCACGAAAAAGCACAGGAAGAAGCATACATAACTGATTAACTTTTTATATTTGAAATAAATATTAACATTAATTATTTACAATTATAATACATTATTTTTTATATTCTTCATAATTCTCTATTTGATTCATTTTCTAAGTTATTTTTTTTTGTCAACAATGTCAAGTAATATAAATTTAAAAAAAATATATATATATTAACCTGTAGGCCGGGTCAGGCCAAAAATGGCCCAACTTTTTTTGGGCTATATTTTTGAGGCCCAAAGCCCGATTTTTTTGAGTCAGCCCGACCCGGCCCGCGGGGCCCGAGCCTTTTTGCCAGGTCTAATTGGCGGTTTAACCATCTCATGAAATTTGGGATACAGGTGATAGTGTGATTAAATACGAGAAATCATATCCTTCCATGCAAATTTGTTTTGGAATAATGAAGAGCAAGTTTTTTACACCTTCAAACTCTTCTATTGTGAGATCATCCCACATGCAGCAATGCGTCCGTGAAGTCTCATGTTAATGATTACTGCATCAAGCATCTTTCCTCCAACATTCTCAAAGTAAATGTCGATTCTTTCAAGAAAGTACCTAATAAATAACAGAGCAACAAAACAGCGTTGATGGATAAATACGATGAAAAAGTCGTGCAGTGCTCAGTGCACAAGGCTCCCGCAAATGGCTGGGATCGAGGAGAGTCAAATATAAGCAGCCTATATGCAGCTTTACATTGATAATGCTTGAAATTACAATTCGTGACTCGTTATCAGATCGGTGACTAAGGAAACCAAACCGAGTTGCCAAGATTTTGCAACTCGGCTGCTACTTTGAACCGTGTAAGCAGCATTACCTCTGTTTTCAGTTCAGGACTTGAATGTAGGACGCTAAATGACAAGTATTTTAGTCTATTTTCTTAAAAGGAAAATGTAATTCTAGCAGGCTATAAAAGAGATCAGAAATATCTAGAAAGATAAATTACTAAGGCCAATTAGGAAACTGAAGTTGAGCTCTGTCTTCTGGCTAGCTAAATGGGAGTGAGGACTTGTTGCAATAATATTTAACATTCGCTAAATTTATACAGAACAAGGTGAAATTAAGTTTTAGGTTTTATACTTCATAGCGTTAACATGATACTCAATGAAAGCAAATATATATTTACTGACCTCCTTAAGGTCGCAACCAGATCTTTTTCTTCTTTGTAGTTGAAAGCCTCGTCAAATCCGAATTTATTCTTCAACAGCCAACAGGTCAACCTTAAGAAAAGAATAAAAGATTTTCAAACACACGGAGAAAAAAGCTAATCAATTACGCAATGCTCTAGCGTATATATGTCTTAGCACAAACTTGTGAGTTGTGACAGTATCAGGATTCGGGATCAACACAATTGGTAAAATTTAATTATCTAACGGTTACTTTTAATATCAACTATCCAACAATTACTCTACCCTCAAAGAAAAAGAAACGAAAAGAAAAAAAAAAAAGAAGAAAAAAGAACTTGGTAGCACAGGTGATTTTTTTTTTTTTATATCAAGTAGCTAAGATGATGATTGAGATTAGCTTATTGTCTCTCTTTTTCTATTTTTGGTCATTGGGCATGCAAATTATATTTTGATGAAATAAAATGACAATGAAAACTCTATAGGCACCAAACTTTTCTTTGCTTCCAGCGCTCCCAACAACGTAGCAACCCAACAACTACGCAAACTGCCCAAAAAGTTGACCAACTGGTCCGGATGCTGATGAAATGAAAACATACTCTCCTTTCTTCGGGTTGCACACCTCATAGAAACCAACATAAGCAGTCAAACCAGGCATACCTACGACAGGATAGAAAGAAGCAAATGAGCAATATTTATAAGCCGAAACTAAAAAGAGCATTTGTACTTTTATTTATACATTTTACAGCTACTGAAAGTTGACATTAGTCATTATAAACTAGACATACTTTCTCAAGATATTTGATACTAACAGAAATAATAAATAAGAACACTTACCCAACAGTCCAGTATAGTAGGAAAGGGGCCACATCGGTATCCTGAATCACAAACAAATCCTGTGTATCGTTAATGAGGCTGTATTCTTCCCATCCCGTCATTCCCCAAACGTAGTCACCTTTCTTGAAGTTTGGATTCTTAGAATCCAAAACTTTAGCCACACCAAGTCCGACAATAGGCTGCACAACAAGGGTCACCGATATTTACATCATCACTTATAATAACTATTTCACCCTTTGAGTCTCCTCTAACTTCATTTGTACAAATTTGCGTTCTTCCTTAATTATTACCTCAAGTTTCGTCAATTATACAAAAGTAAGAGTCGCGCAGAGTTTCTACATTATTTTGAGGTTAATTACAATTGGATTATGGAAATAGTTTCTACATTATTTTGAGAAACAGAGAATTAAATTTTACAATAGAAAATATTGTGCATTTATGTTCAGAGTTATATATGTTGTGTATGCTACATACATTTTTATAAATGTCATTTCTGTGAACTAATAAAATATTAATGCAAAAAGCCTGAAAAATCGACAAGAAAGTTCAAATTAAATCATCAATTTGTAGGCGACAAAAAATATGATGAAAACATGGATGCATCCAACTAAATCATTATCTACAGATTCTACAACTGTTTATATCATGACTCATGTCCAAAAGTATTGAAAGTAAAACCTAAATATTGACTAAAAAACTAGGACTTGTAAGATAAAATTGATGATTTTTCATCATGGTAAACTCGACTATAAATTGTGCAGCCACTCATGTATCAAGAATATCGTTAAAATTAACTAAAACGTTGAGTACGCCTATTTTTTAACTTAAAAAGAAGAATATATCATGATGTGCGACATCAATGGGTGCACAAATCAGATGTACCAACATATCTATACATATAATCAGTTCATAGAGGAGGAAATGAATAACATGCCTGTATCCAACATTAATTTTTCAATATGAATCTATAATAACTTGAGGAATTCCAAGAAAAGCTTCAGTGTTTTCTAATTAATGCTCGGTACATACACAAAAGGAAAAAAAAATAATTTATCACTGTGATCCTATTCAACAATTTTATAACCAAACCCAATCGTAAATATTCTCTGGATACATATTCCTTTTTAGTCTGTTCCAAAATTATTTAGACTATAAAATAAATGAAATTTGTAAAATGTCATTACTTATAATCTTGACATATTCCGTACAATCATTCTCCAACTACTACAATTTTAGAGCTGTAGCCTGTCCACCAACCCAACTCGACTAAGCCCGACTTTAGCTTGAACAAGCTCTTTGTCGGGTGTCCGGCTCGAGCCCAACTCAGTTTAACATTTAATTAGTTATTTTTCATATTTTTATAATAAAAAGCTAAGCTTGAATTCATCTTGTTTACTAAATGGGTTAAGTTACAACTCCTAGTTAGAATTCTAATAAATATTAGGAATTTGTGTGGGAAAGTAATTTTTTTCTTAAAAATCATCTTTTTAAAAATGTATCAATAAATTTGGGACAGAGTAAGTATACGTATACGTGTGTATATATGAGAATATTACCTGCCCAGGAACGTAGGCATCAGCGTAGCTTCCTTCGAGCTTGGTCATACGAGGTCGCTGTAAGGATCACAAGACAAGTAGAGATATTTGACCACAATCCCATTTGAACCCTCTTGGCACCTTTAGGCTTATACTTGCAGTTTGTCCCAAAAAATCTGTCTTTTTTAAGAGACCAAACCCAATGTTATGTTTCAGCACTATCTACTTGTTCTTGATTTCTTCCGCCATTTCTCTCTCGTAATCACTGAAATTAAGTGTACTAATTGAGCTCGATTTCAATGGAGTGAAATTTGAGGTGGGTTTTAATGGAACTTGGGGGGATTTTTATATCCAACCATTTGGGTGATTTGGGTATCTCTGTATTTTAATGGATTGCGTAATGGTGAAGAAAAAAGACTTTTTTCGCGGGAAAATGTATAAAAAGAATAAATTTGAAGATGGAACGGTTTGGGTTTTGGTATGACGCCATGGATGAAGTAAATTTCTTCCGAAAAATTGGACTTCTAAAAGTTTCACGTAACAAGTCACTTATTACTAGGTAGAGCCGGACTGGGAGAAAGAAAATCGTGGCTAGTCCGCGAGTGGTACTCCTCAACTTACCTATGAATCAATAATAAAGTATGTATTTAAATATAAGTTTAATATATTAATTAGAATAACGATTTGACTTGAGGTTTACTAACTACATTTAGGCTTTATTATAATAGCAGAGATCGATTTTTAATTTTTAATTCATATATATATATATATATATGAGTAATGTGATCTATAATAAATATTTATTATGAACACTATTTTAACAAACAGATATTTTATCGTTCAATCAAAGATTTAAGGGTCGAGAAGAAATAGAACAAAGGTCAGCTGCTAGTAGAAGTAACAGCTAATGAAACTCCTACTAACAGTTAGAGAAATAGTTTCTATAACAAACGTTTGTTATGAATTATTAGCTGTAATAACCAGTCACTGTTTCCTCTTGGTAAGTCCCACATCGCTCCTTCAAGTTAAGTCCTTCCTTGCCTTAGCCTTTAAATAGGGGATTACCCCTTTAGTTTTATTCACTAAACAATAAGGACCTCCCATTGTGAGAAATGATCTTGTTATGTGAGGGGCTTTTAAGTAAGAACCTCCCTAGTTAAAATTTTTATTTTCCTTCTTTGGATTTTGGGTATTGATATAAGCCTAAATTTCTTTTGGTTTTCTTTGGAGACGGTGAATCTCTCCTTAAATTCGGGTATGTCTCTTTTTCTTTCTTTATGTAATTATTTAATTTTCTGTATTAGTTTTAATTTTGTAGCTTTAATTTTTGTATGTCATTTAGTTTGTTAGTGTATATATTTTGGGTATATATCTTTGTTGGTAATTAGCATTTTAGGCTATTAAATTATTATTTTTGTAACTTTAGAGTTTTGACATAATAATAATAATAATAATAATAATAATAATAATAATAATAATAATAATAATAATAATAATAATAATAATATTTATTTGTAACATAATTAAAAATAGAAAGAATATTTTTGTAAATATATTTAAATTTATTTTAGAACAAGAAGGTGGTTAATTATTAAAATATTATATATGATTAAAATATGTATAACTTTAGGTAGAATTTTGTTAAGAACGAAAGGATTTCAAATTCGCCTAAGAGAAAGAAAATGTGTAAAACTTAATCAATTAATTAACTATTTATTTATTCCTTTATTTTGTTTAATTAGTTCCGACGGAGGAAATTTAACGAGTCGTTTTGGAATATAATTTCGGATATTACATTGCTTAATCCAGGTACGGATTCCGTACTCCTTCAGCGATATTTCTTTACTTTTAAGTTTATTCGTTTTGTCTCTCAATTAGAACTCAAATATTATTTCGATATATTATTCATATTCCAATGTTTATGATAGAATTGTTTGGTTTTAGATATTTGAAAATTCATAACTTGTACTCTTTGGACTTAGAGAGCATGTCTAGTATTTATTCTGATTCTGTAGCAACGTACATGCTAATATATTTTGAGGACTTTGTGTTGATTCGTTTCGGTTTAACATGTGCGTATTAGAACCCCTTTTGTGATAGTGTGTCGCATTCGTTGTGACATGATATTTTTGTTAGAAAGTACCTTAGGGTATACCTGAGCTATAACCACCTGTGGGGGTACCACAGGCATGTCCTCTTGACACCGAGGCATGACACCTTCCGTGGCGGTGTGATCAGTCCACGGCGTCTCCATTTTGTGTTTTGGTGGGCGATGGCCAACTTTGGTGTTTTGTTGTGGGAGGCGTATGGGTCGACCCTAGTTTCTGTTCTGTTCTGTTCTGCGGTTTGGTGTTGTTTATGTCGAACACACCTTCCGATTTTGCATACATTTGGATCTGCAGTCCAATGTGTGCCTGCCTGTGTGGCAGTATTTTGACTTGTCTTTGTGACAAGGTATATTTTTGTTCTATTTTGAGCTCGGTATGAAATAACCCCAACCATTTGATTCAGCCTATTATGTTATTCAGATTAGTTCAGTCCAGTTAGTTTTGTTATTCATTTTAGTTCTTATTTTCTTGCACTCTATATCCGTACTGGGCATTTGGCTCATGCTGTGTTTTTCTTCCGGCAGGTAATCAGGGGGAGCAAGGGCAAGTGTGAAGAGAGCTTCCTTCATGTAAATAGTGTAGATATTTTGTGTAGGATTTGATATTTTGGTTTCTAAGTATTGTAGTAATACTCAGACCGTGTTTTAGCCAGTTGACAATTATCTATTTAAACTATTCGGTTTCATATTATAGCTTTGGATGTCAGTTTGTTAGTTCTGTTGTGTTCTGTGCGTAACCTCTCTTTTCACTACGGGAAGGGGGTGTTACAGAGTTGGTATCAGAGCTAGGGTTCTTTCTTGTAGAAAAACCTATTTAGGTTCGACCTGTGAGTTATGGGTAGATTTCTGGGTTAGGTTTTATTCTGTTTGATATTCTATTAAGTTATAATATTAGTTTGCATTCGAATTTGCCTCGAATCTATTTTCTTCCATTCGTTGTTCTTAGATGGCGCGTAGATCCGTTAGATGTGCTGCGAGGCGAGGTAATGGCAGAGGAAGAGGCGATGCCCAACCCAATGCGCAACCTGAAGTGCAACCTAATAATCTGGATTTGGCAGCCTTGGTAAATCAAGCAGTTAATCAGGCTTTACCACAGTTAGTAGCGCAAGTCGTTCAGGCGATACAGATGCAACAACAACCGCCAGAAAATCGCGATCAAGGAAACCCGGGAAATGGTGGTCCACAGGCAAATGAAGAGGAAGGAAATGTAAATGGTATTGATCAGCTTATGGTGCCAACATATGTATGGTTAGAAAGGTTTCAGAAGCAGAGACCATATTCATTCAGTTCAGCTCCAACTCCAATCGAAGCAGCGAATTGGATTGCCCATCTAGAGAAGATCTTTGATGTGTTGGGGTGTTCGGATAACCAAAGAGTGTTATTGGCTGTTTACAAATTAGATGGGGATGCGCAGAGATGGTGGAAAGCTATAAAAGTAACAAAGGGTGACAGATTCATCGATACACTTACATGGGCAGGATTTTGTGATGTCTTTTATCAGCAGTATTTCTCAACTGCTGAGAAAGAGGCATGGTAGAGAGTTTCTGTCTATTCAACAAAAGGATGACGAGTCCATCACAGATTTCATGACAAGGTTCACCAGGTTGGTCGGATTTGCTGGAACTTCAGCAGGGACTGCAGCAGAACAAGCAGAGAAATTTAAGTGGAGAATTCATTACAAGTATCGTCAACATCTCATAAACACTAAGTTTGAAGATGTATCGGCAGTGGCTAATGCAGCCAAGAATATCGAGATGGAGCGACAGGACTTTCGGTCTTCTAAAACGGAAGGGAGTCGAAAGAGGGACAGAGATGACCAAAAGGGTCAAGTTTCAAGCCAACATGGGAGGAATCAGGGTGGTCAGTGGAACAGGAACCGTGGTGGTCAACAGGGGCAATGGCGTGGCCAAAATCAGAATAGGGGTTATCAACCATTGCCTTAGCAGGCCCAGAATTGTCAGCTTCAACTACCTCAGCAAGGTCAGAATCGCCAACAGTGGCAGAATCGTCAGCAGGGGCAGAATCAAGGTCGTTACCCAGGGCCAGTTGGTGGGGGTAATCCTAATCTTATTCCTATTGCTCCTTGCATTATTTGTGGGGCAAATCATCCGGGGAGGCAGTGTCATAGAATTACCAGTGCATGTTTCTTATGTGGACAGATGGGTCATATTGCTAGAGATTGTATCGGGCCACGTGGTAACGGTGGAGGCGGTGTTAATGGTGGTAATGGAGGTCAGCGTTAGGGTGGTCGGGTGTTTGCATTGACATTTAACCAGGCAGCAGGTGCGCCAGGTACTATCTCTGGCACTCTTTTAGTTGGTAGTCGCGAAGCCTCTGTTTTGTTTGATACTGGTTCTACTCATTCTATTGTTGCTCAATCTTTTGGTCGGCACCTTGGCGTGCCATCTCAGTCCTTAGATTATGTTATGTCTATTGCTACCCCGATGGGGACTTCTGTTGTCATTTCTGATTTGTACTGAGAGTGCCCAATTAGTTTTGGAGATAAGATTCGTAGGGCTAATCTTCTTCCGATGGTTATGCATGATTTCGATATTATTCTTGGGATGGACTGGTTGGATAAACACCAGGACAATATCGATTGTCAGGCGAAGAAAGTTATATTTGGAGATGTGAAGTCTCCAGAGTTCGTATTTCAGGGTTCACGACCAAGTAAGGTGGTGAACTTGATTTCAGCTTTGAAAGCTGGGAAGTTAGTGGCAAAGGGTTGTGAGGGGTATTTGGCATTTGTGAAGAATACCGCTATAGGTGAGTCTCGTATTGAAGATGTTCCAATTGTTAGTGATTTTTCTGATGTGTTTCCTGAGGGATTGTCTGGGTTGCCACCGCAGCGGGAAGTTGAGTTCACTATTGAACTTATTCCTGGTGCGGAGCCTATCTCTAAAGTGCCGTATAGAATGGCACCGTTGGAGTTACATGAGTTAAAAGAGCAGTTGCAAGAATTGTTAGATCGTGGTGTGATTCGGCCAAGTGTTTCGCCGTGGGGTGCTCCAGTTTTGTTTGTAAAGAAGAAAGATGGGTCTATGAGGTTATGCATAGATTATAGGGAGTTGAACAAGATTACCATCAGGAATCGGTATCCATTACCGAGAATTGATGACTTGTTTGACCTACTTCAAGGGGCGAAGTATTTTTCGAAGATAGACCTGAGGTCGGGTTATCATCAGTTGAGGGTGAGGGATAAAGATATTTCTAAGATAGCTTTTCGCACTCGCTATGGGCATTACGAGTTTCTAGTAATGCCATTCGGGTTGACAAATGCTCCGGCGGTATTTATGGATTTAATGAATCGGGTGTTCAGGGAGTACTTGGACCAATTTGTCATTGTCTTTATTGATGACATTTTGGTTTACTCCAAGTCTAGGGAAGAGCATGAGGAGCATCTTCGCACAGTTTTGGGAATTTTGCAGAAAGAGAAGTTATATGCTAAATTCTCCAAATGCGAGTTTTGGTTGGAGCAGGTTGCATTCTTGGGTCACGTTGTGTCTGCTGAAGGCATTAAGGTGGATCCTGCGAAGGTTGAGGCTGTCACTAAATGGCCAAGACCTACTACGGTGACGGAGGTTAGGAGTTTCTTGGGTTTGGCAGGGTACTATAGGCGATTTGTGGAAGGATTTTCCTTGCTTGCCTTGCCATTGACTCAGTTGATGAGGAAGGGCACGAAGTTTGTGTGGAATGAGGAGCGTGAGAAGAGCTTTGAAGAATTGAAGAAACGACTGGTGACAGCTCCAATACTTACATTACCATCGGGCACGGGAGGTTACCAAATTTTTAGTGATGCTTCTAAAAAGGGCTTGGGGTGTGTTTTGATGCAGCACGGTAAGGTGATTGCTTATGATTCTAGGCAGCTTAAACCTTACGAAGTAAACTACCCCACTCATGATTTGGAGTTGGCAGTAGTAATATTTGCCTTAAAAATTTGGAGGCACTATTTGTATGGAGAGACTTGTGATATCTTCACCGATCACAAAATTCTTAAATACATTTTCACTCAGAAGGAGCTCAACATGAGGCAGAGGCGTTGGTTGGAGCTTCTAAAAGATTATGATGCAAGAATTCAGTATCACCCGGGAAAAGCGAATGTGGTTGCAGATGCTCTTAGCCGAAAGAGTTCAGGGAGTGTAATAGCCTTTATTACACAACCTCAGCTTATTGCGGATATGGAGCGACTAGAGTTAGAGTTGTATGTTCAAGGTTCGGATGGACATTTAGCAGGTATGAGAGTGGAGCCCTCTCTTATCTTACGGGTTAAAGAAGCTCAGAAAGAAGATGGGGAGTTGTGGGCAATGGCGCATAACTTGGAGGAGGGAAAACAACCCGAGTTTCATATTGATAACCATGGTGTGATTTGGTTGGGTAAACGGTTATGTGTGCCGTTAGATGCAACGATTCGAGAAGCAGTATTGGCTGAAGCTCATAGTTCACCATTTTCTATTCATCCGGGTTCTACAAAGATGTACAGAGATTTAAAGGAAAGTTTTTGGTGGAATGGGATGAAGCGAGATGTGGCTGAATATGTTGGGAAGTGCCTCATTTGTCAACAAGTGAAGATAGAGCATCAACGAGCTAGTGGACTGCTGCAACAATTAGACATTCCAGTTTGGAAGTGGGAGGATATCACAATGGATTTTGTGACTGGGTTGCCAAAGACTTTCAAAAAGAATGATGCCATTTGGGTTGTGGTAGATCGGTTGACAAAATCGGCACACTTCTTAGCAATCCATGAAGGTTACTCGGTGGACAGGTTGGCACAAATCTTTCAGCAGGAAATTATTAGACTCCATGGTACCCCGGTGTCTATTGTTTCAGATCGGGATCCACGATTTACTTCACGATTCTCGAAAGGGTTTCAGTGAGCTTGGGGTACTCGACTCAACTTTAGTACTTCTTTCCATCCGCAAACTGATGGGCAATCTGAACGGACTATGCAGACGTTAGAGGACATGTTGAGGTCTTGTGCACTTGAGTGGTCGAGTAATTGGGATGATTACTTGAGCCTAGTTGAGTTTGCTTATAATAACAGCTGGCACGCAAGTATTGGAATGGCTCCGTTTGAGGCGTTGTATGGTAGGAAGTGTCGGGCACCAACTTGTTGGGATGAGGTTGGTGAGAAGGCTATAGAAGGGCCTGAGTTAGTTCAAATTACTACGGAGAAGGTAGCGGTGGCTAAGGAAAAATTGCGGTCGGCTCGATCACGACAGAAGAGTTATGCTGATAAGCATAGAAAGAAGTTAGAGTTTGAACCTGGTGAGCATGTATTTTTAAAAGTTTCTCCTTGGAAGGGCATTCGGCGATTCGGGTTAAAAGGGAAACTTAGTCCGCGTTATATTGGCCCATTCGAGATTTTGAAGAGAGTTGTTAAGGTTGCATATCGATTAGCTTTGCCTCCACAGCTAGCTCATGTGCATAATGTGTTCTATGTGTCGGTGTTGAGAAGTTATCATTATCATCCGTTGCATGTGGTGCAATATCCATTTGATAAAATTCGAGGTGATCTTACTTGTGAAGAGCAAGCTGAGGCGATTTTGGATCGTCAAGAACGGATTATGAGGAGAAAGACAATTCCATTTGTTAAGGTTTTGTGGAAGAACCATTCAGAGCGGGAAGCTACTTGGGAAATGGAGGAATTTATTCGAGCGGATCCATCCGCATCTTTTTGATAATTAGGTACATTTAATTTTCCTTTTGATTCCGGGGACGGAATCCTTTTTAAGGGGGATGTAATGTAATAACCAGTCACTGTTTCCTCTTGGTAAGTCCCACATCGCTCCTTCAAGTTAAGTCCTTCCTTGCCTTAGCCTTTAAATAGGGGATTACCCCTTTAGTTTTATTCGCTAAACAATAAGGACCTCCATTGTGAGAAAGGACCTTGTTATGTGAGGGGCTTTTAAGTAAGAACCTCCCTAGTTAAAATTTTTATTTTCCTTCTTTGGATTTTGGGTATTGATATAAGCCCAAATTTCTTTTGGTTTTCTTTGGAGACGGTGAATCTCTCCTTAAATTCGGGTATGTCTCTTTTTCTTTCTTTATGTAATTATTTAATTTTCTGTATTAGTTTTAATTTTGTAGCTTTAATTTTTGTATGTTATTTAGTTTGTTAGTGTATATATTTTGGGTATATATCTTTGTTGGTAATTAGCATTTTAGGCTATTAAATTATTATTTTTGTAACTTTAGAGTTTTGACATAATATAATAATAATAATAATAATAATAATAATAATAATAATAATAATAATAATAATAATAATAATAATAATAATAATAATAATATTTATTTGTAACATAATTAAAAATAGAAAGAATATTTTTGTAAATATATTTAAATTTATTTTAGAACAAGAAGGTGGTTAATTATTAAAATATTATATATGATTAAAATATGTATAACTTTAGGTAGAATTTGTTTAAGAACGAAAGGATTTCAAATTCGCCTAAGAGAAAGAAAATGTGTAAAACTTAATCAATTAATTAACTATTTATTTATTCCTTTATTTTGTTTAATTAGTTCCGACGGAGGAAATTTAACGAGTCGTTTTGGAATATAATTTCGGATATTACATTGCTTAATCCAGGTACGAATTCCGTACTCCTTCAGCGATATTTCTTTACTTTTAAGTTTATTCGTTTTGTCTCTCAATTAGAATTCAAATATTATTTCGATATATTATTCATATTCCAATGTTTATGATAGAATTGTTTGGTTTTAGATATTTGAAAATTCATAACTTGTACTCTTTGGACTTAGAGAGCATGTCTAGTATTTATTGTGACAACCCCGAATCCGGGTTCCTTGAACCTCGGATCCGGTTCAACACGAGTACAACCTTTTCCTTATCTTTCGTGAATTTTAACAATATTATAATTGCTAAATAATCATTTATTTACAATTTTTCAACATCTCTTTCTATTCCAGAATCGAAATCTTTATACATTCCTAGTATGTCTCAATATCATACATGATACGACATTTTATTACAATCAATTTGAGTATTTAATACTCATATAACATACCAACTAAGTCTTATGTTACACAATCATTTACCTGTCCAATTCGGACTGATATCTACAATAGATATTTAGATCTTCAATGGAAGTAATATATTTTCCTGTTCCTTGTTCTTTATCGAGAACTTCAGGTAACTAGCCTTATCTGAAAATATTGGTTTAGGCAAGAGTGAGCACGACGGCTCAGCAAGTTCAACAGCTACACATAACACATTACATGCTTCACATAAAATTTACAATTTATACTAACATCATGTTTTTCCTGCATTTCAGTTTATGACATATTGCTCATGCATATCATGCCTCGCATTTAATCTATGCTTCATGTCTAACCTCTATCATGACATATAGTTCAATGCAGAACAATTGTCTTAAATTAACTACCGCATATCAACAGTTCAAATCAACTTATTGCACAAATGCACATTAAAACATCTTTGCACATAACCACGTATGAGCACATCTCAGTTTAATAACAAACTTATAATTCATGCACATAATACAACACGTTCTGAAAAACTTGCCTGGACTTGTATAACCAGCTTACGTTAATCTTTCACGTTCCTTGCACCACCTACACGGTATGTGACATCAACGGTGCACAATATCAGTCAAAGTTTGACTCAATACTAAATCTTATTTTAAAGATATTTATTTCTTCTTATCATCCCCTTTATTTAATAAGGTTAATTTCATATTTTAGTCTCTCTTTGACTTGACTCAGTGTTTCATATTCAACACCATAAATCTTTTGTTCGAAACTATGCAATTCTGACATTTATTAATGTCACTGCATTAAAACTTGGACCCTATATTTATTTAGGTCGATCCACCAATTAATCACTAATGGACCATACCCTTGGTTTAACTTAATCACATCATTTATCTCGATACCTATCATAATATTACCCACCTTGGATAATATTTTAAATTTTACTATTAATTAGTAATAACTTATAATGTTATTTAATTGTTAAATAACACTTTAAATAATCATTACTGTTAGTAATTTATTTTTAATAATAGTTTACCTTAATCATTATTATTAATCTTTTAATAATAATTTAATTGCTTGCTAATATTATTACCCTTTAATAATATTTTAATTGACTTCTCATTATTATCAATCATTTTAATAATAATTTAATTGTTCATCAATATTATCAATCATTTAATAATATTTGAAATCCTCACGTATCATTAGTAATTATTTAATAACGATTCAACCCTTAACTATTATTACCCAATAGTTAATTACTTGTTAAACAATATTATTAATTCTTTAATAAAATTCTAAATCTTTATTTATCATTATTATTTATTTAATAATGATTTAACTCTTAACTATTATTATTTGATAGTTAATTAAATGCTAAATAATATTATTAATCCTTTAATAATATTTTAAATTAATTACATATCATTATTAATTATTGAATAATGATTTAATTCTTAACTATTCTCATTTAATAGTTAGTCAATAATATTATCAATATATTTTAATTACTTAATAATCTTCTTTCGATTAAGTAATAATTTATTCCACTTAATTACCATTTAATTATGATTTAATATGAATTAAATAATAATTAATTAACTAATTATCCGAACTCATTATTTAATATTAATTAAATAATAATTAATTAATTAATTAACCTTACTTATTATTTAATATTAATTAAATAATAAATAATTAGTTTATTAACCTTAATTATCCTTTAATTATTATTTAATATTAATTAAATAATAATTAATTACTTAATTAACTTTACTTATTATTTAATATTAATTAAATAATAAATAATTAGCTTTCTAACTTTAATATTCTTTAATTATTATTTAATATTAATTTAAATAATAATTAATTATTTATTTAACTTTACTTATTATTTAAGTGCAATTAAATAATAAATAACTAACTTATTCATCTTAACATCCTTTAATTATTATTTAATATTCATTAAATCATAATTAATTAATTACATAACTTCATATATTATTTAATATTTATTAAATAATATTTAATTAGATTATTAGCCTATTTATACACTAATAAATAGCTAATATATAGTGAATCACTCCATAAATTTCAAATTGTATTTTATAACACTTAACTAGCATTCCAATAGGTCAAATATTATTTTTTTAAAATTAAAAATAATTTTCCCATAATTATTAGCAATTTAGTAAGCTTTAATCCACCATTAATTCTAATAAATACCAAATTACAAAAAAATTCGGATTTTAAATTTTGATAATTTTCTTTATAAAATTATAAGCATTTTCTCTTTTGGAACCAACCCAAGAACCGGCCCGAACCGGCCCTACCTAGAAATCATGAAAAATCGAAAAAAACCGAACCGGCCAGTTTTTTTTTAAAAAAAAAAGGCAGATTACTTTCTTAGTTTTTCAGACTTGGGGTCTCCGACGGGAACTTGAATAAAATGAAATCCACAAGTCCGATTGAGGCCTATTTGGTATCGATGGATTCATAACTTCCCGAACTACATTTTTCTGTCATCAAACATCAAATTTGGATTTGTTTTGGTCACAGAAGTTGGCTCCAAACCGGACTGTTGTGCACAACCCTAAAATAGTGGGTGTGTTTTGGTTGAAAAATCATAACTTGCTCATTTTAAATCGGATCGAAGTGATTCCACTTGGAGAATCTTCATATCCCACGCATCTAACACCAGAAATTTACGGATCATGAATCCGACTTACGGATCATGCCCAAAAATTTCGGGAGTGGCTGCCATGATTTTGGTTACTCTGTTTTCGTCGGTAAAAACTTATTTGATGATTTTGATGAAATCTTTCCACATAAATACACCCAAAAATTCATATTAAACCCATGTAAACCTAGATCTACCAATCTAGCATGGATCTAAACATCTAGAGCTTGAGAATAACTTTTCTACCATAAATATTCAATATAAAATATAATGAACTTCAAAAATAGGGTTTAGGGTTAGTGTTATACCTTTTAGACTTGTGAGCTACTTTTCTCTCCTTCCAAAGATAGATGATGGAGTTAGATGACATCCAAGCACACTCCTCTTGAAGAATTAAACTTGGCTCACTTGACTCGGTAGTAACTCACTAAAGAACTCACTACCCTTTTTCTTTAACTCACCGAGTTAACTCACTAGTGTTTGTTTGCTTTTCTCTCCAAGAGCTCTCTCTTTTCTCTCTAGAAATTCTAGACAAATGGCTAACAAACATAGCCAATGTGTGGAGCACTATATTTATAGCACACCCTTAATCATCATTAACTCTTACTAATCAACTAACATTGGTTAAATTAGAGACTAATTTAGGATTACTATTTGATTGATTGACTCTTGGATTGACATGTTGATTGACCTCCATCAAGTTTGCTTACAAGTTATCAATTGAGTAAAATAAAAGCAACATTTCTCCAGCACTTAACTAAAGTGTGGTTAAGACTATTGCTCTTGTAACCTATGTTAACTTAACTATCAACCATGGTTCAAGCTCATCAATTAAACATACACACATCTTCCACCAAATAACCCAAGTAAGGTTAATTCTCTACAATTAAGTATACATATATATCCAATATATTTATATATTTACTAACACTTAACTCTAGCATTGGTTAAGGTTTTATTTTTATGTCCTATATAATTATATAAGCATCTATATATATATACACCAATATATGTATATATATTCACTTATACATGCACAATACTTGTATTTTTGATATTTAAAATGTCATCCATCAACTTGACTACAAGCAACATAAATGGTGAAGTGTAAAATAAGCAACAATCACCAACACTTAACCCACATGTGGTTAACTCTCTACAACATCCAACCCATGATTACATATAAATTATACCTTGGTGAATTATATACATACACAATTGTATCTATAATATTCTTCCTACAACTAACCCATGCATAGTTAAATCTTTAATTTATTTACTACCTAGGGTTATTCAACTAACTCATCCATAGTTAATTCCCATCATCAAATTCACCCACCTAGCATTTAACCAATGTTTGGTTAATGCTCTCTCTTATCTACCAACTAGGGTTGTTTCAATTAACCCTACATTAGTTAATTCTCTACACTTAACAATACTTGAATTTATTCTCCCAACATATTGACCAATATTTGACTTTTAAATTTGGACTCAATATTTGGGCTACTAGTTTATTTTGCATTGGGCTCCCTTATTTAATTATTTGGGCTACCCAACACAACTCACACATCTTTATAACTTGGGCTAGGTAATTAATTTAATTTGACTTATATTAATTACCTCTTGGACTATAATCAACATAACATTTGGGCTTTATTATTTAATTACCCACTTCATATCCATATTCTCATATTGGGCTAACATCTATAATTCTTTTGGGCTAGTCCACTAGGAGTAATTAAATTACTTGGACTCTTCATGAGGCTAGATCCTTAAAGTTATTTGGACCTCTATAATTACCAACAAGACTTTCAACCATTCAAATATTGGGCTTGCTTAAATCCATTAATGGACTCTATATAACAACTTAATAATTAAGTTAATTACTTAATTAATTAACTTCATAATATTGTCATTCTAGACAATCATTCTAGTTTTTCTATAACTTTAACTCTTAACTAATATAATTAACCTAGTTAATTATATTTCATGACTTCCCTTCTTACTTTTCATTTTAAACTAATTAAATTATTAGTTTAATTGAGTATTTAATCTACTCATTTTCTTATTGGGCTAACAAACACACATTAGGTGTATATATATTAATATAACCACCTTCACTTTTCAATTGAATTTATTTTCTTAATAAATTCTCTACATGCATCATTAAAATATTTCCACATTTAAATTCTAACAAATACATTATATTAAAAAAATGTTCACCCATTTTTCGTACATCTCACTTCTATAACTCTAGGTTTTAAACCATAACCTTTAATTTATATTTAAAATCTTATTTACAAATCTTGTAAATATCTGGGATATTACATTTATTCTGATTCTGTAGCAACGTACATGCTAATATATTTTGAGAACTTTGTGTTGATTCGTTTCGGTTTAGCATGTGCGTATTAGAACCCCTTTTGTGATATTGTGTCGCATTCGTTGTGACATGATATTTTTGTTAGAAAGTACCTTAGGGTATACCTGAGCTATAACCACCTGTGGGGGTACCACATGCATGTCCTCTTGACACCAAGGCATGACACCTTCCGTGGCGGTGTGATCAGTCCACGACGTCTCCATTTTGTGTTTTGGTGGGCGATGGCCAACTTTGGTGTTTTGTTGTGGGAGGCGTATGGGTCGACCCTAGTTTCTGTTCTGTTCTGTTCTGCGGTTTGGTGTTGTTTATGTCGAACACACCTTCCGATTTTGCATACATTTAGATCTGCAGTCCAATGTGTGCCTGCCTGTGTGGCAGTATTTTGACTTGTCTTTGTGACAAGGTATATTTTTGTTCTATTTTGAGCTCGGTATGAAATAACCCCAGCCATTTGATTCAGCCTATTATGTTATTCAGATTAGTTCAGACCAGTTAGTTTTGTTATTCATTTTAGTTCTTATTTTCTTGCACTCTATATCCGTACTGGGCATTTGGCTCATGCTGTGTTTTTCTTCCGGCAGGTAATCAGGGGGAGCAAGGGCAAGTGTGAAGAGAGCTTCCTTCATGTAAATAGTGTAGATATTTTGTGTAGGATTTGATATTTTGGTTTCTAAGTATTGTAGTAATACTCAGACCGTGTTTTAGCCAGTTGACAATTATCTATTTAAACTATTCGGTTTCATATTATAGCTTTGGATGTCAGTTTGTTAGTTCTGTTGTGTTCTGTGCGTAATCTCTCTTTCCACTACGGGAATGGGGTGTTACATTAGCGATCTATAACAAGTATTTGTTATGGATAAAAAATGGACAAATAACATTTAATCTCTTTATTTGAACAAACAACAGCTGAGATTTAAAAAAGATAAACAAACGTCCGCTAATAATACTAGCGGACGAATTAAGTATAATATTTGGACCATTTTATCAATCCGCTAGTTATACTAGCGGATGGAGGTAACACAACATAGCGCGTTTATTTACAATGGAATAGATATATAATCAGGCAATATGCATGATTTCCACATGATGTCTAAATTATTCTTATATTAATATACTATGTATTTTAACATCAGCTCATTGCAAGCTTAGTTTCCTGTGTTAATAACTTTGCCAAGTTTAGCTTCCTCTAATAAAAGCTTAAACTGCCAAATGAAAAGTTGCAATCATAACATTCTTTCAACTAGAAAATTATAACAAACTGATACTCAACACAACTAGAAACTAGAAAGTTTGCTGAAACACTTGCATAATGAAAATGATACAGGAATCCTTACTCCATAAATTTATGGAAATTCATAACATTGCTCAACATTTTGTTCATTGTTTCATGTTTTTTTGGGTTTCTGTAGCAAGCAACCAATCAGCCCTCAGATCACTTCTTCTCTCCAATGCCACTTTGTTATAGATTAGTTCCTTGTTGCAATTGCTGATCCGTAATTTACAGAGTAAAAGGACACATTAAGCATCAATAAATCGAATATTGAGCAACAGTGTTCGAGAACAGGAGTAGTGCCAGTGCCAGTGCTTGTAATAATGTGAAATAAGATTTTGAGAACCAACTTTGTAAGAAAACTAGCATAGCAGAAGCATCTATTACACTTACGGGGAAAACATGCTTAAAACTTTGTCCAACCCACTGCATGAACAAAGGTTGGAGGTGTTGACCATACAAGATAGACATCCAGGAGTTACGGGCCCTTGCTTGACACATACCAAACCCAACCCAGACCTGATATCTCAGTACTCAGGTCAACCTTTAAAATGGTAACTTAATATTGTACCTTATAATTACATTATTAGCTTAACAGAGAAGAGGAAGGAACAGAACTTACAGTTGAAATTCGGAGAATATTGAGCAGAGTCCTGATAGTTGTGTAGGAATGTGGAGTATTTGACCTTGCTTCTTCTTGCCTAATGCCGGAATAGGTAGCTGCAATGATTTGATGTTAAAATACATAGTATATCAATATGAGAATAATTTAGACGTCCTGTGGAATCATGCATGTTGCCTGATTATATCTATTCCGTCTGCGTTTTGTTCATATGCATATAGCCTCCATCCGCTAGTATAACTAGCGGACTGGTAATATTTTTTACTGCTCCTTCCTTGCATGTCTAGAGAGATAAAATGGCCCAAATATTATACCTAATCCGTCAGCTATTACTAGCGGACGTCCGTTTATCCCTTTTAAATCTCAGCTGTCGTTTGTCCAAATGAAAGGATTAGATGCTATTTGTCTATATATATATATATATATATGATAAAAATGGGAACCATGTTACCATTTTTATTTTTTTGAAACAAACTGAACAGGACTGAGAATTATAGTTATTATATTAAGTCACATTATTTTTTGCAATAAAAAGAAGAATACTAAAATAAACATCTTCTCTTAAAAAAATAAAATTAGACATGACAAGACATTAAAGTGACAAAACTTGGGAAACCATGAACTGCTTGATTAATAAATATAAATAATAAGTAACCAATGGGCAAAGTTACATATATATATTTTCCTTCATATAGTTTTAAGTCAAGTTCAAAAAGAAAAATTAGAAATTACTTTCCCAATGACATGGAAAAGATTCATGTAGCGACTAAAAGATGTCGATTTTAATTACATGAAAAACATGTTATTCAATTGCAACAAGAATAACATAATAGCATATGTTTATCACAATATGTACAACAACTAATATACACAAGTTAACGAGCCTTTTAACAGCCCATGTGGCGGAGCTATCTGGTGGAATAATAACACTTTTAACTAAAATATGAAAATTTATAAATGTTTTTTTAATGGGTAGAGATTGTGACAGTATCACATGTTGCATAAAAAATTTAATTAATACGTTGACCATGTCCAAAAGACTTTTAGCCCTAAATAATACATAGGTACATAGTACAAGGAAATAAACATTATTGCTTATTTGATCAAATATTTCTACATGAGAATTTTTAAATATAAACTAAGCGATATCTTAAATTGATGAGGTTTTAAAGAACTAAACCATACAAAATATTGTAAATATGGCAGAGAAAAATAATTGGTTAGTTTTAAAAACTAATACTCCCTCCGTCACATATTATTTAATCATTGTTGACTTTTTAAAGTTAATTTAAAAAAAAAATTGAACTCAAAATTGACATAAGTTTTTTTAATTTTAATTAATACAATGATGAATATTATAAACTATATAAAAATATTACTCATTATAAGTTTTATTGTTTTATAATTTTTAATAAGTTATCAAATTAACTTTTAAAAGTCAATAATGATCATATAATTTCAGATGAAGGGAGTATTAAAACAATAATAATACTGGCTAACTGGGAGAGTTAGTTTAGTAGCAAAATGTCAAAGTATTACATTTGACTTTTTTTAATTTTTTTTTTAATTTTTATGTTCAACATGATGCCAGGGATGGAGTATTACTGAAAAATTGCTAAGAGTCACTATCGTTCTCAAATTTAAATAATGCAAAAGACCTTTTACTATGTGTTATAAGTTTGAATGGAAACACAGAATAATGGTATTGAAATCACTGGAAAAGAATAAGATACATAAATAAACAAAAAATATTAACACTTGTAAGTTTTGGATATAAAATTGATTAATATTCGTAGGTCAAATAAGTATAATATTTTATTGTTGAGAGTAAAAATAATATTCTTTTCATTTTAAAATTAAAAAAAAAAGAGTTTTTGAACGATAGATGCACAAAATTTTTTTAATTTTATTTATATATATATATATCCACAATTATTAAAAATTATAACCGTGGCGTGATAGTGTTCGATCGACCTATTTAGATATTTCATGTCACTGGAGAGTGCTCGATCAACCTATTTAGATATTTCATGTCACTGCCAATAATTACAGTTCTCAATGGATCAAAGAGCACCATATGAGATTATAACACACATTGTCGACATATTTTAGTTACAGTTCTGTCATAACATATATTTTATGTTTAGATTGAAGAAATATAATGAGTGAAAGAATAAAAAAGAGAAGATAATATAATAGAGAGTGGAATAATTCATTCAATTTCAGATGGAATAAGTCATTTCATACTCTCTTTCAAATAATAAAATTCATAAATTTGGAGAATGAGAGTAGTCCATTCTATTTTAATAGAGCAATCAAATATAAAATTTTCATTTTATAGGAATGAGTCGTTCCATAACAACGAGTCATTCCATTTATATATTTATTCCTCCAAACTAGACCTGACAAACAGGCCGAGCCGCGACAAAATGGCTCAGGTTTTTTTGGGCCAAAAATCTTTAGCCCGTGGCCCGGATTGGCTTGGCAGGGCTGGCCTGCGGGTTATTTGATTATTTTATTAATTAATTATTTTATTTATTTTATTTATTTTTTTAACACTTATGATACATAATATAATGTTTTGATTTTGAGCTATTGAGTAAAGCATGCAATTTATTTTATTCAATAAAAATGTACTTATTAACAAAAAATATTGAAGAACTTATGTTTAATTAACAAATAATTTTAACTTTATAAACTATTGTGAGCATTATTTATTTGATTAAATATGTGAAATTAATAATTGTAATTAAATACCAAGTGACTAATTTTAAAAAAATACTAGAATAATACTACAAACACATTACATATGTATGTATTTATATAGTGACAATTATTTGATTATACATCTAACGTATTCTGTTATGTGCAAGTATATGAAAATATAATTAATTATTATTTTTTATTAACATTTAATAATCAATAATATTTTAAATTTTGCCTTATTTAAGTTTCATATCTAATAGCCATATATTTGGAGATAATAGTATTTTGAACAAATGAATAGAAATTTTATTTCAGAAATTGATCTAAACGATTAATGAATTAAGTTATTTTAAATATTTTTTTTAATATATTGATGTATTTATTTTTTTTGAAAAAAAAAATTTAATTTGGGCCACGAACCGAGCCGGGCCAAAATGACCAACTTTTTTTTGGATTGAAAAATAAAAGTTTGTTGCCCACTTTTTTTTGGACGGGTCGGCCTGGCCCGCTGGCCAGCTTGACCCATTTTTGTTAGGTCTACTCCAAACATAGGGTTACAAATTGGGTTATTATGGTTATTTAATTTGGGAGTTACAAATTAAATAACTTAATTTGCCAATGTGATTTCTTGGCCTATATAATGTGTATAAACTCTCTTAACTCTCTTTGAAAAACAACAAAAAGAAGTTGATAATTTCGGAAAAGTAAAGAGAAAATAGAGTTTTTTTTTATAAGCCCATTTGAGGTCATTCGTAAAGCTTGAAAGATAGTAACTTCATCAACCGTGTAAATTGTATCTAGTACTCGTGATAACATAATTTGGATCATTGTTGGGAGTTCATGAATTATCGAGTTTGTAGAGCATGTAATTTTAGTTGATTGTGATTGTGTACGTACAACATACACTTCAAGAGGTAATCAGAAATATTTTTTTTTCCAGTTTATATCGGTTGTGTGTATGCACCAATTTGATACAAAACATATTGCAAATTGACAAAGTAAAAAGATTTGTATTGCGACAAAAATATCGATTTATATTATGAAAAAAATATCTCAGCTTTTTATTACGAATAAACACATCAATTAATTATTTATGCATTCGTATTAATTTACAGATTATGCCATTATATCAACGGACGTATAGGACTAATTGACAAAACATCGAAAAGAAGATGCACTCGTGAATACCCTTTACTTTAGAAATTAACAAATCATTAGTAGTGATTCATTCATGAGCAACAGCCACCACTTGTTTTCCAACATTGCGGCCAGAGAAAAGCCCAATTAGAGCTACAGGGGCATTATCAAGGCCTTCGACTATGTCTTCCAAGTATGCAATTTTCCCTTCCTTTATCCAAGGCAGAACCATCTCCAGAAACTTTGGATAAAGCTAATAGTAATCAGTAACAACAAATCCTTCCATTCGGATTTGTTTCGAAATGAGGCAGAACAAGTTATCAATACCATCATGCTTATTAAGGTTGCACTGTGAGATCATCCCGCATACAGCAATACGCCCGTGGGGTTTCATGTTAAGGAGTACTATATCAAGCATATTTCCTCTGACGTTCTCAAAGTAAATGTTGATGCCCCTAGGAAATACCTGATAAACAACACAACAACAGAACACCATATAGGAAATTTATAATGCCTACTATGACAATAACTTACCTCGGATCCTAATTCCAAGCAATTCAAAATAGACAGTTCATTTGGGAAGTATAAAAGTGAGTTGCATTGATATAATAGAGACTTGCATTTTGATTGACCTTTGTGTTATACAATTGCAAGTCTCAGCTAGACGAATGTACCTTGTTTTTATAAAACTCTTCAAATGGACTTCTCAATTTGGACTGCCTGGAATCCAAATCCCTTTACCTCTTATTCAAAAGGTAGGAGTCTGTACTAAGTTTAGATTCAAGTATTATATAACAAAATCTTCTTTTATAACAGAAAAAGTTTGTTTTGATCAGCATTCCCATTTTATTTAGGTGAAAAACAATGTTTGATGATTCAAGTGTTACCAAAAAATAATGTTTGGCGATTCAAAGTCTTGCTCTTCTTTCTAGTTAAAAGCCTCATAAAATCCGACTTTATCCTTCGACAGATCAACCTTACGCAAAGATGTAACAATTTTCAAACATAGATAAAATATAGTCATTGTGGTTTTTGTTTAAAAATCTCTTAAGTTAACTTTAAAAATTAACAATAATAAAATAATATGGGAGGGATTATATAGATAATAACTAGCAATGTGCAAAGTTTGATTTTTGTTTGTTTGATACCTTTTTAAGTGAAGTTCAAAAAAGGAGAAAAATTAGGAATTACTTTCATGATATTGTCCATGGAGTTTCATGTTGAGGAGTACTATATCGATTCTGCATCGAAAATCTTTCCTCCGACATTCTCTAAGTAAATATCGATGCCACTAGGAAAATACCTAATAAACAACACCAACAACAAAACGACAAGATTCTAAATATTTAGACTGAAAAATTAGAAAAGCCTATGACGATAAAGATCTTGACCTCCCAATTAAGTTAAAAGGTAAAGAGTAATCTATAAGTTTAGATTTCAAACTTCTCCTGGAAAGGAGATTCAAGCTTTATTCACAAGAATTTGTTTTGATTAGCATTACAACTTTTTCCAGGTGAAAAAGAGGATTTCATGGTTCATAGTATTATCAATCCCTGGAAGCAAATATATGTACTGACCTCTTCAAGGCCGCATCCAAGTCTTGCTCTTCTTTGTAGTTGAAGGCCTCATCAAACCCAAATTTATTCTTCAAAAGGTCAACCTTAAGCGAAGAAAAAATAATTTTCAAACACATAAATAGAATCAATTCAATGTTGTTTTTGTTTGAAAATACGTATTTCAATTTGATATAAATCAGATTCCAATTCTTGTAAAACGGAATTGCCAAAAACATTTATGTAGAGAATTAACAAATTTGCAACAAAATAAAATAAACTTACTGGATAGATGAATGTAAATGCAGAAAAAAAGATTGTAGTAGATCAAAGCTAGTACTTGGTACTATGTCCTTAAGACAATTACGCATTCCTTAGGTGCTTAGAGTAATCAACGTTTGTCTTTCATGATACAGTGATCACGTATACTATAGCAACACTACAAATAGTATACTATAGACTAGACATCACCCAGCAGTTGAGAAAATTTACGTAATAATGACACTGCAACAATTTCCCAACGGTAGGAACTCCCAGTGGTAATAAAGACGTTGCAGCACTCCCAACGGTAATAAACGTTCCAACTAATGCCCAAAAAAGATATATACAATAAGTTTAGATTTCAACTTCTCCTAATTCAAGCTTTATTCACAAGAATTTGTTTAGATTAGCATTACAACTTTTTCTAGGTGAAAAAGAGGATTTCATGGTTCATAGTATTATTAATCCCTGGAAGCAAATATGTGTATTGACCTCTTCAAGGCCGCATCCAAGTCTTGCTCTTCTTTGTAGTTGAAGGCCTCGTCAAACCCAAATTTATTCTTCAAAAGGTCAACCTTAAGCGAAGAAAAAATAATTTTCAAACACATAAATAGAATCAATTCAATGTTGTTTCTGTTTGAAAATACGTATTTCAATTTGATATAAATCAGATTCCAATTCTTGTAAAACAGAATTGCCAAAAACATTTATGTAGAGAATTAACAAATTTGCAACAAAATAAAATAAACTTACTGGATAGATGAATGTAAATGCAGAAAAAAAGATTGTAGTAGATCAAAGCTAGTACTTGGTACTATGTCCTTAAGACAATTATGCCCTCCTTAGGTGCTTAGAGTAATCAACGCTCGTCTCTCATGATACAGTGATCACGTATACTATAGCAACACTACAAATAGTATACTATAGACTAGACATCACCCAGTAGTTAAGAAAATTTACGTAATAATGACGCTGCAACAGTTTCCCAATGGTAGGAACTCCCAATGGTAATAAAGACGTTGCAGCACTCCCAACGGTAATAAACATTCCAACTAATGCCCAAAAAAGATATATACAATAAGTTTAGATTTCAACTTCTCCTGGAAAGGAGATTCAAGCTTTATTCACAATAATTTGTTTTGATTAGCATTACAACTTTTTTCAGGTGAAAAAGAGGATTTCATGGTTCATAGTATTATCAATCCCTGGAAGCAAATATATGTACTGACCTCTTTAAGGCCGCATCCAAGTCTTGCTCTTCTTTGTAGTTGAAGGCCTCATCAAACCTAAATTTATTCTTCAAAAGGTCAACCTTAAGCGAAGAAGAAATAATTTTCAAACACATAAAGAGAATCAATTCAATGTTGTTTCTGTTTGAAAATACGTATTTCAATTTGATATAAATCAGATTCTAATTCTTGTAAAACAGAATTGCCAAAAACATTTATGTAGAGAATTAACAAATTTGCAACAAAATAAAATAAACTTACTGGATAGATGAAGGTAAATGCAGGAAAAAAGATTGTAGTAGATCAAAGCTAGTACTTGGTACTATGTCCTTAAGACAATTACGCCCTCCTTAGGTGCTTAGAGTAATCAACGCTTGTCTCTCATGATACAGTGATCACGTATGCTATAGCAACACTACAAATAGTATACTATAAACTAGACATCACCCAACAGTTGAGAAAATTTAAGTAATAATGACGCTGCAACAGTTTCCCAATGGTAAGAACTCCTAATGGTAATAAAGACGTTGCAGCACTCCCAACGGTAATAAACGTTCCAACTAATGCCCAAAAAAGATATATACAATAACCTAAGCTCATACCAAACCTTGGTAGGCCTTCTTCTTTTCATAAGAGTTTGGTGTCTTTTGGGGCGCAAACCCAAATACAAGCTAATTATATATATACTTATTTAATGTTTAGTTCTTAATCGATATGGGACATTTACTTCACGCAACCATTTATTACCATATTCGAGTTGTGATTTTTAGGAGTAAATTTCTTATTCATTATGGGATTTGAGCTTTCTAATACTTGATTTTAATCTACTTATGAAGTAGAACATATTTATTTGTTCATTTAATGGTCAAATTCTAACAATGCCCCACATGAATGAAATTGACTGCCAGCCTATGCAAATGTTATGCAGACTCTAAAAGAGACATAATTGAAAATCATCTGTATAGAGAGGGTGGCTTTTGACTTTGAACCTTCCCTTGTGAAAAACTATCAGGTTTACTGGTTGTTCAGTGAACGTGATGTCTTGAACTGCCCAACCATTTGTGTAAACCAAGACAAAAGAAATTCACACAGAATTTTTCCAGACATTATTTGGTTCTCATAATTTTGTTTATTTCGGCCCCAAACATTCCTGGATTATGAGTGCTCTAGGGAAGTATAGCTTTGTCATTCTCATAGAATTGGCCTAATTCACACACATAGGTGATTCTTATTAAGAATATCCTGCCATACCCCACTTGTTTATCAAGATATAAGAATCATTAAAAGCATAACTTATCCTAAAACTGCTGTAGGGGTCACTATCTCGTATCATAGGAATGAGCAGAAGAAATTAATTTCTTCATTGTGATTTAGTTGAATCATTCACAATTTATTTGTCTCTTGGAACCTAGATCTTGGAATCTCCAGTCAACTAGGTTGGGTATCCACCATAAAGATCCTTATTTATAGGCTTTAAATCCATACCATTCGTTGTTATTTTTACTCGCTCTCAAGTCAAACATTTAGTTAACGGATATGCTATATTTTCTTCTAATGTTATGTACTCAATAGTTATAATGTCATAAGAGAGCAATTGTTTTTTTTTTATTATGTCTACGACGAATATATCTAGACTTATCATTATATATGTGACTATTTGCCTTTCCAATTGCTGATTGGCTATCACAATGGATACACACAACAGGCACAGGCTTAGGCCACATAGGAATGCCTTCTAAAAAATGACGAAGCCATTCAGCTTCTTCTCCAGTTTTATCCAATGCAATAAACTCAGATTCCATTATTGATCAAGAAATGCGATCAAGTAATGCATGTGTGTTTAGAAGATTTCCATGATACCACTCATTCATCTAGTGCAAACACAAAACCACTTGTGGATTTAGAGTCTTAATTTTGTAACTGATATCCAATTCGCATCATAGTATCCTTTAAGTATTGTTGGATATCTTGAATAATGCAATCCAAAGTTTTGAGTGTATTTTAAATACCTTAAAACTCTTACAATTGCTTTCCTGTGATCCTGTCCTGGATTGCTTGTAAATCTACTTAATTTATTAACAACATATGCTATGTTAGGGCGTGTACAATTCATTACATACATAAGGCTGCCAATTATTTGTGCATCCTCGAGTTATGATATGCTTTTTCCATTATTTTTAGATAAATGTAGATTTATATCTACCGGTGTTCCCACAAGATTGCAATCATATTGCTTGAATTTCTTGAGTATTTTCTCAATATTGTGTGATTGTGATAACACTAATCCATCCGATATTTTAGAAATTTTAATTCCTAATATTACATTAGCAACACCCATGTCTTTTATGTTAAACACATTATTCAACATTTTCTTGGTAGTTTTAATGATTTCATTATTACTACCACCTATAATGAGTATATCATCTACATAAAGGCAAATAATGACAAATCCTTTCTCAGTGTCCTTGACATTTACACATTTATTACACTTATTTATTTTGAAACCATTTGACATCATTGCACTGTCAATTTTTTCATGCTATTGTTTAGGTGCTTGTTGTAATCCACAAAGGGACTTCACAAGCTGACATGCTTTCTTTTCTTGTCCCGGAACAATAAACCCCTCTGGTTGTTTCATGTATATTTCTTCTTCTAAATCACCATTCAAGAAAGCTGTTTTCACATCCATTTGATGTATCTCCAAATTATATATAGCTGCAATAACTATTAACATCCTAATTGAAGATATTCTTGTTACAAGAGAATATGTATCAAAATAATCTAAACCCTATTTTTTGCTTGTATCCTTTGATTACAAGTCTTGCTTTATATTTATCTATAGATCTATCCGCTTTCATTTTCTTCTTGAATATCCACTTGTATCCAAGAGATTTATAGCCTGGTGGGAGATCTACTAATTCCCACGTATGATTGTACAGTATGGATTCTACTTCACTATTGATAGCCTCTTTTCAATATGGAGATTTGGGACTTGATACTGCTTCTTTGTCAGTTTGAGACTCATTTTCTAACAAATTAAATATGTTAAAAATTCCAGACTAAAAGATTTTGATGCTCTAACACGTTTGCTACGTCTAGGTTCATCAATATCTTCTAAACCATGATCGCTGCCACTAACAGAGCCATAAGTTTTTCTGTTTGAACTTGTTTCCTGTTCATTAAAATTTGGTTCTTGTGCCTTTTTATTAGGAAATACTGCTTCAAAAAATTCAGCATCTTTTGACTCAATAATAATATTTTCATGTATTTCCTCTATTCTTGATTTATTAACCAAAAATCTATATGCACTACTATTATGAGCATTGCCAATGAAAATACAATCTATTGTTTTTGGTCATATTTTCACCTTTTTAGGTGTAGTAATCATTACTTTTGCTAAGCACCCCCACACTTTTAAGTATTTATAAGACAATTTTCGTCCTTTCCATAATTCATAAGGTGATGTATTAGACTTCTTTTGAGGTATTCAGTTGAGAATATAATTAGCTGAGATAATTGCTTCCCCTCACAAATTCTGAGGTAACCCATAACTTAATAATAATGCATTCATCATTTCTTTCAAAATTCTATTTTTCTTTTCAGCAACACCATTCTGCTATGGTGAATAAGGTGCAGTTGTTTGGTGTACTATACCATGTTGTGAACAAAATGCACCAAAAGGTGATTCATATTCCCCTCCTCTATCACTGCTAATTATCTTGATCTCTTTATCAAGTTGATTTTTAACCTCATTCTTATAATGTATAAACATTTCCAAGGCCTCATCTTTACTTCTCAATAAGTAAACATAACCATATTTTATACAATCATATATAAAAGTAAGAAAATATTTTTACCCCCTTTTGTTTGTACATATTTTAAATCACAAATATCAGTATGTACTAATTAAAGAATTTTCGTACTTCTTTCAATTGATTTAAAAGAAGATTTCTGAAGCTTTGCTTCAACGCAAACTTCACATTTATGATTAGGGACAATCTCACATTTTGGTAAACATTCCATATTAATTAATCTACGTATAGTATCATAATTAACATGTCATAATCTACCATGTCATAAATTAGACGTCTCAATCATATAAACAGAAGATGCATCTTTATTAATTTTGGAAGGTACAATAATAAATATACATTCATTTTAAATAATCCATCACTCATGTATCCCTTCCCCACATACATCCCATTTTTAGTTAGGAATAATTTGTCCGATACAAAGACCAGTTTGAATCTCTTTTTACTAAGAAGAGATCCAGACACTAAAGTTTTCGAATATCGGGCACATGTAGCACATTGTTGGGGTGAGTTCCTTACTAAATGTCATCTTTAGAACCACCTTCCCTTGCTCAGCAATCTTGGATGTAGAAGAATTCCCCGTGTATAATTGTTCTCCATTCTCAATACCTTGATATGTGGAGAACATCTTCCTATCAAAACATACACGAAGGGTTGCTCCAGTAGCTACCAACCATTCTTTAGGATTTCTAATCAAGTTTACGTCGAAAACTACCACTGACAGATTCATTTCGGAAACATCTTTAACAAGTTTATTCACTTCTGTTACATTAACTTGAGCGAATTTCTTGTTTTGATCTCTGCGTTTACAACAATCCTTTGCCCTGTGTCCTTGCTTATTACAAATGTAGCACTTGCCTTGGAACTTTTTGTTATTTCCCTGCTTAGGCCCATTTCAGGAAAAATTCCACTTTTTGGACTTTTGACCTTGTTCCACTATGTTGGCTTTAGATTCCATAAAGCTTTTTCCTATTTTCTTTTCAAAAGCACGGTTGTCCTCTTCTATCCTTAATCGCACGAACAAGTCTTCAAGTTTCATCTCTTTACCCTTATGCTTGAGATAATTCTTAAAATCTTTTCACATTGGTGGTAATTTTTCAATGATAGATGCAACTTAGAAAGATTCAGTCAAGGACATACCTTCTGCATGTATTTCATGCAGAATTACTTGAAGTTCTTGGACTTGTTTGATGAAAGATTTAGAATCCACCATCTTATAGTCCAAAAATCTGCCAACTACGAACTTCTTCGTACCAGCATCTTCCGTTTTGTACTTCTTATCCAAGGAATCCCATAGTTCTTTTGATGTCTTGAGAGAACTATACACATTGTATAATGTGTTGTCCAATCCATTGAGGATGTAGTTTATGCATAAAAAAATCTGCACATTTCAATGCATCTACCGCAACAATTACTTGCCTATCTATTTCATTCTCACTAAGCACAGTGGAATCTTTATGAAGAAATCTTGCCAAATTTAAAGTAATGAGATAAAACATCTTTTGTTGCTAACTTTTGAACTCTGTTCCATTGAACCTTTCTAGTTTTTCTCCATGGTTCACAAGTACACTAGCCATCAATGGTGCAGGACTTGAACCCACCACAGTTACAGATTCTATAGCCATTTACTATAATAGTATTGTATTATCAGTATTCTGGTTTTTATATAAATTGAAATACAGCTATTTTAAATATAAAAAAATTATTTTGAACTTAAAATAAAATTCTAAAAATTGTCTTAAGTTTGTTTGAAAATATGTATTTCAATTTGATATAAATCAGATTCCAATTCTTGTAAAACAGAATTACCAAAAACATTTATGTAGAGAATTAACAAATTTGGAACAAAATAAAATAAACTTACTGGATAGATGAATGTAAATGTAGAAAAAGGATTGTAGTAGATCAAAGTTAGTACTTGGTACTATGTTCTTAAGACAATTACGCCCTCCTTAGGTGCTTAGAGTAATCAACACTTGTCTCACAAGATACAATGATCACGTATTCTATAATAGCACTACAAATAGTATACTCAACGAACCAAACAATAGTTTGAACTCTCTCAAATAGACTCTGAATATGAATTGAATAGACTATGATTTATATAAATGAATGGAAAACTAGATGGAAGAACATATAAAAAAAAGACTCTGACTCATGCTATTTATAAATTGGACATCACCCAACAGTTGATAAAATTTACGTAATAATGAATTGCAATAGTTTCCCAACGGGTGGGAACTCCCAACGGTAATAAAGACGTCAATTTTTGTAATGCCCAAAAAAGATATATACAATAGTCCAGGCCCATACCAAACCTTGATAGGACTTCTCCTTTTCATAAGAGTGGGGTGTCCCTTGGGGCCCAAACCCAAATACAAGCTAATTGTATATATACTTAATGTTTTGTTCTTAATCGATGTGGGACACTTATTTCCCACAAGCATTTATTATCATATTCATGTGGTGATTTTTATGAGTAAATTTCTCATTCATTACCTCATGGATTTGAGCTTCCTAATACTTGATTTTAATTTACTCATGAAGTAGAACACATTTATTTGTTCATTTAATGCTCAAATTCTAACAATTTCCACTATGCTCTAGTGTACCTACGTCTTAGTGCAGTAGGTAAATCTAATTATCTAAATGACTAAATCTGTTTAAAGTAGCACTGCTTATGTTTGAGATCAGCTTAGTTGAAAAAATAAACACATTGGATTTTGATGAATAAATACTTGACCTTTTCTTTTGTTCCAGCACTCCCAACAATATAGTAGCCTAACAGCTTCATAAGCTACCCAACAAGCTGACCAACAGCTCCAGATGTTGTTGAAACATAAACGGGTTAAATGCAAATGTTGCTCTTGAACTATAGGTGAATTTGGGTATTAAGCCCATTTCTTTTGGTCAAACGCAAATCGAGCTACTTTCTATTTAAAAATTTAAATGCAAATGTTGCTCCTAAACTATAGGTGAATTTGGGTACTGAGCCCCTTTCTATTTACTTGAATATTGAAACCCCAAGTGCCACATGTGCGTTGACTGCCCATGTGTCACTTGTGACATGGCAGTTTAAAGGAATAATGGAAAAAAATATTGTTTATAGCAAGGCTTGAACCCAAAATCTCACATTTGAAACTTGAACCCTAAGACCACCAAAACATCAAAAACTTAGCTGCTAATTTCACCCAAAAATAGATTATTATATAATAATAATAATAATAATAATAATAATAATAGTAGTAGTAGTAGTTATTATTAAACTTTATACTAGTTAATAATAATAATAATAATAATAATAATAATAATAATAATAAAGTTTAATAATAACTAGTATAAAGTTTAATAATAACTACTACTACTATTATTATTATTATTATTATTATTATTATTATTATTATTATCTTTTACTAAATTCAGCTGGGAAAATGACTTTGTTTAGTTTATGATCAAATTGATGGGTAGATTTAGTATCATGGCCCTTTATGCTCGGGTGGTTTATTGGTGAGAGAAATGGGCTCAATACCCAAATTCAACTATAGTTCAGGGGCAACATTTGCATTTAACCCAAACCTAAACACACTCCCCTTTCTTCGGGGAGCAAACCTCATAGAAACCAGCATAAGCAGTCATACCAGGCATACCTACAACAGCACCAAAGGAAGACAGAAATAAATCTAGCAGAACATATACCGATATGTAAAAAGACGAGCACTGTACAAGTAATTAACTGGAGATAGCAATATAACCAAGTTAATGTAATTTACTACTAATAAATTTCATACTGAGCGTTTGCCCATAATACACATGACATGATTATGCAGAAAGCCAGCAACTCTTGGAAAATAACTTCACTAGGAATATCAAAGATTCAGGTGGTTGAATCTATTTGTCACCAATTTCATCCTAAAGTAAACAGGATATCCAAAAAGAGTCAAGGATTATGTTCCTATATATTCAAATATTCACCAAGCTTGATATATATATTGGAATGAGAAGCTAGTATAATAAATTAGTTAAAAGAGTTACCCAATGATTCTGTATAGTAGGAAAGAGGCACGTCTGTTTGTTGAATTTTGGCTAGAGACGTTGTAGCTGTAATGAGGCTGTACTCTTTCCCATCCATTCACTCCCCAAACAAAGTCTCCTTCCTTAAAGTTTGGATTTCCGGAATCCAAAATTTTAGCCACACCAAACCCGACAATAGGCTGCACTAAATAAACAATGAGTGTCACCAATACAAACTTATAATCCTTACTAACATCTTCACAACCTAATTAACAAAGATATTAGCTTTGAGTAACCTCAAAGATCAATAATACAAAATTTTCTTTATCCTTATCCTCCTCACATTTTTACCCAAGTACTAGCACATGTTCACAATTGCGAATTAATTTGTGCAAAATTTATGAATCATTTTGTAGTCGAATAGAAATGAATAGCAATCTGACGTGTGAGTTTGAGTGTGTAGACGGATAAATTATTTTATTTTTCGCTTGCAGAAGTGTTAGGACTTTGCTACTCGTAATAAATCTAACCTAGTTGTCTCCGGAGTTGTTAAAATTTGTGGATTTGGTCTCTAGTTTGCATATATTGCAAAACGGTCCATTATAATACATTTAGATTTTAATCGTGTAAAAATGTTTTAAATTGGACAATTTTGCACTACCAAGTGAGACAGTTTTACAATACTAAATGAATCACAAGGGACTGTTTCGCTAAATATGGAAACTGAGGACCAAACTCATTTTGACAAACTCTACGACAATTTTGCATTTTAGTATTTACTTTAATATTATATTTATAACAAAATTACATGATACTGCAGATTATCTTAAAGTATTATTTTTGACAGTCGAACAAAGGTATGAGTAGTGAACACTTTATCTTATTGTAAAAATTGATAATAGAATAGTATCTATATCGAACTAATCAAAATATTATATTAGACTATTCAAAATACTGTTGGTAACTGTATATTTCATCTAGATCCGAATAACACAATTAAATGATGTTATAATTTTTTTCTCATATATATATATATATATATATATATATATATATATATATATATAAAATTAAAAATAGACAAACATCATCAAATACATTACTTGTTGATTTTCTACTATTAACATCTCCACCCCATTCAGCATCTACCAATCCTATCACCTAAAAATTCCTCTCATCTCCTTTATCTCCAAAATGCAATACAAAATCAGATGTACCACAAAGATATCTGAAAACTCTTTTGATGGCGGTCCAATGCTCCTTCCTGGGCTAGACATATACTTGCTCAATACTCCTACGTATTGCTTGGGCAATATCTGGCCTTGTACATACCATTGCATACTTCAAACTTTCAACTACGCTTACTTATGGAATTAGAGTCATCTCCTCTTTTTCCTCCTTGGTCTTAGAACAGTGATCCGTTGACAATTTTATTTATGTAGTCATAGGGATTTTAACAAGTTTGCAGTCAATCATGTTGAATTTCTTCAACACGTCTTTAATGTACTTCTTCTGTCTTAACACCAATTTTCGATTCTTACGATCCTTATTACGTGTATACCCAATATGAAATTTGCTGGCCTAAAATCTTTTATACCAAATTGTTATGCCAACAACCCTTTCACAAATTTGATCATTTTCTTGTTATTTTTAATCAACAACATATATATCATCAACATATATACAAGGTTTGAATAACAAAATTTTTACTCGACCTTTTAACTAAACACAATGACCAGCCTGACGTCACCGCGTGAATTCAAGTTGTAAAGCATAAGAATTAAACTTTTGATACCACATTCTCAAAGATAAATGCTTAAACCCATACAAGGACTTCTTCAATTTACATACCAGATCCTCTGTGCTTTTGATTTAAAAACCATCTAGTTGTTTCATATAAATCTCTCCAAGTCACTATGAAGGAACATTGTTTTGACGTCTAGTTGTCAACATTTAGATCATAAACAACTGTTATAGATAAAATTGTTCGGATGGCTATCAACTTTGCTACGGGAGAAAAGATCTTATTATAGTCAATTTCCTCTATTTGAGAATACCCTTTTGCCACCAGTTGTGTTTTGTACTTCTCTACCTTTCTTCTTTTGGATAATACCTCCGACTACCCTGTCTTAAATAGTGACCATTAGTAGACTTACAGAAGTATGAGTCAATCCTAATAGTTACTAAAAAGAGATGCTATTAATTTTGTATTAGGAAAAAAGACGTGGAAATATACAAAATGGTATATATTTGATCTTGTACCAAAATGCATGAGTCTAATTTTTTTGTCCCAATCTATATATTTTTGCCAAATGTGATTCATTCTTTTATTTTCTGTTAATTTTGTAAGGGAATAAAGAGTATATGATATCAATATACATGAAATGAGATGGTAAATGAGACACAAAATGCAAAAGTAAATTTGATTTCAAATCCACGTCTGTTTGAACATTTCAAACAATCTCATTTATCTTGGTGTTTCAAATTCATCCAATATAACATATTACATCCACTCTTTTGTCATTTGAATCTACATTTTATACAGCAACATGTAAACCTAACTCATATACCCTCCACTAGACAATTACCAATTTTCTTCTTCAATCCAATTCATATCCTCACTCCAAATGCTGCCTTACAGTCAATTTAATACTTATGACTTATAAATTGTAGCATATAATTAATCTATAATCCTTTTAATTTCTCTTATAAGCAGCTAGAAGGTTTCATTACACCGGAAGCAGTTCCTCCAGCATTAGCACATGATGCTGTAGCCGGTTGATTGTTATATGTGAGCGCTATATCTCGTAGTCGTATTCCACTGCAAGGGTATTTTTTACTGCATTGGAATTGCATGGCTACTGGTGTTGCTGATGTTCCATGAATGTCCTGATACATCACATTGCTAATCTTCACTCCCGAAACCTTTTAACATTAAATAGAAAAATAACTGATAATTAGGAAATTAATCAAACTTTTTATTTTTTTTAAATATATTGTTTAACAAAATTAAATATCTTACCTGGCCGGGGCAATTTTTCTTGTCAGGGCAGTATTCTTGATCAATAAGGATGGGATTTTTGACATTACTCATAACAAGATGTTGAAAGAGAACATTCCTAACAAATCCATTGCTAGACCTTGCCCATGTCTTTATCCTCACACCATTGTCAGTATTTCGGAATGTAACCGTTTTAACTGTCAGATTTTGGACTCCAGGTTCTTGCAAATTCCAACCAAGACTTCCAATACTGTCACAACAATTATATCCATTCACATTAGTAATAAATAAATAATATTAATAGCTAGCACTACACTTATAAAATGATCCATGCAACTAAAATTAAGACTAAAATGCAAAACTCTTTCTGATTGAACGAATTAATATAAAGACTAATGCATTTCCAATTGATATATTATAGTAGTTCATTAGTCTTAATATTAATGCAACTAATATTAAGACTAAAATGCAACTAAATTAATACTAGTATTTTTGGATTGGGTAGGTATCCACTCTGTCATACATGTGATTTGTGTCTTTCTGATTTAATGAATTAATCTTCTCTGTTATTGTTTCAAGGCTCGTAAAAAAATTAAAATAAAATAAAATGTGTAAAATAAAAAATATATGACTTCAAGATATAGAAAACCGCTACTTTGTGGTACAATTAGAATAAACTTTCTATGTCAATTTTACATTGCTTAATTATACCTTACACGGTACAATTTTGTACCGATTTGCGAATTAGTCAAATTCAAATACTAAAACATCACGCGGCCACAAACACAGTAGAATTTTACATTTTTGTCAGAAGTTACATAATAAAGTAGGATATATTGGTCAATATTCTAGCTACCAAGTATATAAGTGATCATTAATTAACAAAGTTTTTAATCATGCGAAAGATAATTATAGGTACCTTATGCCGTGACCTGGGCCGCAGGAGACGCTTTCAATCCATGTGTTAGTAGTGCCAGGGCCTATTGAGACACAATCATCACCTGTCCCAATTTGAGAGCTCAATATGCTCACTCCGGTTGACAATTGGACGTTAATTCCGTCCGTATTCGGGCTGTTATCCGGTGCAGTGATCTTTATTCTTTGTAGATTGATATTCCAGCAGCTGTAGATGATTATGTGAAACATTTGGCTGTTTATTGAGGTTAATCCACTGACAACGACGTTGTTCGAGCTGTAGATGCCTAGGGTCTGCAATGTATATAAAATGCAGGCAATAAAATTAACCCTTAATACGTGGTAATTAATTATTTAAATTTAGAAAGACAGTTTTATATATTTTTATATATTAATCATGTATTACAATTATAGGCCATCAATGATTTATATTTATTTAGCATGATAGTATTTGTATGCTATTTTGTGATTGAATATCTTCACATGTTTAGGATACGGCCATAGAGTTGGTTCATTCACCGGTAGTAGTTTGCTATGAAAAAATATTACTTCCCCTATTAATGTCATACTTTTGGAGATTGTTTTGACACAAATTTTATGACGCTGTGAAAGCACAAATATACATTACATGTCTTCGATATATTTTAAATATACTTTAAAATATAATATTATACAAATATATTGAGAATATAAGAAAGTGTGTAAATATATTTTTGGCACGTCAAAATCCATGCGGCGTACACATCCTAAAAAAGAGAATGTTATTTTGTGAAGTAATAATGAAAATGAAGAAGAAAAATATAGGAAATTTTACCAATTTTCAAATCAAGCTACATAATATGTTGAGAAAAGTATTATTGCTAGGTAACCAGATAGTTTTTTTTGTAAGTTTATCTAGACATTTTTTATTTATTTATACTATACAACCCGTCAATACATTATGGGTATTTATGGGTTGTTCGTTTAACTAAAGTTGTACCTAAATAAACTAGAAAATTAAAGTTGTCTATTACTTGTCATTTTTGTAAGCGAAACGGTAAGCAAATGCATTCTCCAAAGAACATACCGTTGCTCCTCTAGGGCAGCTCCTGCCGGATGCTTTGCAAGCCCAAAGGCCAGCCCCTTGAGCATCTAGGGTTCCGCCAGAGACAGAAAGTCCATTAACTCTCTCAAACTTAATCCAATTTCCGGCATTTCCAATAACATTATAATCCGAGGGAGCCACAAGGGTTCCGTCAATACCCATGGACATGGTATTTTTACAGTTTCTGCCGCTAAAGACTAGTGGATTGCGTAGCAAGTATCTTCCCGGTGGCACGTAAACCTGAGCTGGCTTTGCAGAAGCACAAGCTAAAGTCCATGCACTAAGAAAATACTTGGTCGCATCCGTTTTTCCGTCGGCTTTAGCCCCTAATTTTTGAACATTGTATGAAACCCTAGCAGCTGATGATAAGTTGAAGAAGATGAATAAAAATGAAAGAACAAGAAAAGCCATTTTAATGAAAGATAGAGAGAAATGGAGAGAATGGGAGTTTGATGATGGGAATTGAAGAAATATTATGAAGTATTTATAGGGTTTGAAAATTGTACAAGTCAAATTGCAAGCCGCCGAGGAAATTTGGAGCCTTGGAGGTGAAGGATTTATATGTTTGTTATTGGAATTAAAATTATTAGTTATGATTGGGTAGTTGTCTTTGAATGAAAGTCTAAGATAAAAACATTCTTTAATTTATAAATACTTCTGTTTTATATTATATTTATGTAGGTATATAATTATTATTTATACAAGAGAAATGGAGGAGGATCATGGTATTTAAATATTGAAGAGAGTGTTAGAAGCCAATTTCATTTGGACAAGTTGGTGAGCGTTAAATAACATTTTATTTTAAGGATAATATTAGACATACAATGTTCGGTGACAAAATCAAATATTATATCCATCTCAACTATTAAAAAATGAGTTTGACATGAATTTTCATGTCAGACCCTATTTTTTAATGATTAAAATATATTTTTTCATTGATTTTGTCATTAGATGTTATAAGTTTATACTTTTTTATTTTTATTTTAATTATCTTATTCTAAAAAATTATACAATAAAAAATAATATTGAAAGTCTACAAGTGTACTTGCATGTTTATGAGGAAAGAAGAAGAATGAATATAAATGACAACAATTCCCGCGCCCATGAGAAGATGCGAAATGATAATTGAGACGTACTTATCATTTTGTAATGTCCGACCTAAGAAACGATACTTTTCCAGGGACGAAGCTACGTTAAAGATTAATGGAGTAATTGACTCTATTGAAAAAATAATTACTTGATAAATTTTAAAAAAAAAAATTAAGTGTAATAATATATAAATTAATCTCATTAAAATTATATAAATTTTATAATATACGAAGTCAAATTAATTTTTTTATAATTTTTTCAAACACATATCACTCTTATTATTTTATACATGTATCTCCTTTTAATTTTCTTCAAATAAATAATATTTTTATTTATACTTTTTTCGTTCTATATTATTTGACCATTATATATTGACTTTATAAACTTAACTTAAAATAATTTTAAAATCAAAATTAATATAATATTTTTTAAATTTTAATCAATACAATGATGAATATTATAAACTATTTAAGAAGTACTATTTATTGTAAGTTTTATTATTTTATAATTTAAATAATCTCAATTTTTGAGTTTTATTATCTCAAATTAACTTTCAAAAATTAAAAATTATATTATAATTTATAGTGGATAGAGTATTATTTTTTAAAATAATTAAGAAATTAAGTATTATTGAACAAATTAATGACTAGAAAAGCATAGTAGTGTAGTGGTCAATATAAGGTATTTATATATAATGTTATTATTTATTATATTATTATTGTAATTAAATACATACTTTATATATGTAACCAAAACATGCAAAAATTATTTATAAAAAAAATTGATTCGGAAGCACTGTTCATGCTCCTCCGCTAAATTAGCCAAATTTATTTTAACTTTTAAAAATCTCAAATTTCTCATTGTACGGTTCTGTAAACGAGCATACATCTATTGATTTGACATCATTTTTTGAAGTTGTAAATTCTTACCCTAATGATTTGCTCCCTATATGTATATATTAAATTCAAATTATTTGACCGTTAGCATTCATTCAAATGTTTTTACCAATATTTATCTTACTGTCCGTACAAGCTATAGTGCAGTGGGAACAAAATCTGTACCGCAAAACAACCAGGGCCGGCCCAACTTAATAAATAAAAAAGCCTGCGCTTTAGGCCCCATTTCAAAGAAGGCCCCAAATTTTTTAAACATCATAAATAATTCATATAAAAAGGTCTTATAAAATATAAGCTAAATAATTTTTTAGGGCCCATAATCCAATTCAAATATTAAATAAGTAAAAAAAAATTAACAGTATAAAAAAAAGCCTCATTTAAATAAAAATTATTAATACTCCTTCCGTCCCAAAATAAAAGTTCTCCATTGATTTTTGTAGTCAAATTGACCATTTTTAAAATTAACAATTAAACATATATATTTAGATTTTTAAAAAAGTAAACATTGAGATTAGTACTAAATTTTATATAATTTATAATGTTTATAGGCTTTTTACATATATATTAAATAATAATAAGCTATATTTATTCAAAAAATGATCAATTTGACCGTAAAAGTCAATAAAAAATGTACCAAATATAGAAGGCTTCATTAAAAATATCGCTTTAGCATTATCCAAAAATAAATAAATATCGCTTTAGGCCTCATATTGTCTTGAGCCACCCCTGAAAACAACTAGTACGTTCGTATGCCATGTGTATTTGCAAGATTGGTGGTCTTTTTACATTATTAAAGCCTTATTAATTGTAGTTATAATATAACAAAGAGAGAATCATCAAAAACTAGAAATAAAAGGTCAATTAAATGAAATAAATTGATAATTATTTCAAGTCTACGAAGGAATGATACATAGGCACATGAAATGCAGAATCAATTTTTTTTTTTTTTGTGTAATTTTATTTAATAGTTGTTAATATTGTCAAACCCTTGACTCGAATTCTTAATCCATATTGGTTTGGTATATATATTCTTCATCACGTTGTGTAGAAGATGAAAGAGTAAGAATTATAATACGTACGTGCTTATCAAGTGGGATTAGGGTTGATCATATGTAAATTATAGAAAACATTTTTAGTGGATTATTGAATATGATTTTTTTTTGTTAGGGTTCATTTTTTAAGAAAAAAATATAAAATATTACTACATATGGTGATAAATTTATGTTAATAGGAAATACTAAGTTAACTGAATACATAGAATATAAAAAGAAATTAAGAAAGGTGCCACATTAATTTATTCTATTATATCGTTTATTAGAATTTCTCATTAGTCGTAATCTAATTTCATCATAAAAATTATCGACATATAAATTATTTTTTAAAAGAATATATTTAGAGTTTTTCATAATACCAGTAGAAAGTTATAATAAAAAATAATTCTTGATATATAACTTGGTATTTATCATTGTCCCAACTACAATATATTTTGAAGTACGTATTAATCTTGAGCTTTGTTATGAGTAATGATCATAACAATAATTTATACAATTATTTTTATAAAAATAGCAGGACTCACCACTTTTACATGATGAATCCCATTATTTTTACAAAAATTATTATATAAATTATTATTATAAATCATTACTCATAACATTTTTCATTAATCCTTAGCAAAATTGCTTTCATATTATTAGTATCCTCCTCGATAATATAAAATAATTAAGTTGGTTTACAAAAGGATATTTGTAAAGAATATGTTAGGTAAAAATGCACATGGTTAGCGGCTTTCTTGTCAACAGTTTTATGGAACATCAATGATAATCAAGTACGTATATGACTTTAGGCTATGATTTGAGAGGCTTAGCTTCTTATAAATCCTAGTGGTACAATTTCAGTTTCTAGATTTATCATCAATCATATATTTTAAGGCGTCTAACAGCGAATTAAGAAGCAACATATTATACAAATAAATAAATAAAATACGTCACAAATGGAAATGGCCTTAAACAGGAAAGGTCGATCAAAAGTATATTCTTTCAAAAAAAAGGATATTTTTATATGTATTTTTAAAATTTTTTTACCATTCTTTTTCATATAAGTATAAAATTAATCTCACTTAACCTTGTAAAAAAAAAATATAAAAAATATATATAAAAATAGTATTTTCCTTCTTCCAAATACCAAACTACCGGTTAAGGTCAAAGGGAAAATATGAAACAATTTTATTCAGAAATATACATTGTTACTTGGAGAGATGAATTATTGCCTGATCTGCTTGCAATATCTTAGGTTCATGCATTTGAATGACGTGCTATGGTTGAAAATGCACAGGAAAAATATTTTTATAAATTAGGTCAACGTATAAGATATATAGTTGGATAAATGTGATGGTATTCCATGTGCTTGAGCGATAGTCGTCAACTAATTCGCCCCAGTTTGGAGGTAATTCAAGAGTTGTAACATAAGGATCATTAGCATGTGAATGCTTTTATCCCGAATGATTAATTAATTAACTCATGAGACTATTCTATAAATAATTAAAGATTACGAGCACCGTACTCGTGTTAGGCACGAGCACCTTTACGACATAGTTTGTGAAAAAAACATATATCATTATCTGTTTTGGTATAAATATTTAGGTGATGACTTACTATTTAGATATTTGTAAAGTTATGCAAGTGGAGAGATTGTGACAGTTTTACTTTATTAGATTTTTGAAGCAGTGGGATATCGTCATAAATATCTTTGTAATAGTTAAACATTAGATGGGGAGAGACTGTCACTTTATATGCTTTATAAACTGGGAGCCAGGGAAGGAGGAGGGATCAACAGAATGAACATCACACGGAGAAGAGAGAGAAAGAAATTATACATTACACACAATACATAAACACCAAACCCAAAAGAATATTGTAACACTTCTAGTATCATTCTAGTGAACTTCGGAGATCTCTCTCCCGTGGTTTTTTTTCGATTTGGATTTTCACGTTAATTCTTGTGTTCTTATATTTTGAGTTCTTTCTTTACGGTACAATTTATATTTTGAGTATGTATTGACGTATTTTTTGGCCTGCTCTTTTGATGATTTTGTCAGATGTAAAATTGGACGTCAACATTATCCAAAATTAATTCCTCTTCCGTCTTCCATCAATCTCTCTCTTCACCGACTGAAATATAATTACCGTTTATTACCGAAATTCCATCTCATTCCCTCTACGTCTTTCTTCTCCCTGTTTAAATATATAATCATTTTAAAACTGTCAATAAATTGAATATAGGAATATAGGTACGATATGTGCAAGTATTTAATGAAAAAATTAAAAGTTCGTTATAAAAATTTATTAGTGTTGGATTTCAATTGAAGCCCTTTATGAAAAATGAGTGAACGCAAATTGATTTTCAAAAACAAATTTGCAGTGATAAAAGGTAAAATCTAATTCTTAACTTGTCTTTAAGCTCCGTGTACAACTTTAATTTTGAGGTGAAAAAAGACATTCAAAAACCTTATCTTTCACATTAACAAATCCAAAACAAATGTAGCAGAATAAACTCAAAAATTACAACAATAATGCCTTGAGCACAAATTTAAGAGGACCCATAATGCCAGATTAAAAAAATATAATAATAATAAATAAAATAAAAACTAATCTCAGTGTCATTAGCGCGGACTTTGGCCAGAATTGGTATGTCATACAGATAAGCCATCTCCCACTCAGGATTCGTAGTAATATCCCTTACCTTAAAAAACCCAACAAAATTACAACATCCAATTCAGAGAAAGAGAGAAAATAATAAGGATTACAATTAATTCTCTTCAATTACTGGTGAATATATTCAATTGAAGAAAAACCCAGCAAGAAAAAACAATAGACATACACCATATATCTATATAAATTTATAATTATGTGCATGTATAGGTAGAGAAAATGTAATTTTATAATTATATATGCTAGCTCTTTCCTCAGCTGCTTCCGCTTCTTTTTCTTCGCCGCCTTCTGTTTGTGTGGTTCCTACTTCTTCTCCTTCAATTTAGTCATTAGGATTTTTGGATTTGGATTGACACTGAAAAGAGAGGAAGAGGCGAGTGATTGAATTTAGGTAAGGAAACCGAATAGGAAGAGGAGATTGTATTAAATAAAGAAGAGACGATTAAATTTTAGATTGAATTTTAAATTGAACTGATTACTCGTATTAAATAGAGAAAAGACGATTAAATTTTGGATTGAATTTTAAATTGAACTGATTACTCATACTACGAAAATAACTCGATCGTATTTTAACATAATTGAACTTATGGTCAAAGCCAAAATCATTAATTCAGTAAACCTCAATCAAATTGGAAAAAAAATTACTCATTCAACTCACTTGACGAATCCGCTTTCGGCTTGTTATAGATAGTTTTATATAGATATATACTCTTAGAGACGTCAATCCTTAGTGTTGATTGTCCAACTTATAATCAATTGTGAACTAGTAGATCCGTAGCCCATCAAAGATATTATATACCGACCGTTAAGCCTATTTGTTCGTTGTGTGATTTTGTATCTCACGTGCCACCTTGCACGTTGCAACGTTAATTTCAGCCAAATACATGAACAACTAATTATATATATTAGGTGACATCTATGGATATTATATATTGAGTGTATTAGTCTTATTTGTTCATTGAATGTGTGATTTTGTATCTCAACTCGCCACCAGCAAGTTTCAGCGTTAATTTGAGCCAAATGCATGAACAGCTAATTAATTATATTAGGTGACATGCAAAAATGGAACATACTGATTGTAAAGTCTTCCATGTGAATGAAATTGGCCTGCCGAGAGAAGTGGTATGACCAATCTCATGGTTACCATGAGTTCAGGGGTTCGAATCTTGGGTGTGTGAGTGTGTGTTCAAATTTCAAAAAAAAGAAAAAGAAAATGGCCTTAAATTCCCTGTTCTATGTATCTTTATACACAAGCAGTTCAAAATATATGTTACTGAATGATTTTCATACACTGCGTCAATAGCTAATTTACTTAAATGGAAAAAGACATGCATGTCTTGATTCAATGTGCTGCGCTAGCTAGCTAATGGATGCAGTGTGAATGAAAGCACGCTGCATACTACTAAATTAACACACAAAATTACATTATTGAATCAACTATGAGTTTTTGAAGTTGATTTTACACAATAAACAACTAGCATATATATATATATATATATATATATATATATATATATATATATATTAATTTTAACTTCATGCAATAATTTTCTTCGAAATTTTTTTTTGCGGCCTTAATATATAGGGTATGTTAATTGAATGTGTTGGTGTTAAGTCGCTATGAGGGCAAGCCCAAGTGGCTACCGCCCCAAGGAATCCCATTTTTAGAAAGAAGAGAGATATCTATTTGGAGCTGTTGTAGAGTCCTACCATTTTGGGACTAAAATGAAAAACAAATCAATCTTTCCATCATGCATCAAAAAATTTGTGACATGGTGTTGTTTTGTCATGTCTACGTTGCTGCTCGGATGAATTGAAGTTTGTCACTTGTTGCTTTATGATGGTTGTGGTATGCTACTTGGTGTGGGAATGCCATTAACTGGTGTCTGGCGTGGGAGCTGCTATTCTTATACACCTAATTAGTTACACACTCCCACTACAATCACACTCTCTCCCTCCCCATAAACTATCCAAAATCTTAGAAAGACTCCCTAAGACCCAAATATGCACTCGGCCGTCAACCTACAAAACATGATCCCAAATTTAAATAATTATAACCAAAAGATAATAAAATAGTATTACCTCAGAGAAGCCAAATTGTCTGATAATCATCCATTTTTGGGTCCAAAAAGGGCTCTCTTGTTGTTGGGGTTGCAGCAGCCAAAACAACCGAAACTAGAACAAGTAGCTAGTAAAAAACAATATAAACTAGTATGGTAAATATTTATTATTTTGGGATTTAAAAGATTTTTCAAGTTATATTTTAAATTAAATTAACTAATATGATAAATAGTAGTACCTCATTATCTTAATGAAACTGAAGAGTTGGAATTCAACAAGCATTGTAAAAAGTTTATTTCTTCATAATTACTACTACATTTGCGCGCATAGATCCACAAAACTATAAAACAACAAAACAACTTTTAACTTCGATAGTACCTTTCTGCTACCAAAACTTGTTTATTCCTGCATACACAATCAACACAAAAATGATTCCAACCAAATGAAGTAGCCGATCCCTCTCTTAAGAACAATTACAACCTTACAATACATTACAAGTGAGGTCTCTCCACCTATTGAGTTCAAACTTCCTATAAGCTTTTGCATGGCCAGTCTGTAACATAACACTTGACCATCATCCTACATTACAACAAATTCATTGTCGACGTCTGATTCTGTTCAACTGTCCTGCTGTCCGTCCGGAAATAATATCTGCACAAAAGTCCTGACGGCTTGGACCGCCGGTAGACTTCTCCAGTGTGAGAGTTAATGAAGGTTTCAAGATAAGCCAACAATAGAGGCCTAAGTATCTAATAGAGTAATAATAATCGTAACTCGTACCTCCATAATTGACCGAGCATTTATAGTACTTACTTGACTCTTACCAGTCATATTAGGAATGTCTATCGACGAGTTGTAATTTGAATAGGAAGGTAACTATCATAAACCCTATAGGACACCTGACTCTTATTCTAATTAAGATTAGATATAGTAAATAGTCATCATCCGGATTGGTTTAAGAACCCAACCCAAGCCTATCGGACTAAGGAGTTCTCATAAAAGACTGTCAAGCTAATGGTCCATTGGGCCTAGCTCAATATGAATTATCGAATCAAGTTTAGCGAAATATTCATTCTAACATTGCCCCCCCCCCCCCTCCCACTCCTCCAATATATAAATGTACTTGGGGAGTAGACTAAAAAATTCCAAAAGTATATGTAAGCGGACAAATTCAGAGGGAATTTAACTCTTCGGGACTTCTGCATGAGATATCAGATCGAAGGCATTGTCCTCTTTGTACTGCATATAGGAACTCTGGAGAAATATTTTTAGAGGGGAGAAACCCCTTTGGGAGCCGGAAGGCTTTAAACCGAAGGGAAAGCTCCTTCGGGGACACATAAATGTTTGACCGAAGGGAAAATTTCATCGGGATCCCGGAGACATCAGACCGAAGAGAAAGTCATTCGGGAACCCGGAGGCATCAGACCGAAGAGAAAACCATTCGAGAACCCGGAGGTATCAGACCGAAAAGAAAGTCATTCAGGAACCCAGAGGCATCAGACCGAAGAGAAAGTCATTCGAGAACCCGGAGGCGTCAGACCGAAGAGAAAGCTGTTCCAACCACCTTAGGCCCCTGCAAATAGAATTTCAGGCATTGGACTTTATGTACCAACCAGGCCCAAGCCTTTGTCATCAAGTCCACCATGTCTAGCCTAATAGCCTGTACAAACGCTTCAAATTAAGTTTTTTGAAATTCAAAAACACCGTTGGACAACTGGCAATGAGCACGTAAGCAGAGTCATTTATTACGCTGCCGTAAAACACTACAAACGCGCCCCATCTGTTAGAACAGTCGTATCCAGACCGTTGAATGTCGAATAAGATAAGGAATTAATCAATCGCCATTTTTACTGGAAGCAGTTATTTCTGAGGAAAAGACGTCTGAGAGAGAGACTCCCATCCCCCGGTCACGATTCCTCCGATCAAGACCTTATTCCTCCGATCATCGTTCTGTCTATCCTCATCCCATAATCAAGTAAGTTCCTTGCCCTCTTACCTTCAATACTTTACAATGGTAAAAAGTTCATAAAACACGAGAGCATATGCTTCGTCTTCCCGAGTTGAAGACGAGATTACTGTTGTTGAACCAGGGATCCTAGAGGGTCAACCATGGAAACCCTTAGTTGTTGAGCGGATGAGAAACGTAGAAGAGTACAATAGGAGCAAATATTTCACATTCCAGTATAGAGTAGCAAACATCCTTTCTTCCATTCGAAACCATCACTTTGATTTAGTTCAAACAGAATTTTACATTCCGAAGTCGTACGAAATTAAAAGGCCCGGGGCTGGTGAAAGAATGTATTATCAGCTCGAGGAGGGACGGATTCCCATATATCGACAAATGTTAATCTATAGGTTCTGATTCCCTCTTCGTTCGTTCGTACTCGAGTTACTACATACGACGGGGCTTAGCTTGAATCAATTATCCCCCAATTCATTCATCTATCTGAACAATCTTATCGCCTTCTGTACCTCTAAGTCAACCCCCCCAACCATAGACTTCTTCTTCCAATTATTTTCTATCACCAATAATAAAGAAAAATGATTCTTCCAAATAATAAAGAACCCCTGAAGGGAGACCTTAATGGATACCCCTTCTAGTAATAAAGGGTGGCATGGGGATTGGTTCTTCATTAAGGGACCGGACACTGACATGGTCGGACCTTGGGCAGACCTGAACAAAGACCAACTGAATCCAAAACAGATCTCTCGAGCAAGGTTAAAGGCATTCGAGGTCTTATATTCCAAGAGACCGTCTGTGAAGTGGGACCGGGACCTCCTCAATGACCAAGACTGGTTGTACTCCTTCGGCCGTAAGTCCTCTGTCATGCGCATCATGTGACTTTACTGTATTTTGAATCTAACAAGATACTGATCATTCTTTTATTGTTTGTCTGTGTCGCAGTGGCCGATCAAGGAAAGAACCCAGATAACGAAGTCATACTTGAGGCAGTTAGGGCTTCGAGGGTCAAACTGAGCGGCGTCGAGAAAGTGAAAGTGACCTGCAATTTAAGGGCTGCAAAACCCAAAGGCCCAACAGAAGAACCAGTAGTTGCCGCGGTGGTGACGGGATCCTCGCACGTGGATGCTGTTATTAAGACTACAAGGGAGGAGGCAACTGCTTTTGAAGAGCCGAGGCCGAAGATAGAGAAGAGAAGATTAGTGCTTCGATCTTTAGTAGAGGCAGGAGCCAAAAAGGCTCCAGTTCCCCATGGATCCCCAAGTAACCCACCTACTGAGCTGGCCATTATTAGTCAGCCGAAAGAGCCAATAGTCCCTCCTCTTTAATACACTGAGAAAGATGTCATTGAGGAATATGAGCCTTTAAGAAAAAAGCAAAAAGGACCCGTCGATCCTCCAGTGGTGACTGAGGAGAGGAGAATTAATGAGGGACCAAGTATGTATAAACTGGGTTCCTCAATGATCCCATTTGTTGCAATCGGCTATGAGGATGCTGATCTGAAGACGCTGATAGAGATATTGTTTTCTTTCCACGCAAATGTAAGACTCTTCCCATGATTTTACTGTTCTCAATTGATTAAAGTTATGTCTGTTAATAGATTGATCATCTTTTCTCAGGTAAACGCCATCCTCTTGCGGGTGTCCGTTGAGAAAAAAGCACAGGAGCGAGAGTGCACCGAGGCCATGCAAAATCATCAAAAAAATCAGGAACAACTGTTTTTCCAACATGATGCCTTCCATATCATGAAGAACGACTACGAGAAAATATGGAAGGAAAGAGTCAAAAAAACATGATGAGATCAGCCGTCTACAAGCCCAGCTTCAAGATTCTAAAAAGAGAAGGACATGGGCTGTTGAACTGGCCAAGGCTAAGAAACGTAAAAAAGTCATTCTAGAGAAGAATCAGCAAGAGTTCGAGGCCCAGGTCCAAAAGCAAAATGAGCTCCTGTTGGTCGAAATCGGAATTATTTATTTATATTTTATTTATTAGTTAGATTCCGATCTCGAATTCGTTTGAATAAATAACGTGCAAGCATACACGATCAACAAGTAATAAAATAAAAGTCGATCCCACGAGGAATTAGTTCTAGCGAGTTTTAAATACCAATTGCATCGAGTTAATCTTAGTTCAAACATTTCATTGAATGGAAGAAAGGAAAATCTAAATGGACATAATGTAAATTAATCAATTAAACTAGAAAGCAATTAAGATAGGTGAATCTAAGTCTGCAATGTCCCCCAACATGCCATTTTTATCTCTTAACTCTATCTCAATTATACGGTCACGACGAATTGTCAATCGAGAATACGATAGTACTTATGGGCATCTTTCGATAGCCAAATAAGCATATCCCATCCAAACTTATCTCATTCGATAGAATTTAGACAAGAACAACTCAAGCAAGATAATTCACTATATTTCTATGAGAACTAACACAAGCAGAGCTTTTAAGCACAGATTCTCACATTGGCTACATGCGGCACATAGGTATATGTCTATCCTACAAGCAAATCATGCATATGCTCCTAAGAACAAATAACCTAACACATGTTAACATATTCAGGCCCAAACTTATAATCCATCTTCCGATTTCATACAAGTTACCAAAGTGATTACAAAGCCAAACAATTAACAATTAGCACAAAACATGACAACCCACTCATATGGCCTCCACCATAGAATGGTTAACCAAGAACACTATAGTACTTATACGCCTCTGTCGATAGCAATACAAGCATACCCAAGTCTAAATAATCCACTATATTTCTATGAGAATTAACATTAAACAAGGGCTTGAAGCATAAGTTCTTAATTTGTTACACATGACATACAGGTATATTCATATCCAATACGCAAATCATGCATCCCAACTATGTAGAATAGCACAATCACATGTAATCACATTTAAATCAATCTTATACTCCATTTGTCAATTTCGTATAGGAATCCACACTAATTGATTAACCAAGCAATCAATACATAGGACGAACAAAATATGCTAATCCAATCCATATGGTGCCAATCAATAGAGAGAAAATCAATTCAAACAACTATTTGGGTTCCAAAATAATACTTAGATTCAATGAGAGAAGTATAACCAATATTCATTACATAATCCACAAGAAATCCAATATAATGAAATATAAAGATGAATAAGAGAAAAGGAAAGCAAACTAGTTGTCATCCCAGTTCAAATCTTCCTCCCCTATCCTATGAAGGAAACCATATTTCCTCCTCTTCTCTCTCCCAAGAATCGCCTATCTCAACCCTCAAATGGAAAAAGGAATGAAAGAAATATGGTTTAGGGCTGAAAAATAGACTTTAAAACTGAATCTGCCGACTATGAACAGTGCCACCGCCGCGGCGATAACAGGAGAGCGTTGCGGCGGTAGTGTTAATTTTTCAAGGCCAAAACTTTGGGCGTCGCGACGATGGAATAGAGCGTCGCGGTGATGAAACCTGCTGTTTGATTCTGCATTGCACTACCGCAGCGGCGGTAACAGGACACCGCTGCAGCGGTGGCCTTTGTGCAGATTTTACTAAAATTTTCTTCTAGTTATATTTTCCTACAAAAATCAAATTAGAATAAATAAAATATATAGAAATATTATAAATTATCTAAAATATAAATAACATGCATAAAACTAATATTACATCATATTTTCCAATAATAACATAAAAACATATAAAACTAATTAAAATGCTAAAGAATTTACAATATAATCAAGTTCAAATGTATTAAATAAATAGGTATAAAAAGCAGTCATCAAATACCCCCAAACTTAAATATTTGTTTGTCCTCAAGCAAAACAAAGACAAACTATACAAATAAAAATAAATAACATGAACTTGAGCAATGAATCGATATGGAATAAAAAATGGGCACAAAGATTTACTTCAAATGATAATTACAAGAAAATTTCAAAACATCGCAAAGTCTAAAATTTCAACCTATATGTTAATCATACATTACTCATGACCCACAAGTGTGTGTGTGTGTGTGTGTGCACCATTTGCAACAAACTAATTATAGCTCAATTTTGCTTAAGAAACCATATTACCTTGTTAAAAGAAAACAACAACTCCTGAACTTGTTTTTACATCACTCGTCTAAAAATTGTAGGTGAGTGCATTTTATGCTCATTCTCACCTAATCACATGTTTATAGATGAATGTGTTTTACGCTCCCTCACAATCCACCACATGAATACTATTTGAATTATATTATTTTTCCCATTTTATTTTTATTTCAGAGGTAAGTGCATTTTACATTCCATCTCACCTAAGCATGTGTTTATGAGTGAGTGCGTTTTACGCTCCATCTCACTCACCACATGGTTTGCTATTCAAACGAGGGTGTTTCGCTCCAAGTGATGTTTAATGTGTTCTAGAGTTTAGTGATAACTTTCACAAGCATTCGGTCATATAAGCATTCTCTAAGCATACAACCAGCTTATTACAAATAGATGTGCTCAAAGTGTAAGGGATTACAAACAATGTAAAAATCAACAACAAGTCAAGCACACAGACTAAGCAACGTCAATCCATTTTCTACGAGTTACCATAAGAACAATCAATAGTCCAATCCTCGATTAAAGTTCTAATCATATCAACAATGCTCAAGAACACAAACCTATACTACAATGACTCTAAAAAAAAACACACGAAAACAAAACAACAAAAAAACAAAAACAAAAACAAAACAAACAAAAACAAAATGAAAACAAAATTAATAAATCCTTTTTCGTAGGAAACACGGTTGCACTTAGCACGTGCAACAAGCCGATAAACCCCAAGGTTGCCCAAAGAGGACGAGTTGTATCTTGTGTGGGTTTACATAGAATATACCTACAAAATTCAAAACATAAAATAAAACTAAAACAAAAAACAATGAAACTAAATACAACACCTTAAAACAAAATAAAAAAAATTAAAACAACACTAATCATATCAAAACAAAATGCAAAAGAACCCCAAACTTGAAATTGACAAAGTCATCTCTATATGCAATGAAATAATTAAACTCAAGGTACTTCCCTGAAAAATTGGGCCAATTTGTCAACTATCGCCTTCCGCAACCGGCTCTTCCGCAACCGGCTCTTGAGATTTGCAAAGACATGATTTGAACATGAAAAACAAAACTAAACAAAACATTAGAGAAACATGGGTTGCCTCCCAGTTAGCGCTTGTTTTATAGTCAACAACCCGACTTCTTATTTCTTATTCCAAACCTTTAAAATGCCGCGAACAAAATCAAAAGTCCAAGCAAAAGGTAAAACAGAAATAAAAAGTTAAACAAATACTAACTTGATTGAAATCAATATTAGAAAACAATTAGAAACTAATTCCCCAGCAACGGTGCCAAAAACTTGTTGGTCGAAATCGGAACTATTTACTTATATTTTATTTTTTAGTTAGATTCTGATCTCGAATTCGTTTGAATGAATAATGTGCAAGCATACACGGTCAACAAGTAATGAAGTGAAAGTAAAAGTCGATCCCACGAGGAATTAGTTCTAACGAGTTCTAATTACCAATTGCATCGAGTCAATCTTAGTTCAAACAGTTGATTGAATGGAAGAAAGGGAAATCTAAATGGATATAACACAAATTAATTAATTAAACTATAAAGCAATTAAGATAGGTGAATCTAAGTCTGCAATGTCCCCCAACATGCCATTTTTATCTCTTAACTCATTCTCAATTATACGGTCACGACGAATTGTCAACCGAGAATACGATAGTACTTATGGGCATCTTTCGATAGCCAAATAAGCATATCACATCCAAACCTATCCCATTTGACAGAATTTAGACAAGAACAACCAAAGAAAGATAATTCATTATATTTCTATGAGAACTAACACAAGCAGAGTTTTTAAGCACATATTCTCACATTGGCTACACGCGACACATAGGTATATGTATATCCTAAAAGCAAATCATGCATATGCTCCTAAGAACAAATAACCTAACACATGTTAACATATTCAGGCCCAAACTTATAATCCATCTTCCGATTTCATACAAGTTACCAGAGTGATTACAAAGCCAAACAATTAACAATCAGCACAAAATATGACAACCCACTCATATGGCCTCAACCACAGAATGGTTAACCAAGAACACTACAGTACTTATAACAAGCATGCTCAAGTCTAAATAATCCACTATATTTCTATGAGAATTAACATTAAACAAGGGTTTGAAGCACAAGTTCTTGATTGGTTACACGACATACAGGTATATTCCTATCCAATACACAAATCATGCATCCCAAATATGCAGAATAGCACAATCACATGTTATCACATTTAAGTCAATCTTATACTCCATTTGTCAATTTCGTATAGGAATCCACACTAATTGATTAACCAAGCAATCAATACATATGACGAACAAAATATGTTAATCCAATCCATATGGTGCCAATCAATAGAGAGAAAATCAATTCAAACAACTATTTGGGTTCCAAAATAATACTTAGATTCAATGAGAGAAGTATAGTCAATATTCATTACATAATCCACAACAAATCCAATACAATGAAATATAAAGATGAATAAGAGAAAAGGGAACAAACTAGTTGTAATCCTAGTTCCAATCTTCCTCCTCTATCCATCCATGGCTTCCATTGATAGCTCATTGCTTGCTCTTCATCTTTTTCAATATTCTTATTCTAAAAATAGGAGATTTAAGGCTCAAGAATCAAAGGTTGGATAGTTTCCCATGAAGGAAACCACATTTCCTCTACTTTTCTCTCCCAAGAATCGCCTTTCCCACCCGTCAAAAGGAAAAAGGAATGAAAGAGATATGGTTTAGGACTGGAAAATGGACCTTAAAATTGAATCTGCCGACTATGAACAGTACCACCGCCACGGCGGTAGCAAGGGAGTGTTGCGGCGGTAGTGTTAATTTTTCAAGACAGAAACTTTGGGCGCCGTGGTGGTGGAATGGAGCGTCGCGGCAGTGAAACCTGCTATTGGATTCTGCATTGCACTACCGCTGCGGTGGTAGTAGGCCATCGCTGCGGCGATGACCTCTGTGTAGATTTTACCAAAATTTCCTTCCAGTTATATTTTCCTATAAAAATCAAATTAAAATAAATAAAATATATAGAAATAATATAAATTACCTAAAATATAAATAACACGCATAAAACTAATATTACATCATATTTTCCAATAATAACAAAAAAAACATATAAAACTAACTAAAATGCTAAAGAATTCACAATATAATCAAGTTCAAATGTATTAAATAAATAGGTATAAAGACCAGTCATCAGCTCCTAGATCAATCAGAAAGTATCACCAAGCTTCAAACTGATCAGATAAAAAACCTTAAAGACAACATCGAGTTGATCGTTGAAGGTTGGGCTTCTAAGGAAGCTGATTGGTTGAAAGGACCGATAACCTCTACTTCTCCAAATGTCCTAACTCTAAAGCTCAGACAAAAGATCATTGATGAATACAAAACCTCGGACGACTTCCAAACAAATATCTATGCAGCTATATTGAACAAATTCAATGATGTCTTCGAATTTGCTCAGGAGCTCGCTAGGGAGAAGGATCATGACCCCGTTCAGCTGGGAATTATCATTCCCGATGATTGATTGCATTTTTATTATGTTTTTTCTTTGTAATCCCCAAAGACTTTATCAATTCAATTTTTGTTATAACTAACTGATTATGCTTTATTATCTTTTCTCATAAGTTATGTCTTATCATTTGCATGTATAACTATTTACTTATACTGCTTCGCCCCCGCTAGCATGATCGGGTAAGTACCCGATGAGGCTAGGAAATGAATTTAAAGTGTACATATCAAAACAGTAATACAAAAATAAGATGTAAAAAATATTCTCATTAATATTGAAAAGATAATCCTATCGGCTGAAACATAGCCTCAAAATTGGCTAAGTACAAATTCAACAGATCCGGACTACTAATAATACCTACGAAGCCGAACGGCATACCAAGTATTGGGAACATTTTTCCATCCATACACTGAAGCTTGTACGTACCGGCCCTCAAAACCTCGATCACCAAATAAGGCGCTTCCCATGTAGGCATCAGTTTTTCAGTATCCCGAGGTGTAGATGCTTCGGCCTGCCAAAGGACTAAATCACCTATATTGAATGATCTATTTTTCACGTTTTTATTGAAGTGTCTGGTAGTACGTTGTTGATAAGTGGCTAACCTGAGGACTACTGAATCTCGCTCCTCTTCTAATAGGTTCAGATTCTGCCAAAGCCTTTCACTGTTGAGTATTTCGTCAAAATTCTGGACTCTGGGTGAAGGTATCCCAATCTCAACAAGTATCAGGGTCTCGGCTCCATAAGCCAGTTTGAAAGGTGTCTCTCCAGTAGTAGTTCGATGAGTTGTTCAGTAAGCCCAGAGAACGTGAAGAAGCTCTTCAGGCCAAGCCCCTTTTGCATATTCCAATCTTCACTTTATTCCATAAAGAAGCGTTCTATTGGTGACTTCTACCTGCCCATTGGCCTGAGGATGAGCTACCGAAGTTCAATGATGTTGAATGTTAAGTTCACTTAAAAATTCTTCAAAGACCCTGCCGACGAACTGAAGCCCATTATCAGAGACCAAAACCATCGGTATGTCGAACCAGTAGACTACCTGTTCTTTGAAGAACTGAAGACATGTGTGCTCGGTTATTCTAGCAAGATGTTTGGCCTCTACCCATTTGGTGAAGTAATCGATGGCTACAATCATAAACTTCACTTAACCCTTTTTCTTGTGGAAGAGGGCCTAAGATATATATTCCTCAGACGGCAAAAAGTATTGGAGACAGTATAGGAGCAAGTTCTTCGGGAGGTTGATGTGGGACAGATGCAAACAGTTGACACTTTTTGACAAAGTCTTTAGCATCCTAAAGCATGGTCGGCCAAAAATATTCTTGCCGTAAAATTTTATGAGCAAATGCTTTTGCTCCTACATGGTCCCCGCAGATTCCTTCATATACTTCTCGAATAGCGTAGTCAAACTCTCTTGGGTCGAGACACCAAAGCAACGAAGAAGAATAAGATCTTCGATATAATTAATCATTTATAACACAGTATTTGAAAGATTTGTATTTTATTCTTTGGGCCAAAGATTTATCTTTGGGAAGTTCCTCAGTTAGAAGGAATTTGAAAATTGGCATCATCCAAGAATCCTCTTGTTCAATATCTATTACTATCTAAACCAGTGTGCTCGAATGTTTAAGGTCTTCCAAATAAACATGTTTGTCTAACTCCCCTTGATCAATGGGTGTCAATTTGGAGAGGGCATCGGTCATTGTATTTTTTGACCTGACCATGTCAATAATCTAATGCTTCAAAAAAATACCAGTAATGACGGTACTAATTAGAGATATGCCTGCAAGTGTACCTTTTTGGCTTCGTATTCCCCCAAGACTTGTTTTACCACCAGTTGGGAGTCACTATAAATTACCAAGTTTTTTACCTCTAGACTTCGAACCAGCTTTAACCCTGCCACCAAAGCTTTATATTCGGCAATGTTATTGGTGGCAATGAACCCGAATCGTATAGATTGTTGCACTCTAAAACCTTTCAGAGAAGTGAGGATTACGCCAGCCCCGCTCCTCGTTCCAGTAGCAGATCCGTCTACGAATAATGTCCAGATAGTTTCTTCGGGAATCCTTGTCGAACCATTATGGTCTGTTTCTTTTTCTTGTGGTTCGTCAAGGAAAGAACACTCGATGAGTGTTTGTGCTTTAATGGCCATCTGAGGACGGAATTCTATGTTGTTTTGGCTCAACTCTATAGCCCATGCTGTCAGCCTTCCCGATGATTCCGGTTTGTAAAGAACTTTTCGAAGAGACTGATCTGTGAGGACGAGGATAGTCCGCCCTTGGAAGTAATGACGGAGTTTTCGACTATAAATCACTAACACATAAGCCAACTTCTCTAGATTTGGGTATCTTGTTTCAGCGTCCCGAAGAGCATGGCTTACATAATAAACAGGCTTTTGTCCTTCTCAATCTTCCCTTATTAGTGTTGACCCGATCGCCAAAGACATAGCGGATAAATATAGTTATGGATCTTCCTCGGGGAGGGCCTTGCTGAGTATTAGATGAGAAGAAATATACTTTTTGATCTGGTCAAAAGCCTCTTAGCATTATTTGGTCCATAGGAATGTCTTCTGATTCTGAGCTCCTTTTAGAGTACTGAAGAAAGGGAGACACTTTCGGATGCTAATCGTGCCACAAACTATCGAAGAGCTGTCAACCTCCCCGTTAACCATTAAATTTCTATAAAGTTCTTCGGCGGCTGCATTTCAAGGATAGCCGATATCTTTTCAGAATTTGCCTTTATCCCTCTTCGGTTAACCATATATCCCAAAAATTTGCCTGATCCGAGACCAAAGGTGCACTTAGTTGGGTTGAGCCTTATGTTGTGGGATTTAACGCTTTTGAAGCATTCTCTCAGGTTGGATAAATGATATTCTTTCTTCATGCTATGAACGATCATGTCATTAATTCCATGTTCCTCCCGATTTTGTGACAAAATACCTTATTCATCATTCATTGATAAGTAGTTCCCGCATTGATTAAGTCGTAATACATTACTTTGTAGGCATAGATGGCTCGGTGTGTGATGAAAGCTATTTTCGGGATGTCGCTTTCAAGCATAGCAATTTGATTATATCCCGAGAAAGAATCCATGAAGCTCATTATAGTATGACCCAAGGTAGAATCGATTAGCTAATCGATGCTCGGGAAAGGATAATAATCTTTAGGACACGAATTATTCAAATATGTATAGTCCACACACATCCTCCACTTTCCATTGTGTATTTTAACCAGCACCACGTTGGCGAGCTATTCTGGATAAGTAATCGCAAAAATAAAATCAGCAGCCAAAAGTTTATCGATTTTATCATCAATTACTTTTGTCTTTTGGGGGCTATATTCCGTCGTTTCTGCTTTATGGGTTTCGTGCTCAGGCTTACACTTAATTAATGCACGGCCATAGTCTTGTCAATGCCTAGCATGTCGGCTGGAGCCCATACAAAGACGTCCGAATATTCCTATAAGAGGGTAATCAGCCGAATCTTAGTATCTTCATGGAGGCCTATTCTAATCTATACATTTTTCTCGTCATTCCCTTAAAACAGTGGAACTTCTACCGTGTCTTTGGCAGGTATTGCGATTGGCTTGATACATCCCTCCGTGAAAGGCTCAAGCTCGATCTTCATCGTAGCTTTCTATTTACTATCACCGATAGAAAATGCATGTATAGTTTGGAGATAACATCTTCGGGACAGATCTTGATCGCCGACTACTTCCCTGATCCCGTTTTTGGTTGGAAATTTCATTTTCAAATGCGAGATTGAGATAACTGTTTTTAGTGCTGACAAAGTTATTTTCCCCTAGATAACATTATAGTTACTTTCCACTTGAACAACATAGAACTGAACCATGATGGAAGCTTGCTTCGACGGAGTCCCGAAGATCACTGGCAATTCAATCATCCCTGCTATACGGACTGGATTATTTTCAAATCCGTACAAGGAGGACTCATTGCAGATCTCTAGTTTCCTTCCCCCAAGTCTAGGCGATTATACGTTCGACTGTAAAGTACATCGACTGAACTATGATTATCAACGAGCATCCATTTCATGTCCATAGTGTCCACCTGTGCGGTAATGACCAGGGCATCCTGGTGAGGTGTGACCATCCCCGAAGGGTAATCGTCATCGGAGAAGGTGATGGGGTCAATTTTGACATCATGTTATTTGCCGGATACTTGATGAACCTCTCTGCCGAAATCCTTTCTCTTTCTGTTAGAAAGAGTTGATATAGAGCCTCCAAAAATGATATCGACAACACCTCTTGCCTCAGAAGGTTGAGGTGGTTCAATATAATCAAAAGGTGATGATCTATAGGATTCAATGACATAACAATCAATATTACCATTCCATACCTTTTTTTTCAAGAAGTCTTTCAGTTGGTAGTAGTCTTCGATATCATGCATCTTCGCTTCATAATATGCACAATATTTGTCCCTATTTTTCTGTCTTGTAAAAACTCAGATTTTCGAAGGCTTCTCATAAAAGGGTTGATTTTTAATTTCCTTGACGATATTACTTTTATTGGTGTTCAGGGGTGTGTAGTCATTGTCGCTACCTCTGTTATTTCTATCCTTCGAGGGATCGTTCTTTTGTTGTCAATCTCTGTTATAATCCCTTTTGTCGTTTCTTTTTTTGCCGTTGGATTTCTTATCGACACTATTGCCTCTGGGGTCTCTCTGGTGAAAATCACCCATATTTTTCGAAGAACCCCGAAGATTGGCGAGAGCCTTTTCCCACTCTATGAACTTGTCGACTTTTTCATAAGTCTCAGATAAAGTTTCCGGTGCCCTTGAGATGAGCTCTTCGATCATCCTACTAAACTTATCAACATTCAATCCTATAGTCAAAAACTAGATTACCTGTTTCGGGTCGATCTCATTGATCTCAGAAATAGCCTCCTGAAACCTCTTGACGTACTGCCAAAAAGTTTCATTAGGCCTTTGTTTCACCTGTAGGAGGGATGTCATCATTTTGGCGCATCTTTTGTTGCTCCCGAAGCTGGTGTGAAATTGGTCCTACAATTCTTCCCACGAGCTTATTGATCTGGATGGAAGGAAGATGACCCATTCCTTGACAGTCTTCTTCAGGGTGCATAAAAATTGGGGGCACATCGCCACTGCATCATGGTCGTGGAAGTGTATGGCCTGTTTGAAGGAATAGGTGTGATCATGGGGGTCTCCTGTTCTGTCATACATCTCTAAGGTGGGTACTTTACAACTTCGGTCAATCTTTGCTTCTTCTAGTTCTTTTGAGAATGGAGAGAACTGGGCCTTCTTGGATTTATAGTACTTATCTGAAGCCTTCTTAGGGGAGGATTCTCCAGTATGGCTTTCATGGCTTCGTCTGTCTTCCCGGTCTTTCCTTGAAGAAGATCTAGCTCGCTTTCGCAAGTCCGTTGTCCAAATTAATTTGGGACGGACCGGCTCCCTGTCTCGATCCCGGGCTTTAACCCCATGTCGTTCCAGGTGTCTATCGTCGCGCCAATCATGATGGTCTGAGCAGGAGGCCGAGCATCTCTGGCTCAAAAGGTCATGTCCTGCCTCGTTCAATTCCTCGTATTGTTTATCAAGCTCTTTCTGCTGGATGTCTAGAGCTTTCTTCTTATCGAGGATCGCCTAGAGCCGACATTTTTTATCTGTTATCGTCTCCCGGCGAGACTGAGGGGGAGGTGGTCGTAGTGAATTACTTTGACTTTGCTGCGATTGTGAGGTTTCTATGTCAATTCTTTTTTATGAAAAATATACCTGGTGCTAAGAACTAGAGGCCCTTCTTCTAGTGCCAATGTCGACGCCTGATTCTGACCGGTTGTCCTGATGTCCGTCCAAAAAAAATACCTGCACAAAAGTCCTGACGGTTTGGGCCGTCGGTGGACTTCTCCGGTGTGAGGGTTAGTGAAGGTTTGAAGATAGGTCAATAATGGAGGCCTAAGTATCTAGTAGAACAATAATAATTGTAACTCGTACCTCAATCATTGACCAGTTATTTATAGTACTTACTTGACTCTTACCAGTCCTATTAGGAATATCCATCGACGAGTTATAATTTGAATAGGAAGGTAACCACCCTAAACCATATAGGACACCTGACTCATATTTTAATTAGGATTAGATATAGTAAATAGTCATCATCTGGATTGGTTTAGGAACCTAACCTAAGCCTATCGAATTAAAGAGTCCTCATAAAAAACTGCCAAGCTGATGTTCCATTGGGCTTAGCCCAATATGAATTACCGGATCAGGCTTAGCGAACTATTCATCCTAACATTGCCCCCCACTCCCCCAGTACATAAATGTACTGGGGGAGTAGACTAAAAAATTCTGAGAGTATATGTAAGCAGACAAATCCAGAGGGAATTTAACTCTTCGGGACTCCTGCAAAAGATATCAGACCGAAGGCATTATCCTTTTTGTACTGCATATAGGAACTCTAGAGCAATATTTTCAGAGGGGAACAACCCCTTTGGGAGTCGGGAGGCATTAAACCAAAGGGAAAACTCCTTTGGGGATACATAGATGTTTAACCGAAGGGAAAATTCCATCGGGACCCCGGAGGCATCAGACCGAAGAGAAAGTCATTCGGGAACCCGGAGGCATCAAACCGAAGAGAAAGCCATTAGACCGAATAGAAAGCCATTCGGGAACCCGGAGACCGAAGAGAAAGTTATTCGGGAAGCCGGAGGCGTCAAATCGAAGAGAAAGCTATTCTAACAACCTTGGGCCCCTGTAATAAGAATTTCAGGCGTTAGACCCTATGTACCAACCAGGCCCAAGCCTTAGTCATCGAGCCCACCATGTCCAGCCCAATAGCATGTACAAATGCTTCAGATTACGTTTTTTGAAATTCAAAAACACTGTTGGACAACTAGCAATGAGCACGCAAGCAGAGTCATTTATTACGTTGTCGTAAAACACTGCAAACGCGCCCCATCCGTTAGATCAGTCGTATTCGGACCGTTGAACATCGAATAAGATAAGGAAAATTAATCAATCTACATTTTTACTGGAAGAAGTTATTTTTGAGGAAAAGACGTCTGAGAGAGAGACTTTCATCCCCTAGTCACAATTCCTACGTTTCAGACCTGATTTCCTCCTATCATCGTTCTGTAAATCCTCATCCCATCATTAAGTAAGTTATTTTCCCTCTTACCATCAATACTTCGCAATGGTAAAAAGTTCACAAAACACGAGAGCACATGCTTTGTCTTCCCGGTTTGAAGACGAGGTTACTGTCGTCGAACCAGGGATCCCAGAGGGTCAACCATGGAAACCCTTAGTTGTCAAGCGAATGAGAAACGTAGAAGAGTATAATAGGAGAAAATATTTTACCACCCATTATAGAGTAGTAAACATCCCTTCTTCCATTCAAAACCATCACTTTGATTTAATTCAAACAGAATTTTACATTCTGGAGTCGTACGAAATTAAAAGGCCCGGGGCTGGTGAAAGAATGTATTATCAGCTCGAAGGGGGATGGATTCCCATCCATCGACAGATGTTGATCTACAGGGTCTGATTCCCTCTTCGCCCGTTCGTACTCGAGTTACTACATACGACTGGGCTTAGCTTGAATCAATTATCCCCCAATTCATTCATCCATCTAAATAGTTTTATTGCCTTCTATGCCTCTGAGTCAACCCCCCCCCCCCCCCCCAGCCATAGACTTCTTCTTCCAATTCTTTTCTATCACCAATAATAAGGAAAACGGATTCTTCCAAATAATAAAGAACCCTATAAGGGAGACCTTAATGGAGACCCCTTCTAGTAATAAAGGGTGGCATAAAGATTGGTTCTTTATTAAGGGACCGAACATTGAGATGGTCAGACATTGGGCAGATTCAAACAAAGACCAGTTGAATCCAAAATGGATCTTTTGAGCAAGGTTAGAGGCGTTCGAGGTCTTATATTCCAAGAGACCGTCTCTGAAGTGGGACCGGGACCTCCTTAATGACCAAGACTAGTTGTACTCCTTTGGCCGTAAGTCCTCTGTCATGCGCATCATGTGACTTTACTGTATTCTGAATCTAATAAGATACTGATCCTTTTTTTATTAATCGTCTATGTCGCAGTGGCCGATCAAGGAAAGAACCCCAATAACGAACCCATACTTGAGGCAGTTGGGGCTTTAAGGGTCAAACTGAGCGGCGCCGAGAAAGTGAAAGCGGCCCGTAATTTAAGGGTTGCAAAACCCAAAGGCCCGACGGAAGAACCAATAGTTGTCGAGGTGGTGAGGAGATCCTCCCACGTGGACGATGCTGTTAAGACTACAAGGGAAGAGGCAACTTCTTCTGAAGAGCTGAGACCGAAGATAAAGAAGAGAATATTAGTGCTTCGATCTTTGCTAGAGGCAGGAGCTAAACAGGCTCCATTTTCCCATGGATCCCCGAGCAACCCACCTACCGAGATGGTAGTTATTGGTCAGCCGAAAGAGTCAATAGTCCCTCCTCCTCAAGCCACGGGCCGCTTATTTTCAGCCCCAGGTCTATTAATACTAAGTACAATACAATGACATCAATACTAAATACTGAAAATAACCCATCAATAATTTTTATTACAACATACATCCATTTCTAGGGTAATTGTTGGAATGAACCAATGCCAAGCATTATAATAGTAAGAGGATTTAAATCAAGTAAAAGAGAACACCTAAACATGCCATCACATCCACTAACCTACTATCCTATTATTACAAATTTATAATAAAATTAATAATAAACATAATATAATAAAATAAATACTAGATACAAAAAATAACTCACACACAATCTCAATAACAACAAAAATCCATTATAGGATAGTCGTCAAAATGAATCGAAGCCAAGCATTATTATGGAAACAATATGTAAAACAAGTATAAGAGATCAAAAACATGTCATAACATCTACTAACCCACTATTTCCTAAATACAGGTCTAAAGTAATAAAATTAATACTACACAATAAAATACATTGAATACTATATACAAAAAATAACCCATCTACAATCTCTATTACAAAATACATCCATTTCTAGGGTTGTTGTTACAATGAATCAAAGTCAAGCACAATAACTATCTATTCCCTTTTTTACCAGTTTAAAATAAAATTAATAATAAACACAATAAAAATACAATGAATACTAAGTACAAAAATAACCCATCTACAATCTTTATCATAACATACATCCATTCTTTGTATTTATCAACATGAACCAAAACCAAGATTTATTATGGTATAAAAGCACTTAAAATAAGTTTAAAAGACCAAGTAATCATGTCATCACATCCACTAACCCACTATTCCCTAATTAAGTACAAATTGAATGTAAATTTAATAGCAAACATAATACAATAAAATAAATACTAAACACAAAATATAACTCATTCACAATCTCTATCACAACATATATCTCGTTTACGTTAATTGTCACAATAAACCAAAACCACACATTATTGTGTTAAGAAAACTTCAAACGATTATAAGAGATCAAGTAAACAAGTCATCACTCCCACTAACTCACTATCCCCTAATTACAAATTTAAAATAAAATTAATACTAAACTCAAGACAATAAAATAAATATTAAATACAAAAAAGAATTCATCCACAATCTTTATTACAACATACATCCATTTCTAGGGTAGTTGTTAAAATGAACCATATTATTATAGTAAAAGCATTTAAACCAAGCATAAGAAACCAAGTAAATGCATCACATCCACTAATGTACTATCCCGTTATTACTTTATGATAGATTGTAGAGTTGTGCTATTGATATTACTCAATGAAGAATCATTCTACGATATGGAAAGGCCAAAAATTTTACTCTAAGAAATCAAATAAAAAGAAATTATCTAGTAATGACATATAAAGGTCAGACAAATAGTCAAGAATAACAGCTACTTCGACCTAGGTGATAGAAGTTTACTCTCACACTCAAACTGCATCAACAGACTTAGCAGTCTGTCTAACTGATGAAAGTTTAACACGTCTCTTTCAGCCGCAAAAAGAGTGATTTGCATAACGTCCTTTCAAATTTTTCATCATTTCATCTGTCGAAGTAATGCATGTAGTCAATTATTTTTAACTGCCTCTTGAACATACCGAGCATCTATCTCTTCAACTTTTTCCCTTGTCTCTTTAAATACCTACCCATCAAAGAAGCAACCACACTCTCACAAACTTATTCAACAATATGTATTCAACTCTGATTATCTCCAACAACCCTTAAAGCTTCATTTTCCATATTCTTTCTTAACTTCTAGGAGCGGGCTATATGCTGCTAATTTATGATAAGTCAACAAGCGAATCAAGACATAAACAAGTTCTGATATTTCTTCGTCATCAAGATTAAGCTATCATACGGAACTCATCATCTCTCTTAGCTAACTGGAATCTCTACACAAATTCAGTCGCTGAGAAAGATGAACTATCTAACTCCCAGATAGTTCTGATACTGAGGGGGAGCAAAGGATAAAGAGATAAGCTGAAGAAAAATGGTCCTATAAGTTCTTCTCTCACTACTAACACCCTCAGTCTCTCAGTGTCATCTACTGACAAATCTCATTAAAGATTTTGTCAATAGTGTTATGCTAACAAAAAGGGAGAGAAAGTGATACATAAAAAAAAAAGGGAGAGACTGTGTGAAAACAAAATTTGTAAACAAGTGTGACAAATCTTTGTATGGTGTATGACCAAATTATTAATGAATATAATTTTGTTTTATAAAATGTTTTTCATGTATTGATCTATTATTTGTTTGTAAATTATATGATCTGTTATATATATTGTACATACTTTATTTTAGGTAAATTTAAAATAAATTCATTATTTATTTTTATCATCATCAAATAGGGGAAGATTATTAGTACATTTATGTGTTAACCTATTTGAATTTAATGATTGCAAAATGATAGTGCATACATATTTTGATGTTAGTATAAATTGAGTTAAATAGGGAGAGACTGTATATTCAAAAAGAACAATGAATAATTTGTAAAAGAAAGAAAGATCTTTGTTGAACAACCCTTATTAAAAGAAAATATTCTACAAGAGTTTAAGGATTAAATTTGTTAGGTTGATTTAAACGTTAAAGACAAACTCTAAACTGGCCTTATAATTAAAAATGTTGTAATCTATTAAGGACGTAGATATCAAATTTGTTAGGTTGATCCAAAAGTTTAGAGTTTTCAAATTGTAATGTACTAGGTTGAAGCTTAACAACAAAGCAGAATAGTGAAGCTGCAGAGTCAATCAGAAGATTGAAAGTTCATAGATTAAGCCAGAATCGTCGAGTGAGATGCCTTAAGAATAACTCTACGATCCATGACTCTCAGATCGTCAAGTGCGAAGAAAAATCGTCGAATAAAGATCAGAGCAAAGAAGATTGTCTAGCAGAGCAAAACAGATCGTCAAGCAAAATAAAGCTGCATACCAAAAGAAGAAGACTCTGAGTTGAGCATTAAACCATCATAAAAGAATGTTCAAGCGAGACATCAGACTTATTTCAGAGCAAGAGAATAAACCAGAAAGAGCAAAGGTCATCCCACAACATATGCACCAACATGGAGAGTTCATAGAGTTCTATCAAGTAAGCTCAACACCGCACAGTAAAGACAAAAGGCTCTAGCCAAAGAAGTGAAGATAAAAAGCTCATAGGCGTAAAACAAGTCAAAGTGCTAAGGATTGGAGAATGGAACTGAATTGAATATCATCATATCGCTGAGCTACTTAATATCGTTGAGCTACATCAAAACGCAGAGTCCCATCATTGTTGAGTTGCATTAGTGCTACCTATCAGAGTTCATAATGTCAACAACACTGAAAGACAGCTTCACTATGACAGATGATTGGGATGTCCTTATCAAAAAGTCTCCAGTAAGAACGAGTCAGGAATAAATTAGCCGAAAAGGACAATGAGTAGAGCATCATTATTCAGCAACGGCTAATTTATCAAAAGAAGAGGACACGTCGCATCCACTACAGTAGAAGGAGTGCTTTAAACAAAGACAAACATTGGAGCACATAAGACTTGCAGAAGTGTCCAAATGGGAAAGCTAATCAAGAAGAGGAGAAAGAAATTCAGAGAGATAGAAGTCCAAGTTCAAAGAAGATGAAGTCTTAGTTCTCTAAAAATAAACTAATCATGTTTGACAAAATCGTAAAGCAAAATGCAAGTGTTGGTTTACAAAAATATGGTATCCATACAATCAAATTGTATAACACAGCAGAAACATACAATAAATCACATTTAAAAATTTTCTACAAACCAATTCCAGAATTTTTCTTATGCGATACTTATTAATTGAGGAAGGATAACGGGTTTTACATACCTTTGTAGAATCAACTTCTTGAAACAGGTACGAGTTCACCTCCAAATTCTTCACGCTCTTCAAAATCCACCAATTAGAATCTTAAAATCAACTTTAGTTACCCAATTGTGTAGCCTCTAAAGTGATCTACCAAGAAAAATATGAATTGAAGAAATAATTTACATTCAACAAGATTTTGGGTGACTAGCCCTAATTCTCTTTCTCTAACTCCTTAGATGTAGAGAATTATGAAGTATTCTCTTAATACTTACAAAAGTGTAAGTAACCCTAATCCATAATAAAACTCCACTTATTTATAGATTTGATCAACCCTCCTAAACTTTTTAGAAGTAAGGTTTTCAATTTAACTCCTAATCTAATTAAGAACAAAATTAATTTAATATAATAATTATAATTCCTAAATTATTTAGAAACTTAATTATTTATAATGAGGGTACTTCTTATTAATTAATTTTTAAACTATTTAGGAACTAAACAACAACAACAACAATAATAATAATAATAATAATAATAATAATAATAATCCTCTTATTAATTTATAATTAGTATTTCTAAAATACATAATTATAAATATTAAGCTATTTAATTTATTATATCATCATAGCATAAATTAAATACATTTAATTTATTATTATTATTACATCACTTACTTCTAAAATAAATATCACTCTTTTGCGGTGAGACCCTTTAGCTTCAATATTAAACCGGTTGCAGAATAAATAAATTAGAATCATTCTAATATTATTTATAATAATAAATTAAACTCTTTTAATTTATTTATAAATAAATACTTATTTATTCCAAAATAAGGGTAAGCCCTCTTAGCAATTCACGACTTTTCGGATAATATGAATATCAATATTTGATCATAAAGAATCTATTCCGCGAATAGTTACCGTATAATTTAATCCTTCTTCTATACAATGTCTCAATCAAATATAAGACATAAAATTATTGTCAAGTCTTATTTAATTTGATCATATGTATTTTGATTCTTAAATACACAACTTTAATTAGTGTAAATTAGAAACTCCATTCTAATTTTTATTTTGTCTTGACAAATGACTACTGAGTTGTCATTTATCGAATCACATAGGACATTCTCTTTCTTTACTAGAAGTAATGGATCATTTGTTGATCATTCGCATATCTTCATGTATAACTTATTATACCCAAATATATCTTTTGTTATACCCAAATAGTCTTAAGTAATATGACAAAGTATAATTCATCATACATAAGATACTATGATGATCTCAAGTTCAGTTTTCTTTGTATCCTTAGCTTTCGCCTTGTCTTTAGCCTTCTTCTTCTTTTTTTTTCTTTTTAGAAGAACCATTGGGTCTTTTTCTCTTCTTGGAAGAATCATCTACTAACAATACTTGATTCTTTTTGGATGAAAAGTGACCCTTCGTTGTTTTCAACATGATAAGTAACTCAGATAAAGTGACATCTAACTTATTCATGTGAAAGTTCACAATAAATTGTGAAAAAGGTGTTCGGGAGTGACTGCAAGATCAAATCATGGCTCAACTACCCATTCATGATAAACCCCAAGTTGTTCAATCAAATTAATCATCTTGGTAACATATATCTCTAAAGTAGTACCCTAGGTCATGCAAGATCGGAAGAGTTGTTTAGATATCTGATATTTAGTCGTCTCACTCTGCTCACCATGTAACTCTTGAAGGTGCAGCAAGTTAGTAGGTGCATCCATTTTCTCATGCTGACGCTAAAACTCATTACTCATAGATGGGAGCATGATACATTGAGTCACGGTTGCATCATCTTATCACTTCTTGAAAGTAACAATCTCTTCCTCAAAGGATTCTTCTACAACTTTTTAACAGTGAGAACAATTCTAAAATTCCTTAACCAGTCCGTATAATTTGATCTGGTCAATTTGTTAACATCAAGTATGCTCTATAGTCTAAGTGAATTAGACATATGTAAAATTCTACATGTGAAATATAACAACATTTAGTATACATTCATTTTATTAATTACCAAAATAAATTAAGTCTTTATTTAAATTGGTATCTCCCAATATTTTCATCATTATATCACTCTCCTCGAATAGTTCGACAAAATCTAATTAAAGAATTGCTAGTGAGATAAGGATCCCATCAACATAAATATAGCCTTATGTGTGCACAACAAACTATATTTATTCAATGGGTAGACAATTCATTGTCAATTACATCAACATATCACTCCTTGTGATTTTGTTTCTTAGATTATTATGATCAAGAGTGTTCACATCTGAATCAAAATTATCTAAGTTAAATCCAACCTAGCATTCCATATAAGTGAATAGAAAAAAAATCGTCCTTGTGAGTGCACAACAAAATAGTATCATTTCATTCCTTATAAACATCCAATGTAATAAAGTCAACATCTTAAATATTTAATACAAGTCTTGTGTGTGCACAACAAACTCATATTAAATATTTAATATTCTATTGTTTTATCATGCTAGAAGGCGACGTTCGATATTCTTAGTATCTTTGAACGTTATAACTGAATATATTTTCTTTGAGAGTTTGTTATTAATTGTCTCGTCTTATTTAGCGTGTATACACACATATATATAAAATACGCGTCATATTATTTAATATGCGAAGCATGTTTGAAAATATATAATATAATATAACTAGCGTGCACCTACTTTGATTGATTATGGACTTTATTCTAGTTTGGCTTATTCAAGCCACCAAATAAACCAAGAGGTCAAACCTAAGGTGCAAGAACAAATAGGAATATAACTATTATATTTATAACTCGGGCTCCATTACAAACGGGTCTTCAAATGCTCCTTATTCTTCGGCTCCATTTCTTCAAATAATTTTATCTAATCCTATTATAATCTATTTTTATAAAACAAAAATCTTGATCAACAATCAAGGGAAAATACATAAAAGGGAGAAATAATTTACAACAAAAAATTTTAGAAAGACAGGGTACGCATGCCCCATTTATTAAAAAACTTATTCATACAAGCGTCCAACTAAAATAAATTCAATCACAATGGTCGATAGTCCATAATCAATCCTTGGTATTATCATACATATCAAATTTCAAGCTTAAAAGAAACTCTTTATTTTAATTATAAAATCATCCAAAATAAACCTTTTATTTTATTTTTAAAAACTGCACGAAAAATCAAAAATCGGACAAAACTGTTGGCCGACGCTATGACGCCGTTACCTTGGGCAATGCGACATCAGATGCAATTTTTTGATTATGCTTTTAACACTGCGGCGTTGTTCTCCTTCATTGTTTGGGCGATGCGGCGTTCAGCTTCAGAACCCAAATCGCGAATTTTGATTTTTCGCAATTTGTGAAATTTTTCCAAAACACGATTGTTTGCTTCTTGTTTTCAAAACCCATGATTTTATACAATAAATTATTTTAACACATACCCATACATATACAAAATCAAAACAATTAATAATTCGCATAAATTTGGCTCTTGATGCCACTATTGGTTTACAAAAACATGCATACATACAATCAAATTGTATAACGCAACGGAAACATGTAATAAATCGTATTTAAAAAATTTCTACAACCCAATTCTAGGATCTTTCTTATGCGATACTCATTAATTGAAGATTGATAACGGGTTATACCTTTGTAGAATCAACTTCTTGAAACAGGTACGAGTTCACCTCCAAATCTTTCACGTTCTTGAAAATTCATCGATTAGAATCTTCAGATCAACGTTAACTACTCAACTGTGTAGTCTCTAAAGGAGATCCACCAAGAGTAATATAGATTGAAGAAGTAATTTAGATTCAACAAAATTTTGGGTGACTAGCCCTAACTCTCTCTCTCTCTCTCTCTCTCTCTCTCTCTCTCTCTCTCTCTCTCTCTAACTCCTTAAATGTAGAGAATTATGAAGTATTCTCCCAATACTTACAAAAGTGTGAATAACTTTAATCCATAAAAATACTTCTTTTATTTATAGATTTGATCAACCCTCCTAAACTCACTCCTAATCTAATTAAGAACTAAATTAATTTAATATAATAACTACAATTCTTAAACCATTTAGGAACCTAATTATTTATATAATGAGAGTACTTTTTATTAATTAATTTCTAAATTATTTATGAACTAAATAATAATAATAATAATAATAATAATAATAATCTTATTAATTTATAATTAGTATTTCTAAAATACAAAATTACAAATATTAAGTAATTTACTTTATTCTATCACTATAGTATAAATTAAATACACTTAATTTATTATTATCATTACGCCACTTACTTCTAAAATAAATATTACTCTTTTTGTGGGGCGACCCTTTAAAATTACAAATATTAAGTAATTTACTTTATTCTATCACTATAGTATAAATTAAATACACTTAATTTATTATTATCATTACGCCACTTACTTCTAAAATAAATATTACTCTTTTTGTGGGGCGACCCTTTAGGTTCAATATTAAACCGATTGTAGAATAAATAAATTAGAACCATTGTAATATTATTTATACCTTAACAGTTCACAACTTTTTGGATAATATAAATATCAATATTTGATCACAAAGAACCTATTTCACAAATAGTTACCCTACACAATTCAATCCTTCTACCATATAATGTTCTAATCAAATATAAGACATAACTTTCAAGTCTTATTTAATTTGATCATATGTATTTCAATTCTTAAATGCACAACTCTAATTAATGTAAATTAAAAACTCCATCCTAATTTCTATTATGCCTTGATCAATGACTACTGAGTTGTCATTTATTGAATCACGTAGGACATTTTCTTCCTTTACTAAAAATGATAGATCATTTGTTGATCATTCACCTATCTCCATATACAACTTATTATACCCGAACATATCCTTTGTTAAATCTGAATAGTCTTAAGGAATATGACAAAGTATAATTCATCATACACAAAATACTATGATGATCTCGCGTTCAATGATCACTGTACTACTATCACATTAGGAACTATTATTGACATGCAAATAAAAGTCCATTAGGAGTCACATTCATTGAACTTATTCTCGAATAAGCAGACATACTTATTTTAGTATCTCCACATAAATAATTATGAAATCAATCATCCTCTTCAATTCATAAGAACAAACATAGTATGTACTAATATATCTGAATTCATTAATCCCCATTTTAGTGATCTCACGATTAGGAACATTTTGTTTTTAGTTATCTAGAATTTAGATGTCATTAGCATAATCAACATTATAATTCTAAAAGCATTGCTCCAAAACTATGGGTTTATTCATTAAATTAATTCAATTAATCAATCATGACATATGATTGGCTTAAGGACACTACTTTCAGCAAGATCGTAGAACGACTGCAGTAAAAGAAGTAGAGTCATCATCAAAAGAATCGTTGAACCTGATCAGAAGGATAAACTCTACGATTGAAGACTGAAAAAATCGTAGAGTACATACATGTTTCCGTTAGAACCAAAAGCTTTTCTCTAACACACCACAATCCTGAAGATCTTTACAGTGTGTTGGCCAAAAAAAAAAAGATGTCCAACAGCTATATTTTGGAGAACCCAAGTTTGTCACTGCACTCATCAAACTTACACAGTTGATAATTTGGGCGGCTACAGCAGACTACCTAACACTATCAGAATATAGAAGACTTTTGAGACAAAAACCTACTGTGTAACGATAACTTCCCAATGGGCAAATTCTTATAAGGAAATCTATAAATAAATTTTTGATTCAAACGACAAAAGGTGTCGATCAAAAATAGATATGAGATTGATCAATACATAGAGGGAGAATCAAGAGATGAAGGTCGATCTACAAAAGACCGAAGAGGAGATCGATCAAGCTAAACATATTATATCTTCAACTCAAAGCCACTTTACGCTTTGGAAGATCAATTAAAGAGAGACTTCAACCATAAAAAGCCCAAACAAAACACATAGAGATATACTAAGAACTTATAGGAGAAAAGATCAACGAAGTCACTCAACTGCTAAGTTCTTCAAGAGAGAGTTTAATGCTAACTTAACAGCACCTCTAACATCATCATCAATAACAACAAAGATGGGTTTAGATGGCTCACCTGATTCGGAGGAATCAGACCCAAAGGGGTAGGTTGAAGGATCCTGAAGACAATGGCTTTCAAAACCTTATATAAGACGAGTATAGAAAGCTCGCCTAATTTGAAGGAATCAGACCCACAGGGGTAGGTTAAGGGATCTTGAAGACAGTGGACTTCAAAACCTTGTGCAAGTCGAGTATAAAAGGCTTGCCTTATTCAGAGTCCTATAGTGGAATATCGGGCTCATCGGAGTAGAAAAAAAGATTAGGAGTAATTCAGGCTTCAAATCTCTTAAAAATCCTTGTGTCTCATTGACTTTTTACTGCTTTTATTTACTATCATTTATTTATCATAATTGTTATATCTCCTTGAGATGTCTTTCCAATTAGTAAACCAAATACATAACTGTGTGATTGTCTTTCAAGGATCAAAAAAGGATTTTACCAAATAACTAATTCCGTTACACAATCCATTACATAAATATTTGGTAAATGTTCTTGAATAAAAAAGTATACAATGATGTATAAATATCTATTCAACCCCCTTCTAAATCACTTTTTATACCTCTGGTATTATTATGGTATAATAGTACATAAAACAAGTTAAAAAGACCAAGTAAACATGTCACCACATCTATTAACCCACTATTCCCTAAGTACAACTTCAAAAGTAAAATTAATACCAAACACAATACAATAAAAATAATATTAAATACAAAAAATAACTCATTCACAACCTCTATCATAACATATATCTCGTTTGGGGTAGTTGTCACAGTAAACCAAAGCCACGCATTATTATGGTATTTGCGCTTAAAACGATTATACGAGACCGAGTAAACATGTCACTCCCACTAACCAACTAACCCTTTTCCACAAGTTCAAAGTAAAATTAATACAAAACATAATATAATTAAAATGAATATTAAATACGAAAGAAAAAAAAACTCATCCACAATCTCTATCACAACATACATCCTACAGTAGATTTCAAAATCAACCAAAGTCGAGCATTGTTATGGTAAGAGCACTTAAAGCAATTTAAGTAACAAGAAAAGTGAATGGTAAAACATCATCCACACATGATAGATTAACCTTTGGGTTAAGCCAAGTTTTATTCTATTCCTGCACTTTATGTTATTTCTGGTAATGAATTTGGCTTATATCATGTTTGAGTTACGTTATGCTGGATTGCATTGAACAATGCCTGTTCAAAAATTTTGTCCGATGTACCCATCTTTATGGTTTTAATGGTATGTTATACTGCTGCAATCAAGATTTTTGTGATATGGTTGTACTGGTTTGTCATGTCTACTATATTGCTGCTTGGATGGATGCATTGATGTCATGCATGTAACCTGTTGCTCTACGGTTGTGGTATGTTGTCTAGTGTGGGAATGTCACTGTTGTACGTGAAAATACTCGAAAACCTACCCACTCCCACTACAACTCTCTCTCTCTCTCAAACAAAATTTAGACTCTATGACCGAAATACGCACTTGGCCGACTATGACGACACCTACAGCACATAATCCCAAATCTTTTCAGTTATAGTAAAAGATTATAAAATGGTATTACATTAGAGTAGCCAAATTGTCTGTTAATCTTCCGTATTTTGATCTAGTAAGGACTCTCTTGTTGTTGGGGGTTATAACGTTAAACCTACAACATAAACAGCAAGACAAATAACTATCAATTTGGCACTTATGAGATTACTCAAATTGGACATTAAATTAAATACCCTACTAATGAATATTAATAATACCTCATGATCCCCTAATGGGAAGAAGACTTGAAATCCAGCAAGCCTTGTAAGAATTTAGTTCTTCATAAAACTTACCACGACACCTGCATAGAGATCCGCAAAACTACTAAAACTTGGATTACCAAAAAGGTTCCATTTAGTCAAAGCACAATAAAACATAAAAAGGTTCCAGTTTATAAACTTTTACATAGCCAGTCCAGTCTGTAACATAAAAGTTGACCATCATCCTACATTTCAACAAATTCATATAGCACAACCATATAATATACAAACAAATATATTAACCTTTGGGATGAGCTAATTTTATTATGTTAATGCACTTCATGTTATTTTTGGTAATGAATTTGGCTTGTATCATACTTGAGTTATGTTGATGCTCGATTGCATTGAATAATGTCTATTAAAAATTATTGTCCCTAAAACCAAATTTATGGTTTTAATATGCTAATTGAATGTGTTGGTGCTAAGTCGTTTTGAGGTCAAGCCCAATCGAAGTGGCTACCGCTCCAAGGAAGCCCATTTTTAGAAAGAATAGATATATCCGTTTGGAGCTGCGGTAGAGTCCTCCTACCTTTACGACCAAAATGAAAAACAAATCACTCTTTCCTGCATCCATCAAAATTGTTGTGACTTGGTGTTGTTTTGCCATGTCTACACATTGAAGTCTAAAATCAATTTTGTCCCTATATGTGACTTGTTGCTTCATGGTGGTTGTGGTATGCTACTTAATGTGGGAAAGAAAGTAACTAGTGTCTGACGTGGGAGTTGCTTATACACCTAACACTACAATCAGTCTCTCTTCCTCCCCAGAAACTATCCAAAATCTTAGAAAGACTCTTTAAGATCCAAATACGCACTTTGCTGTCAACCTACAACACATAATACCAAATCTAAATAATTATAACCAAAAGACAATAAAATAGTATTACCTCAGAGTAACCAAATTGTTTGGTAATCATCCATTTTTCGATCCAAAAAGGGCTCTCTTGTTGTTGTGGTTACAACAACCAACCTGTATCATAAACCACCACCAAAATTAGAACAAGTTGCTAGTAAAAACAATATACACTAGATTGATAAATACATATTATTTTGAGACTTAAAAGATTTTTCAAGTTATATATTAAACTAATTAAACTAATATGATAAATAGTAGTACCTCATTATCTTAATAAAAGTGAATAGCTAGAATTCAATAAGCCTTGTAAAAGTTTATTTCTTCATCATTACCACTACACCAACATACCTTTATGTTGCCAAAACTTGTTTGTTCCTGCATACAATCAACACATAAGTGATTCCGCAAAAATGAAGCTGATATCTCTCTTAAAAACAATCTTCACCTTACAATACAGTACAAGTGAGTTTAAAGTACAAGTGAGTTTAAAGTACAACAGATCAAGTAAACATATCATCACATCCACTAACCCAATATCCACTAATTATAGTTTAAAGTAAAATTAATACTAAACACAATAAAATACCATAATCTCTATTACAACATGCATCCATTTTTAGGATAGTTGTCACAATGAATAAAAGCCAAGCATTACTATGGTAAGAGCATTTAAAACAAGTATAGGAGACCACTTAAACATGTCATCACATTCACTAACCCATTATCCCCTAATTCAAAGCTTAAAGAAAAAATAATACTAAACACAATATAATGAAATAAATAATTCATCCATTGCTCTATTACAATATACATTCTTTTCTAGGGTAGTTGTCAAAATGAATCAAACCATTATTATGGTAGCAACACTTAAAACAAGCATAAGAGACCAAGTAAATATATCATCACATCCACTAACCCAGTATTCCCTAATTACAAGTTTAAAGTAAAATTAATACTCAACACAATAAAATATTGCGAGTACCAAATACAAAAAACAACCCATCTACAATCTCTATTACAACATACATCTATTTTTAGTGTAGTTGTCAAAATGAAGCAAAAACTGAGCATTTTTAAGGTTCTTACTTGAAACAAGTATGAAAGATAGGGGGATTACCAAGGCTTCTTGGCTCAAGTGGTAAAACAACTACTCAAAGGCTCTTGAGTCCAAGAGGTCGGGGGATCAATGTTAAGATTTCAGCTGAACTTAACAAAAAAAAAAAAAGTATGAGAGATCAAGTAAACATGACATCACATCCGGATCAAAACCAAACATTATTATGGTATCGTGTTATCTCATCCACTAACACATTATTCCCTAATTACAACTTGAGTAAAATTAATACCAAACTCAATATAATAAAATAAATGCTAAATACAAAAAAAAAAAAAAAAAATAACTCATTCACAATCTTTATCACATTATATATCGTCTAAGGTGTCTAAGGAAGTTGTCATAATAAACCAAAGTCAAACATTATTATGATAAGAGCACCTAAAACAATTATAAGAGACCAAATAAACATGTCATCATTCTCACTATCCCCTAAATACAGAAAATAACTCATCCATGATCTCTATTAGAACATATATCCATATTTAGAATAGTTGTCAAAATGAACTCAAGCCAAGCATTATTATGGTACAAGCACCTAAAACAAGCTTAGGAGACCAGGTAAACATGTCTTCGCATCAACAACCCATTATTCCCTAGTTACAAGTTTAAAGAGAAATTAATACTAAACACAATAAACTGCAATAAATACTAAATACAAAAACTAACTCATCTACAATCTCTATTACAACATACACCCATTTTTAGGATAGTTGTTATAATAAACAAAAGTCAAGCATTATTATGGTAAGAGCTCTTAAAACAAGTATTGGAGACCAAGTAAAAATGTCATCGCATCAACTAACCCATTATCCCCTAATTACAAGCTTAAAGTAAAATTAATATTAAACATAATACAATGAAATAAATAATTCATCTATAATCTCTATTACAACATACATCATTTTCTAGAGCAGTTGTCAAAATGAACCAAAACCTAGCATTATTATTATGGAAAGAACACTTAAACCTGACATCACATCCACACTAACTAACTATTCCCTTTTAACCAGTTTAAAATAATGTTAACACTAAACACAATAAAAATACAATAAATACTAAATACAAAAGATAATTCATCTACAATCTATATCACAACATACATCTATTTTTTGTATTTGTCAAAAAAAAAAAAAAAAGCATTATTATGGTATAAGAGCACTTAAAACAAGTGTTAGAGACCAACTAATCATGTCATCACATTAGAGCACTTAAAACAAGTGTTAGAGACCAACTAATCACATCACATTCACTAACACACTATTCCCTAAGTACAACTTGAAAGTAAAATTAATACCAAATACAATAGAATAAAATAAATAATAAATACAAAAAAATAACTCATTCACAATCTCTATCACAACATATATCTCGTCATGGGTAGTTTTCACAATAAACCAGAGTGAAACATTATTACGGTAAGAGCACGTAGAACGAATATAAGAAACCAAACCGTCAGCATGTCATCACTCCCGCTAATATATTATTCCCTAATGTAACTTAAAGTAAAATTAATACTAAACACAATACAATGAAATAAATACTAAATATAGAAAATAACTTATCCATAATCTCTATTACAACATACATCCAACTTTAAGGTACTTGTCAAAATAAACAAAAGCCAAGCATTATTATGGTAATAACACTTAAAACAAGTATAGGAGACCAAGTAAACATGTCATCACATCCACTAACTCATTCTCCCCTAGTTACAAGTTTAAAGTAAAATTAATACTAAACTCAATAAACTACAATGAAAGCTAAATACAAAAAGTAACCCATCTACAATCTCTATTACAACATACATCCATTTTTAAGATAGTTTTCACAATGAACAAAAGTCGAGCATTATTATGGTAAGAGCACTTAAAACAAGTATAGGACACCAAGTAAACATGACATCTAATCCACTAAACCATTATCCCCTATTTACAAGTTTAAAGTAAAATTAATACTAAACACAATATAATTAAATAAATAATTCATCTATAATCTGTATTACAACATACATCTATTTCTAGGGTAGTTGTAAAAATGAACCAAAGTCCAGCATTATTATGGTAAGAACACATAAAAACAAGTATAGCAAACTAAGTAAACATGTCATCACATCAATTAACCCACTATCCACCTAATTACAACTTTATAGTAAAATTAATACTAAACACAATACAATAAAATAAATACTAAATACAAAAATAATTCATCCACAATCTCTATTACAACATACATCCATTTCTAGGGTAGTTGTCAAAAAAACAAATGCCAAGATTTATTATGGTAAGTGCATTTAAACCAAGTATAAGAATAAGAGATCAAATAAACATGTCATCACATACACTAACCTACTATCCCGTTATTACAAGTTTACAATAAAATTAATACGGAACACAATACAATAATATAAATATTAAATACAAAAAATAACTCATCCACAATCTATATAACAACAAACATCCTTCTAGGGTAGTCGGCAGAATAAACTAAAATCAAGTATTATTATGGTAGCAACACGTAAAACAAGTGTAAGACACCAAGTAAACATGTCATCATATCCACTAACCTACTATCCCATAATTACAAGTTTAAATTAAAATTAATATGCTCTAAACACAATAAAATTCAATGAATACTAAATACAAAAAATTATCCATCTACAATCTCTATTAAAACATACAACCATTTCTAGGGTAGTTGTTAAAATAAACAAAAGTCAAACATTATGAAGATAAGAGCACTTTTTACCAATTTAAGTAAAATTAATACTAAACACAAAAAATAACCCATCTACAATCTTTATCACAACATACGTCCATTTTTTTGTATTTGTCAAAATGAACCTAAACCAAGCATTATTATGGTATAAAAGCACTTAAAACAAGTTTAAGAAACCAAGTAAACATGTCATCTCCTCACCCACTATTCCCCAAGTAAACTTGAAAGTAATAACACCAAACACAATACAATAAAATAAATAATAAATACAAAAAATTGCTCATTCACAATTTTTATCACAGCGTATAGTCTAGGATAGTTGTCACAATAAACCAAAGCCAAACATTATTATTATGGTTTAAGCACTTAAAATAAGTATAAGAGACAAAGTAAACATAACATCACATCCACACTAACTAACTATTCCCTCATTACAAGTTTAAAGTAAACTTAACACTAAACACAATAAAAATACAATAAATACTAAATACAAAAGATAACTCATCTACAATCTATATCACAACATACATCCATTCTTTGTATTTATCAAAATAAACCAAAACCAAACATCCCACTCACTATACCCTAATTACAAGTTTAAAGTAAAATTAATATTAAATACAATACAATAAAATAAATACTAAATACAGAAAATAACACATCCATAATCTTTACTACAACATAAATCCATTTCTAGGGTAGTTCTCAAAATGAACAAAAGCCAAACATTACTATGGTAACAGCACGTAAAAAGAATATAGGAGACCATCTAAACATGTTATCGCATCCACTAACCCACTATCCTTTTAGTTACAAGTTTAAAGTAAAATTAATACTAAACACAATAAAATACAATGACTACTAAATACCAAAAGTAACCCATCTATAATCTATATTACAACATCCATCCATTTTTAGGATAGTTGCCAGAATGAACAAAAGCCAAGCATTATTATGGTAAGAGCACTTAAAACAAGTATAAGAGATCAAGTAAACATGTCATCACATTCACTGATCAATGCCCCTAATTACAACTTTAAAGTAAAATTAATACTAAACCCGATACAATGAAATAAATAATTCATTCGTAATCTCTATTACAACATACATCAGTAAACATGTCATCAGTAATTTTATTCGAGAGTAGTTGTCAAAATGAACTACAACATAAATCCATTTCTAGGGTAGTTGTCAAAATGAACAAAAGCCAAACATTACTATGGTAACAGCACGTAAAAAGAATATAGGAGACCATCTAAACATGTCATCGCATCCACTAACCCACTATCCTTTTAGTTACAAGTTTAAAGTAAAATTAATACTAAACACAATAAAATACAATGACTACTAAATACCAAAAGTAACCCATCTATAATCTATATTACAACATCCATCCATTTTTAGGATAGTTGCCAGAATGAACAAAAGCCAAGCATTATTATGGTAAGAGCACTTAAAACAAGTATAAGAGATCAAGTAAACATGTCATCACATTCACTGATCAATGCCCCTAATTACAACTTTAAAGTAAAATTAATACTAAACCCGATACAATGAAATAAATAATTCATTCGTAATCTCTATTACAACATACATCAGTAAACATGTCATCAGTAATTTTATTCGAGAGTAGTTGTCAAAATGAACTAATGCTTATAAGAGATCAAGTAAACATGTCATCATATCCACTAACCTACTACTATCCCGTTACACAATTTTACAATAAAATTAATACGAAATACAAAAAATAACTCATCCACAATCTATATAACAACAAGCATCCATTCTAAGGTAGTCGACAGAATAAACTGAAACTAGGCAATATTATGGTAACAACACCTAAAACAAGTATAAGAGACCAAGTAAACATGTCATCACATTCACTGACCCACTATCCCATAATTACAAGTTTAAAGTAAAATTAATACTAAACACAATAAAATACAATGAATACGGAACACAATACAACAAAATAAATACTAAATACCAAAAATAACTCATCTACAATTTCTATATACATCCATTTCTGGCGTAGTTTTCAAAATTAACCAAAAGCCAAACATTATTAGGATAAGAGCACTTAAAACATGTATAATAGATTAATTAAATATGGCATCACATCCACACTAACTATTCCCTTTTTACTAATTTAAGTAAAATTAATACTAAACACGAAAAAATACAATGAATACTAAATACAAAAAATAACTCATCTACTATCTCTATCACAACATACATTTATTCTTCGTATTTATCAAAATAAACCTAAACACTTAAAACAATTTTAAGAGACCAAGTAAACATGTCAATCACATCCACTAACCCACTATTCCCCAAGTCTAGGAGAGTTGTCACCGTAAACCAAAATCGAGCATTATTATGGTTATCATCACTCCCACTAATCCACTATCCCCTTATTGGATTATAACGATTATAAGTGACCAAGTAAGTTCAAACGATTATAGAGCACTTAAAACGATTATAAGTGACCAAGTAAACATGCCATCACTCCCACTAATCCACTATCCCCTTATTACAACAAGTTCAAAGTAAAATTAATACTAAACATAATACAATAAAATAAATATTAAATACGAAGAAATAAAACTCATCCACAATCTCTATCACAACATACATTCTAAAGTAGATTTTAAAATCAACCAAAGTCGAGCATCGTGATGGTAAGAGCACTTAAAGCAATTCAAGTAAAAAAAAAAAATGAATAGTAAAACATCATCCACACATGATAGATTAACCTTTGGGTTGAGCCAAGTTTTATTCTGTTAATAGTTTATGTTATTTCTGGTAATGAATTTGGCGCTTAAGTATGCGTTATGCTGGATTGCATTGAACAATGCCTGTTCATAATTTTTGTCCAATGTACCCAACTTTATGGTTTTAATGGTATGTTATACTTGAATGCATTGGTGCTGCAATCAAGATTTTTGTGATATGGTCATGCTGGTTTGTCACAGGGCCGGGCCCAACCATATATAAAAAAAAGCCTGCGCTTTAGACCCCATTTTAAAGAAGGCCCCAAATTTTTGAACATCATAAATAATCTTTATAAAAAGGTCATATAAAAATATAAGCCAAATAATTTTTTAGGGCCCATAATCCAATTCAAATATTAAATAAGTAAAAAAAATTAATAGTATAAAAAAAAACCTCATTTAAATAAAAATTATTAATACTCCTTCCGTGCCAAAATAAAAGTTCTCCATTGATTTTTGTAGTCAAATTGACAATTTTTAAAATTAACAATTAAACATATATATTTAAATTTTAAAAAAAGTAAACATTGAGATTAGTACTAAATTTTATATAATTTATAATGTTTATAGGCTTTTTACATATATATTAAATAATAATAAGATATATTTATTTGAAAAATGATCAATTTGACCATAAAAGTCGATGAAAGATTTACCAAACATAGAAGGTCTCATTAAAAATATCGCTTTAGCATTATAAAAAAAAAAATATCGCTTTAGGCTTCATATTGTCTTGAGTCACCCCTGGTTTGTCATGTCTACTATATTGCTGCTTGGATGGATGCATTGGTGTCATGCATGTAACCTGTTGCTCTACGATTGTGGTATGTTGTCGGGTGTAGGAATGTCACTGTTGTACGTGGAAAGACTCTAAAACCTACCCACTCCCACTACAACAACTCTCTCTCTCTCAAACAAAATTTAGACTCTAGAAATACACACTTGGCCAACTATGACACCTACAACACATAATCCCAAATCTTTTCGGTTATAGTAAAAGATTATAGAATGGTATTACCTGCCAAATTGTCCGCTAATCTTCCGTATTTTGGTCTAGCAAGGACTCTCTTGTTGTTGGGGTTACAACATTAAACCTACAGCATAAACAGTGAGACAAATAACTATCAATTTGGGAATTATGAGATTACTCAAATTGGACATTAAATTAAATAACCTACTATGATAAATATTAGTAATACCTCATGATCCCCCAATGGGAAGAAGACTTGAAATCTAGCAAGCCTTGTAAGAATTTAATTCTTCATAAAAATTACCACTACACCTGCATAGATCCACAAAACTACTAAAACTTGGATTACCAAAAAGGTTCCCATTTAGTCAAAGCACAGTAAAATAACTTTTAACTTCGATACTACCTCTCTGCTGCCAAAATTTGTTTATACTTGCATATACATTCAGCACTGAAGAGATTCCAGCCAATTGAAGAAGTTGCTCCCTCTCCTAAGAACAATCTTCACCATACATTATAGTACAAGTGAGGTCTCTCTACCTCGCAGAGTTCAAACTTCCTATAAACTTTTACATGGTCAGCTTATAAACTTTTACATAACCAATCCAGTCTGTAACATAAAAGTTGACCATCATCCTATGTTACAACAAATTCATATAGCACAACCATATAATATACAAACAAAGAGCATTAAGCTTGTAAAACATGTAATTACATATTCCAATTTCTGCGGATTCATCATCAAAATCTGATGGATCAATTTTGCTATCGGATTCTTCTTTCTGTTAAGATATGAACCAAGCATCCTGATGATCAGGAAAACAAAGTCAAAAAGTCAGAGATGTAGTGAAACTGAAATTGATTCCAAAATTTTCAGGTCAAACCTTAAATAGACTAAAATAGATACCAAACCTTGCTGTCTTTTTTGAGGATTCTGTTGATTTTTGTTCACCTCTTTTTAGGTTTGACTTCTTACTCGAGGATTACAGTAGCAATTCTTTTAAGGTTTAGAGACCTTTGAAAACAAGGTCTTTCAATTTTCTTGCTTTCAACTCATCCAGCATGATGTTTAAAATTATATTTGATTATAAAAACATATCTTTGAACTAGTAGTAGATACACACAGAAAGACAATTCAATAACACAATATCCAAACACACATAATTAATATAGTCCACAAGAAAGCATGTTGACTTCTCCTTTATCTCGTGCTAGCAGCAACGTTTGCTACTCTTCAATTGGAGAATATCCATCAAATTTCATAGCTCCTGCATGGAAGTTGAAAGATCTTGTAGCTGCCACAATATAACAGGTTAGTATAAGAAGCAGATTAAATAGAAGATGCGACGTAATATAAACCATTATTTAACCTCTCAGAATCTTTGTATTGCAACTGCCAAACTCTATATAGTATCATTACTTAAGCTTTTGTTCCTTCCGAAACACCTAAACTGGATGAACCTTGTTAACTGTTTGCTGAAAATTCATACAAAGATAGCGCATAGTGGTGTACAACAATAGTACTAACACCAGTGAGTTCTGCCTTCTATTGGTATACACAGTTAATTTCTTCAAGGGATGTATACACATCATAATAGTGTCAGCATCTCACATTATTAAGAATTATCTTATATTCGCATACAATTTAATAATTTTTTCAGAAATTTTCACAATCGAATGAAAGGTCTACTGAGTGTAAAACCTGAGTTTTGACTTCTGAATAATTTACTACCTAATTCCACTAAACCCTTTCAAAAACTTCAATCCATACCTGCCTAATTTGGATGCAAGCTCCACTTCAGCATTAGCATTTCCCTGTCTTAGCACATTACACCTATTAGTTGTATCTACCTTAGCTGAGGTATACACTTATTAGCTGTCTCTACCTTCCTTCTTTATACCTCTAGGCATTCTTGATCAAGCTCAAGCAACATCTTATCTCTTTCAATGTCAGACTCCAAATCTTCACCCCATATTATCTAATTTTATCATCAAATAAAAAAAAATACATTAGCATTGCTATCAAGTTGTGTACAATTGTGAAAGTTTCAACGTGTTTGGAATGAAAAAATTAGAAAGGGAAAAAGAAATGAATCAACAAATCTCATAAGGGGTTCGTATAAAAGAGAGACATGTTGGAGAAAAAGAACCTGCCAATAACAGTAATCTATATGAACCAAATATATTGATGCGTGAAAAATTACAATCAACTGTAGCACTAGTTCATTAAAATGTAACATTATTTTCTAACATGCAGAAGAATTCCAGTATAGTAGATGAACTATATCTCAATTCTGATTGAAAAATCTTATACGACAACCAATATGTTGAAGCAAAGGCTTTAAAAACCCAAAATAATTGATTAATCATTTGGATAAGAAATGTCAGGAGCAACTTCTTGAAGCAAGTTTGACATCACAAGGATTCAGATTGGTTTCTTTTACTAAGGAAGCGATTTAAGTTCAAACTCAAGTTTTTCTATTGCTTTTGTAATGTTTTACATCCAGACTAAATATTTTCAAATGTTACATCGTGTTAATTAATCATATATAATTATACCAATACACTGATACTTGGCCGTCGTATATTACTTAAATTCTTCATTTACTTGGTTTGACAAAAGAGAATTAGTATTATATTCGATTTAAACTTCGTATTCCAAAGAAACTTGCCAAAAATGTTACATCGTGTTAATTAATCATATATAATTATACCGATACACTGATACTTGGCCGTCGTATATTACTTAAATTCTTCATTTACTTGGTTTGACAAAAGACAATTTGTATTATATTCGATTTAAACTTCGTATTCCAAAGAAACTTGCCAAATTATGATATTGTTCAAATGAAGCAATTCTATCGTAGGTGCTGATATATTTATGTTGACTTAAAAACACACCTTATAAAACAAAAGTAGGAAAGCAGATCTCAAGATTCTGTAACAAAGTTTCAAAATGTTGATATCAAAAAGTACAATGAATATATTCTTCCTATTAATCTGATTTGAGTTAATTCGGTGAGAAAGAAAATGACTGGTCTCTCTCCTCCCTCTGTCTATACGCACGCACACGCACACGCACACGCACACGCACACGCACATGCACACGCGCACACACGCACATATACACATACACATACACATACACATACATATACACACACACACACACACATATATATATATATCATACGTAGAGCATATCATTCAAACGGATGCAATTTCATTAACCAAATGAAGAAAACACATATTTGTAAGTAAATAAATAAAATGTGGCTTACCAATAACCATCTCCAGCAATGCATGAATCTTTTGTTAAGAACTTTGCAACTTAGTTATTTGTTCCGACAGGATATTATGATTATCCCAAATATTTGCAGAAAACATTAGTAGAATTTGCAAAAGCTTCTCAATTTAAAGCACAATGAAATATGTTTAAGAAAATCTCAAAATTATAGCAGAAAGAAACTATTACTGCGCATGAAACCTATATTACATTTTATTGGCTGAAAACAACTTCATTGTTCTGCTATTTCGTACTAAATCAATATACACTCGGCATCTTCAGTGTATTGCAGAATGATTGAAATAAATGGTGCTGAGAAAATAATTAGTGTTCTGCTTTGTAATAAAAGCAATGAACTGGGTCAAGTGAGCAGATAGGCCGAAAACAACTTCATTGGTGCCTAGAAATAATTAGTGTTCTAATTTGTAACAAAGGCAATGAACTGGGCTAACAAAGAAAAGAAATAAGTATTCACAACAAACTAAATTACTTTACTGAATGAAATATAAGCCATGATCCCGAAATAAATGGTGCCTACAAATAATTAGTGTTCTGCTTTGTAACAAAAGCAATGAACTGGGCCAACAAAGAAAATAAATAAGTATTCACAACAAACTTCTAGCAAATTACTTTACTGAAATATAAGCCATGATCCCATCCCAGCACAGCCTTTTTTACTTGGCGTGGTGACAGTTACAATACTTTTATACAAAGCATTAGTGAGACACAATTATAGCTCTAAAAAAAGAATCATAGACTTTCACTCAATATATCGACTTCATTTTTTCCATTGATGTCCTGAAAAATTGACTTCTTTTTATATACTTGGAACTTTTCAGTCAATTCTAACCACCTGATATGTCATTCCCTCAAAGATTCTATAACTATTATGCTTAAACAGGAGAAAAATAAACATTAAATCATCGTTACAGCAATTCCAAAATCAACTAGAGGAAAGAAAAATTAATTGTCAAGAGAAAATGTCATTGCAAATGAACTTTTCTTTGTAGATAAAGAAAGGAAAATAAACTTGGAAACAAACAAGATAAAGGAGGAGGGAGTCAAACCTTGTGATGGGGCATTTGAGCTTGAGGCTTCCCCCCTTCTGCTGGAATTAGTTACAAAATTCCCTTCTCCTTTTCCCGACTTGATTACTAGTTTACGACTCTAGGACACAACCTCGTACAAGACTTGAGGATAATACCTTTGCTTCATAGGTCGACGAGCATTATACACACTAATCCATTGTCTTGCAGGCATACCCATACGAACCTTCTTTTTAGGTTGTCCATCTTCCTCATCATCCGATGTCAATCGACCTCTCTTATGACCAACCTGATAGATAAGCTTCACATGGCATAATATACAAATTTAGAATAATAATTAACAGATGAATTGAATGGCTATGAACTCTTGAATATGTAACATAAAAACCAAACTAGAAAATGTAAAAACATGTTGACTACCCCCCTTCTGCACTCCATCTGTGTTAATAGGCCTGATGTCTGGATTTGGACCAACAATCCCATCAAAGAGGGAAACATATTTTGCATAATTAGGTTCCTCATCAAATTTCAGGTTCACCACATATTCTACCAACAGTTTAAAAGGCTGTGGACTGAAGCAACAGAGGGCTTCAGGTGAAGTTGCCATCTTCTTCTTGCACACAAGAAACCCTTTGTTCTCACCCTAAGAGAAAACCATAATGTTAGAGACTTGTATTCGAACACAGCTAAAAAGGTTTCGTTTATTATTAGAAAGGGACTAACCTGATATCCTTGCCAAGGCAGACGACCACGGAGGAGAAAAATCAGTGATGTGATGTACGCAAGAGATTCTAAATCATCTCTCCTACTACCTGTTCTGCCTAAATGAGCATGCACACCACTAGCATAGCGAACTGTTCCCCTGACAAAAAAGAATGCCAATCAACCAAGGAGGCTAAAATGTTTACCAAATAATACATAAACACCAAGGATAGAGAAAAAAACTAGTTAAACAATTTCCAGACCAAAAAAGTAATATTGTACCTGAAAACATCCGGCCTTTGGTCATAATCAACATGCAAACCAGTTGAACTATCACGCCATCTAGTAGCTAATAGCCCAAACAGATTACAAACTAGTGAGATATTAAGAACAAACTAGAGTAACAACTGCAGGCTAATATTCTTTTTTGAGACCCAAGTAGTACCTAATCCAAGATCCACCAAGTAAAGCTTTTTCTCTTCAGGAGTCCCAGGAGGACCAAGTAAAATATTCTCAGGCTTTACATCCCCATGTACATACCCTGCCATATTTTTCCAAATTAATTGAATAATCATAGTGTTCAAAATATCAAGGTCTCATAAGTACATTTTAAAAAAACGTTGCCACATTCATGTAGAATTTTCCAGTTGAACTACCAATCAATTGGGTTGGATGAGGGGACTCCAGGTTCTCCACCATAGCACATCAAGGCTTTAGTTTTGTGAAATATAACATTAATGCTTAGCAAAGGAAGCCATCACAATGGAAAAATATGCTGCTGCAAGATTTATAGCAACAATTGATCTCTGGCCTTAGTTGCTTCCACAATGGGGAAGATTCTAGATCTCACACCCTAAAACACAGGCCGAATTGTTATATTTCATCTGTTACTTTAATGGTTCAAAAAAAAAAAAAGGACTAACAAAGCAGTAAATCTCTGCACTGACAAAATAGCCAAATAAATTCATAATTAACTCCCCCTTTTGAGTGCATCTTCTCCAAAATTGATAGCTACCATTTCAGTGGACATCCTGAAATTTGAATAAGGAGTAGTTTCAATCAACCAGTGGACACAAACTACAATCAATCAGGTAACATAGAAGCAAGGATTTTTTTTGAAAAAAACAAGAATTTGAAGCTCCCTTATACGTACATGTGCGAGTTATTATTCCACACATCCCACAAGCTTGGCCCAAGCATATCCATAACCTGCAGATAACAAGGTGATATATAATATAACCAACCTAAAAGAAGGTCATAGCAGATTATATCATAATTAGATTATAGCATTCATATTCTTCACAGCAATTTTGTTTAAGGATGTTTTACGGGTTCTAATGAATTTTCTTGAGGGCGTTCTTAGAAATTTAATAAAATCATCAAAAAGTAACTAATCTATAATGTGATAATCACCCCTATCCAACTTGTGGATTGTATCAATCATAAGCTATAATTTAATAATAACTTGTGTATATAAGCTGCAACAAATTATAGCCTGGCACATTTAGCTGCAAAAAACAGGGCACAGCACTGCACAAGGCTTCGAAAAATAAAACCAGCAAGCAAAAGCAATGATGCCATACCATTATATAGTAGTCGCCTTGATGTGCAGTAGGGGGCTTTGGCTGGAATAGTTACAAAATTTCCTTCTCTCCTTTTCAGCTTCTTCTACAGCAGTGGGCTTGGCTGTTAGGGGAGCTTCGCGAGCTCATTTAGGCCCTGTAATTTAGGAAAGCATACCCCAGAAATATCCCAAAAACTGCAAGTTGAAGGTAAAATTAACACTTTTTCATTGACATTGGGAATTCAGAAAACATATAAATATACGAAAAGAAATCTTTTGAGAATTAAGTTATAGGCTAATAGCTTATAATAATTTAAGACCTACAATTGTCATGATTCGAAACATAATAGCTGACAAGGATCTGAAAAAGGTTTACACCCCCAACTGAAATACATCACAAGAAACTACTATACATTCACAGGACTAAATAGCAGCTCAAAACGAAAAATAAGTTCATTGAATTATTTAGCTGTTTTGTCTCATGTGACTTAAAACATATAGTTTCAGTAGGAACTGAATAAGCTAAGTAACGAGGTCCATTCTATCTGCATTTTTCCCCCTTTCTATAATGTTCAATACTTCTTGTACATCTGGCCAAATGGAGCATCAAAATCTCATTCAAGCACATATTATAATTTGGGAAATTTTAGCCATCCGCTTAAGAGACACGCAAATTGCAATATGCTACCTTGCTAGTTGAAAATTTATTTGGTGAGATGATCACAGTATAATACCATAATGCTTCTTACTATGTACAGATCACCAGCATATAATTGAGAGGATGGTATCTGCAAAGCTGGAAGATCAACTCAGGTTGTCCTATAATTATAGGAAATGCACTAAACCAATTGTGCTCCCTAAAATAAGTACAACTTTCACCACTGTTGTCAGATTTATGTATAGACAAATTCACGCAAGTATACGTGGCCAACAAGTAATATAATAGTAAGTAAAGTATCGATCCCACGAGAAAATAATAATAATAATATTCAAGTACTAATTTTATATCAACTCAATTTTATTTAAACAACCGATTCTATTTTATGGAATTAAATTAACTAACTAAAATAAGCAAATTGTTAAGCAAAGTTAAATATCAGATTTAAAAGTTAAGACTACAATTTCCCCCAAATGTTTCATCCATTACCGCGCCATGCGCGACGCCAGCAGTTTCGGATTGAAATGACATCGTTTGATCTCCGTGTTTTGCCTATACGAGCGCCATGCGCGGCTGTCCCAACTTGCGGAAATTACAATTTTGCCCCAGCCGCTGCATATTTACCCTTTTAGCCCTCAGAGTTGCTGTTAATTTCAGATTTTGCCACCAATGATTATTTTACCTACAAAATAAAATATAAATTAATTAAAAATAAATAAAAATAATATAAAAATACTAGAAATAATAATAATGCATAAATTTAAATAAATGATCTAAAATTAATTAAAATACTTAAAAACTAAGAAATAATTAAGTCTAAAACTATCTAATAAATAGGTATAAAAGCCCATTATCAAATACCCCCAAACTTAATTCTTTGCTTGCCAAAAATAAAAACTAAGATTCTACTACTCAATAACTCAAAATTACTCAAGCAATGAATCAATATGAATTTCAACTTTGGCCTAAAGGATTTTTTAAATGATAACTTAAAGAAAATTTTAAAATTATGCAAAGTCATAAATTTTCAACATATTTATTAATATTACTTTAATCAAGACCTTTCGTGTGTGTGTGAATCCAAATGTATCAAACTAACAAAAAAAACTTAGATCCACTCACATAATTAAATGCTTCATAAAAGATAAAAATATATACAACAAAACTCTATACTTTTATTTTTCACATCACTCAAAGCTAATAAAAAAATATATATATAACTTAGGAGATCAAAAAGTTTTTTTCATCTTTTTAAGCACCCTCTAGGATTATTAATTTCTTTTAAGCTCTCTTTTTTTTCCCAATTAAATGGGTGCATTTTATGCTCCATCCCATTTTTTTTCTTTCTTTCTTTTTTTTCTTCTCGATGAGTGCATTTTATGCTCCATCTCACCAGCGAGTGCGTTTTACGCTCCATCTCGCTTCTCTTCACATATTTATGAGTGAGTGCGTTTTACGCTCCATCTCAACTCATCTCAACTTAATTTCCTCCACAAGATAAATTAATTTTAATAATCCCATAAAATTCACTTAAATCATCTCTCCTAAATCATATTTGACCACAATTTCACTTCAAGTTACGATCAAATAAAAATATAGAATTCAAAAATATCTATTATGAGCATTTAACCCAATAAACTTCCCTTAAGTTAAAAGTAGCTCAAACAATTGGATATGTGCATAAAAATTTAAAGGATCTCAAATAAAATAATAACCAATAAAAAGTCAAAATTCAAACTGTGCAAAAATTTATCCATTTTCCAAAAGTTATTAAATAAAAACCAATTTTTATCATCGACCAAAAATTTTAAAATCCAAAGTAATTTATTGCCCAAGTGACTCATCTTAAAAACAAAACAATGAAAAACATGCATATCTAACTAAAAACACAATGAAAACAAAATTTTCCTAAATGCAAAATATCTAGATGCCTAGCTAATGAAAAAATAAAAAATAAAAAAAATATTGTGACATACCCCCAAACTTAAAACAGACATTGTCCTCAATGTATAAAATAAGAGAATTGAAATACAAAATGACTTCCCTGAAAATATAGCAATCATCCCCTTTTCTGCTAAGCTTGGTTCGTAGGATAAGAACATCGGAAAGGCTAAGGCACCACACACAATAACCTACAAATGTAATTAAAACAATTTATTAAAATCTAATAAAACAAAAACTAAATAACTAAAAATAAAAAATAAAAATCCTAAGCTACCCCCCCCCCCCCCACTTTCGTAGGACTCACGATTGCACTTAGCATGTGCAACAAGCCTTTAAACCCCATGGTTACCCCAAGTGGACGAGTTGTGTCTCGTGAGAGTTTGCTGTGAATATACCCACAAAATTAAATTAAATAAAATAAAATAAAATAAAATAAAAATAAAAATAAAAAATAAAAAATAGACAATAAACTAAAATAAAATTAATTACTAAAGTAACACAACCTAAAAAAAAAAAATCTATACCTGACTATACAAAACACATGAATAACAATACATATCAAAACGAAATATAGAAAACCCCCAAACTTGGAACTGACAATGTCTTCAAATAAGCAATAAAAGAATTAAATTTCAAGAACTTCCCTGTTAATTGATCAGTTGTAATCCACAATAATGACAGTCTCCACAATTCGTTAAGATATGACCTGCACAAACTAAAAAAAACTAAAAAAAATTTACTAAAAACTACAAAATAAAAATAAAAATACAAGTTTAAATTAAGATCAATTTAATTGAAATCAATATTGAAAAACAATTAGAAAAATAATTCCCCGGCAACGGCGCCAAAAACTTATTATGAGATTTATGTATAGACAAATTCACGTAAGTATACGTGGCCAACAAGTAATATACTAGTAAGTAAAGTATCGATCCCACGAGGAAATAATAATAATAATATTCAAGTACTAATTTTATATCAACTCAATTTTATTTAAACAACCGATTCAATTTTATGGAATTAAATTAACTAACTAAAATAAGCAAATTGTTAAGCAAAGATGAATATCAGATTTAAAAGTTAAGACTACAATTTCCCCCAAATGTTTCATCCATTACCGCGCCATGCGCGACGCCAGCAGTTTCGGATTGAAACGACGTCGTTTGATCTCCGTGTTTTGCCTATACGAGCGCCATGCGCAGCTGTCCCAATTTGCGGAAATTACAATTTTGCCCCAGCCGCTGCATATTTACCCTGTTAGCCCTCAGAGTTGCTGTTAATTTCATATTTGCCACCAATGATTATTTTACCTACAAAATAAAATATAAATTAATTAAAAATAAATAAAAATAATATAAAAATACTAGAAATAATAATAATGCATAAATTTAAATAAATAATCTAAAATTAATTAAAATACTTAAAAACTAACAAATAATTAAGTCTAAAACTATCTAATAAATAGGTATAAAAGCCCATTATCAACCACATTACACTACTACAGTAGTAAATGGGTGTCTAAGTTTCTGTCAAATGTTAATACTAAATACATACCACAGCAATGTCAAAATTGTTGTAGAAGGACTAACATTCCTTAGGAGGGATGACAACCAAGTTACTTCACGACAAATGTTGGCCATTGCAGAGGGAGGGCAATGGTCAATTTCTGATAAAATTGTTCAGGTGTCTGTGTGCTGTTTATTCTGTTGCACAGGCATTAGATACAAAAATTGGAAGTACCCTTTTCAGGATCACATCAAGTATAATCGAACAGTTATATGTGTGTGTTGTGTGCGTGTGTCTGTGTGTGAGAGAGAGTGGGAAAAAAAACATGATTCTACTGTAAAGAAAAAGGCACCCAATCAGACAATAAATCAGACTTTGGCCCAAAACCCCAACACGACAATTAAAAATTCAGCACAAAAACCCAAAAATAAATCACCAAAATCTACCAAGAAATCATCTAGAACTTCAATACAGAATCCAAAATGAAACCAATACACACACACACACATACATACATACATACATATATATATATCAGACTTTGGTCCAAAACCCCAACACAACAATAAAAAAATCAGCACAAAACCCAAAAATAAATCACCAATTCCTACAAATACTATATATATATATATATATATATATATATATATATATATATATATATATCAGACTTTGGCCCAAAACCCCAATACAACAATCAAAAAATCAGCACAAAACCCAAAAATAAATCACCAATTCCTACAAATAAGTCATCTATCTATATATATATATATACACACACACGTATGTCTATGTGTGATGCGTATCAGTGTGTCAAAGAGAGTGAAAATCGTGACTCAATTATAAAGATAGAATAATCATGTAAGGCACCCAATTAGACAATAAATCAGACTTTGGCTCAAAACCCAAACACAACAATTAAAACCCTAACACAACAATTTAAAAATCAGCACAACCCCAAAATAAATCACCAATTCCCACCAAGAAATCAACTAGAGCTTTAATACAGATTACAAAATGAAACCCATAAGAAGATTGCGTTTAAAAAAAAGTAAAAAACCAAACCCCCAAATGTCGCTGATTAAAAACGAATTCAACCCTTTTTTTCCTCAAAAATAAACTAATCTACAAACAATAAAACACAAAAGAAATACCTGTAGAAGCATCAAGCCATCTCTAGTTCTTCTTCTTCTTCACATCCTTCTTCAACATCTTTCTCATTCTCTCTTTATCTCCTTAAATTCTTCTTCAATGTCTCTCTCCTTAAATTCTTCTTCAATGTCTCTCTCAATAAATTCTTCCTCAATTTCTGTCTCTTTCTTTTTCTCTCTAGAAATTCTTCTTCAATTTCTTTCTCTTTCTTTTTCTCTCTCTAAATTCTTCGTCAATCTCTCTCTCCCTCTCTCTCTCCCTCTCTCTCATTTCTTTTATTTTTCTCTCTCTAAATGTCTATACTTTATGATCTTAATTTATAGAACAAGTTAAGTTTGAATTGAAGAACGCTAACGGTCTTATTTTATTATCTTGATTTTTTGTATTTTAAGGGGTTTAATTTTAAGTCAGTTAGGTACTAAACCCCTCGTGCTTTAATAATGTTTTCAAAATTTAAAAATTAAAAGCAATGAAGTAAAAAGTAAGTAATTGGATAAATTTGGGATGGAGCCTAGATAGAGGGAAATAGAAAATTGCAATATTCACAATTGTAATTGCAATTACTCTTTAAATTCTAACTTTTTTCAATTAATTTGTGAAATTTTAAAATACAAAAATTAATAAGATATTTTTATTTTACTAAAAACAATTATAATTTCTATAACCTAACTAAAAGCACAATTAATTGTTATATTCTTTATTTTCAAAATTCAAACAATTTAATATCAAATTTAAAGTTTCACAAATCATCGTCAATAGTTCAACTAGATCTCTAATTTTAAAAGAGATGTAACATTAAAATAAAATGATAAATTTATGCCAACAAAATATGGTAATTAAATTGATTCTGTAAAAGTTTCATTACAAATGGTTTGTATTTCGTATGCTTTAGGTAGATATAGTATTAATGTACTCAATTTATTTCAAATTATAAGATCATTGTTAACTTATAAAAGTTAACTTGAGATATTTTTAAATTTAAAAATAAAATAATTTATTAAATATTATAAAAAAATAAATTTTGCAATGAGCTGTACTTTTTAAATAATTTATAATATTCATTACTTTGTTAACTAAAATAAAAAGAATTCATAATAATTTTAAATTTAAAAATATCTTAAGTTAGTTTCAAAAAATTCATAATAATTTTATATTTTATAATGGATATGGTATTAACTATCAAGTAACTGATTCAACAAAACAAAAAAGGTGATGTGTGCATTGTTTCCTTTTTGCAAAGATCCTAAAGAGGTAATTATAGTCCCAATTTAATTTTTTAAATAATTTATATAATTAGTAATGAATTTTAGATTGATTATAATATTATACTTAAAAATAGAGATGGTGTAAATAAAACAATATATTTACAACATTAGCTATAATTTCAAAATAAAAGTTTTTAGAAACAGTTGAGGAGAGAATACGAGAGTTCTTGGGTGACTTTACATACAAAGAAAAGTAGAATATCTATATAATAAAGAATAATATTTTATAAATCTTTTAATTTTATGTCAAATGTAAATTGTCACTAACATATTTATAAGCTATAAACTAGATAATACTAACTTTATCTTTTTTGTATACATTCCGATCTTATATATCAACGTAAAACGATAGTTACTCCCAAAATAGTATTCTTATTAAAAATAAGAATATTTTTCAGACTAAAATAAAAAACTATTCCAACACCTTTTTCATTTTAATACCGTGAAATGTTTATAAAGATACTCAAATATTATTTAATTCAATTTGTTTTTTTTTTCATTTAGTTGTAGATGTCTTATTAATATATTTTCTCTATCCTAAATTATAAATTTTTTATTAATTATGAAAGTTAATTTGAGATATTTTCAAATTTAAAATTGAGATGATTCATTAAATATTATAAACAAAAATAAATCTTGTAATTAGTAGTATTTTTTAGATAATTTATAATATTCATTATTGTATTAACTAAAATAAAATAAATTTATGACAATTTTGAGTTTAAAAATTGCCTTAAATTGACTTTAAAAAGTTCATAATAATCTTATATCAATAATACTTTAGTGACTAAAGATTGGTTACAAAAATAGACTACAAAATGACATGAATGGAAGTTATTGGTTATAACTATTGGACACACCCGTGTATGTGGAACATCTATTAATTATAATTCAAAGTATCATTTTGTATCTATTTTTTTTGTAGTTATCTTTTGCCACCATCGTATTAATCATCTTATATTTTATAGCGGAGATAGTATTAACTATCAAGTGATTGTTTAAAAAAAAAAAAAGCACTATTAAGTGATGTATGCATTGTTTCCTTTCTGCAAAGACTCTAAGGAGGTAATCATAGTCCCAATTTAATTTTTAAACTAATTTATATAATTAGTAGTGTTTTTTAGATTAATTATAATATTATATTTTAGAATAGGGATAGAGTAAGTAAAACAACAAATTTACACCATTAGCTATAATTTCAAAATAAAAGTTTTTAAAACCAATTGAGGAGAGAATATGAGAGTTTTGGGATGACTTTACGTAAAAAGAAAATTATAAACTCATTATAATAAAAAATAATGTTTATAAATCAATTAATTTTATGTCAAATATAAATTGTTGCTAACATAATTAATTATAAGCTATGAAATAGATATTATACTGTGAAATGTTTATAAAGATAGTTAAATATTATTTAATTTAAGTTGTCTTTTTTCATATAGTGGTAGATGTGGTATTAATGCACTCTCTCTATTTCAAATTATAAGATCATTGTTAATTTATGGAAGTCAACCTGAGATATTTTTAAACTCAAAATTTAGATAACTTATTAAATTTTATAAAAAAATAAAGCTTGTAATGAGTAGCACTTTTTTGATAATTTACAATATTCATTACTATATTATCTAAAATAAAAGTAATTTATGGCAATTTTAAGATTGAAAATACTTTAAGTTGAATTTAAAAAGTTCATAATAATCTTATAGTTTGTAACAAAAATAATATTTATTAGTACTTGCATTTATGTGGTCCCTTCGCTTGATTTGATGATAATTATGATTAATGTATATTTATAAAAATAAGTCAGTTTTGTAAAATCCTTATGAAAGATTTTATTTAAAATGACTTAGTTAGGGATCAAATCTGCTAAGTTGATTTAAATCGTAGATCCAAATTGTAACGTATAAAAATGTAATCCTTATAATAGTTGAGTTATCAAAGGCAATCTAATAATTCGTCAAGCAGAAGGTAAAGTCACTTTGAGATCGCAGAGTAAATTAAAGATGGTCAGATATCGTAAAGTAAATGCCAGAAAGTAATGTCAGAATCGCAAAGTTACTACAAATCATAAAGTGAAAAGAGTAGAGCTAAATCACTCTACCACCTAAGGATTGACTTTATGATTTTACACCATAAGAGACAAAATCGTAGAATATAAACTCCTAACATGACAATGGTAGGTCTATGACAAATGACATAAACCTTAAACATACACATCTTAATTTTAAGCTACTTTATTCAACAGCTATTTCAGCAAGGACAAATGACACGTGTTTATTACTGCACCAAACATAGTATTATCAAAAACGACCTGAAATGGTCCAACAAACAATAATTCAAAGGTAAAATTGACAAGTGCCCAGGACAAATTAGAGCAGAAGTAACAATCTAACAGGCAAATTGTAAGACCCCGGATTTTATGAAATATAAAATTTAATTTTTCTTCATATATATTTTTCTGAAACAGTAAGTGGTTAAGTCGATAAAATTAAAAGTTAAGGATGTTATGTGCAAATTTTATTTTGTCGGACAATATTCGTTTTGTCGGGGAATATTCGTGCCGTACGACGGCGCCGAAATAACAAATTATTGGTAGACCCCACAACGGAATATTTGTCAGATATAGAAAACGACAGAAGTAACATTTCTAAATAAAAATAGTCAACGGTGTTAACTGTTAAAATACCGGTGATAAAAGAATAGTAGCATACGGTAATTTATGGTATTTTCTGTAGCACACGGTACTCTACAGTAGCACACGGTATTGCATAGTGTCTCATATTATTGGTCTGATAATTGACACCGTAACTGTTACGCATCATTGCATCGATAATTGTCACTGCATAATATTTTATATTATCAATCCAATAATTGTTGTTACACAATATTTTACATTATTGATTTAATAATTGTCACTGAGTCAATAATTGTTGCTCCACTGTTTTTAAAATTATTGAACCTAATAATTGTCACGGTTGCAAATATACTGTAATTTATATTATTAAATTAATAATAATCTGTAACGTGTTTATTACATTATTGTTGAATTATTGTTGTAGCATTATTTTATTTTATATGTTGGACCCACGGGAAGAATAAATATAAAAAAAATAATAAATAAATAAATAAATAAAAATATATAATAATAAAAATTACTATTTGAAATAGTAACGTGAATAGTGACGTGAATAGTAAGAAACATGTGGGACCCATTGTGAGGCCCACATGAAATGTGAGAAATGTGAATTTGCTGAAGTGGGTTGGTGGAGGCTGCGCAGCAGCCTCTGCTGAATATTTTTCAGCCCGCCTACCACGCATAGTAACTTCTTTTCTCCTATAAATAGCTTGCTCAGCTGAATAGAAAAATCACACCTAAAACATAAAAATTTTCTATAAGAATTTTATGAGTTTTCTCTGAGAATAGTAAGGTTATTTTGAGAGTTTGAAAGCCAAAAGGAGTGCAGAAAATTTTCAAGTAAGTCTTTTATTAAAGAGTAGTAATTTTATAAATTCCTATTTTTCACGGTATTCACAAATCTTCCTTTAGAAGACTCTTCTTTAAGAAGATTCATTTTTAAAAGCTTTCTTTGGAAGATTTATTTTGGAATATTATTTTTTAAACTATTTAAAAGTAGTTATATTATACTACAAAAATTATGTTAAATATATATAATTTTGATAATTCATATTATACGAGTTATCATACACTTTGAAATTTATATGTGGTAATTACTAATTTTATTATAAAAAATATAGGTTGATCAACCTCATTTAAATCAATATCCAGTCACGTGTTAAGGTAAGGAATTTCATTTTCTTTCATACTCTTAAACTTACTACGGTAAGGAATGTCATTTTTGGAATATCATCTTCTTTCATATTCTATTATTTAAACTTACCACGGTAAGGGATTATCATTCTTTGATTCTCGAAAATAATATCGTTTCTTTCTTACTTATGTGCAACTTATTTCCATGCATTAAATTGTGGGAATAACCTTACGGCGCGGATTACCGCCTGTTGGTGAATAACCTATCATATTCATTCCTTATTAATCTCTGAGAATAACCTTACGGCGCGGATTACAGCCTGTTTGTTGAATAACTCTTCGTATTCAAATTGATGGGAATAACCTTACGGTGTGGATTACCGCCTGTTTGGTGAATAACTCTTTGTATTCAAATTCTATTAAATTGTGGGAATAACTTATGGCGCGGATTACCGCCTGTTGGTGAATAACCCCTTTGTATTAATTTTCTTCACCGTTTGTTAATCAAACCTGCTACGGTAAGGAATATTATTTTCTTTCATACTCCTAAATCGAAACTTATTATGGAATTATTGCTTCTATAATTCCTGAAAATATTATATGATCCATAATAGTTGAACTTCATTATTTCAACTGAACCTTCCTATTTTTTGAACCTTTCTATTGAACTGTAACCGTTATTCTGAACTGTGGATCTTGAATATCATTTTTAAATTTCACTCCACATCATGTTGACAATTTTGACATTATTTGAATCTGCACAAAGTAAACTTCTGATACTTATTGTTTATCCTGTTCTTCTGTTCATCATTTATATCACTGTTATTTGTATTAATCATCAAGAATCAAGTTGTTGTGAATATCTGTGGTCGGGGGCACAGATGTGATATTATTGTTGAACAGATGATAGGTTAAAGGCGATATACTGGGTTAAAAGAGATACATCTGTTCGGTGTCTTTTATGGCACGTGGTGAAAGTTCTCTTTGGCCCGTAGTGCATAGATGAACTGTTGTTTGGTATTATTATGACCAAAGGCTGAATCTGGTATAATCATGACCGTTGGTGTTATATTGAATATCTTTGGCTCGTAGTGTAAAGATGAACTGTTGATCTGCATGATTATGACCAGGAACTGTGAAGTTGTATTATCTTGACTAATGGTATTTCAGATGATAAAAGTTGATGATATTTTTACTAAAAAGAGAAGCGAGTGGACATTATAGTCTGCATTATTCTTCTAATAGATTGCTAATTCCTCTGCTATTATTGATCTGAACATTGTTCAAGAATTTAACTGCAGTTTTTGATATAAACCTTGTAGTCTATTGTATTCTATCAAGAACTCAACTGTTGAAGGCTAATGATAATTTATTCGTCATTATCTTAGTCATGATATTTCTTACTGGGCTATTTGAGCTCACCCTTTCTTTTGTTCCATTGTTTTTCAACAGGAGATGGGAACGTAGCTGGGTCTAGCCGGGGAATGAAGTGAGAGTCCGAGGGATAGCTGTCGTAGTCTTCGCACGTTGTAAAATAGCGTGATAATAATAGTGAAGACTTAGTTGTGTATTATTATACACTGTATTGTTGTACGTTGTACTTCATTGTAATAATTTTGTTGTAGTCTTTTGACGACTCAAGTTTGAGCTGTGTGGGCTCAGATTTGGGGGCGTCACACAAATCCCAATGAGACACTATATAAAAAGATTATTGCCTCAAACACTAAAGTTAACTATCGATCAAGCTCTAAAACTCCAAGTGTTAAAAAGACTCTATTCTATGATTTTAAGAAAATCAATTTGTTGCTAAGTCAATTGAAGAAGGGTTAAAAGCAACTTAACAACAACTTAAACATCAACCATTTTCTTAGTGATTTGTTTATCTTAGTGCATTTGTAAAGCCTAATCTTGGTGACTAGCTTAATTCTTAGTAAATTATTGGTTATATTTAAGAGTGTAAACGGATATAAACAAATCTGAATACAGCAATTTTTGTATTCGAAAAATAATTCGCTATTCGTATTCGTATCTGGTATTCGGCAGATTTTAAAAATGTTATCCGTATCCGGTATTCGAAATAATATCCGAATACGGATAATATCCGTTTTCGTTTATTTTATTCAAATAAACAGATTATTCAAATATTCTGGTATTCGGATTCGTTTATCAGTCACCTAATATAAAATTCATTCAAATTATTTATAAAAAATAAAGAATAAAATTTGAATAATTACTCATAACCAATCACAATTTAAAATTTAAACCATACATATTAATGAATGAAAGTTAATTTGTTTATTTTTAATAAATACAATAATCAATGGTCTAAATTATAATTCAAATAAGTTTTTATTATTTTTGAAATCCTAAATTCAAAATGAATGGTCTACTTATTAATGTTTAGGTGTCCATTTTATGTGTTAATTTGGAGTAATACTGTAGCGTGTATGAATATTTATAATCTATAATTATAACACTTAAATGATATTTATAACACTTGTTAAATGATACATTTTAGATATATTATAACACTATATATAACTAGAATAAAGAAAAAAAAATAATGAGTTTTCAAGTATAGTTCATTAATGAATGAATATTTATTTATTTATTTTTAATAAATAAAATAATAAATGCTCTAAATTATAATTCAAATAAGTTTTTATTATTTTTGAAATTATAAATTCAAAATGAATGCTCTACTTATTAATGTTTAAATGTTTATTAATAAGTGGATGTCTATTTTATGTGTTAATTTGGAGTAATATTGTAGTGTATATGAATATTTATAATCTATAATTATAACATTTAAATGATATTTATTGTAAGACCCCGAATTTATGAAATACAAAATTTAATTTTTCTTCATATATATTTTTCCTGAAACAGTAAATGGTTAAATTGGCAAAGTTAAAAGTTAAGGATGTTCCGTGCAAATTATACATTGTTGGACAATATTCTTTTTGTCGGAGAATATTCGTTTTGTCGGGGAATATTCGTTTTGCCCGTACGACGGCGCAATATAATATTCGTGTCGTACGACGGCGCCGAAATAACTAATTATTGGTGGAACCCACAACGAAATATTTGTCGGATATAGAAAACGACAGAAGTAACCTTTTTAAATAAAAATAGTCAACGGTGTTAACTGTTAAAATACCGGTGATAAAAGAATAGTAGCATACGGTAATTTATGGTATTTTATTGTAGCATACGGTATTCTACAGTAGCACACGGTATTGCACAGTGTCTCATATTATTGGTCTGATAATTGACACCGTAACTGTTGCACATCATTTCATCAATAATTGTCACTGTATAATATTTTATGTTATCAATTCAATAATTGTTATTACACAGTATTTTGCATTATTGATTCGATAATTGTCATTACACTATATTTCATATCATTGAGTCAATAATTGTTGGTACACAGTAATCTAATAATTGTCACAGTAGCAGATACACAGTAATTTATATTATTAAATTAATAATAATCTGTAACGTGTTTATTATATAATTGTTGAATTATTGTTATAACATTATTTAATATGCAAGACCCATAGGAAGAAAAATAAAATAAAATAAATAAATGTAAAAAAAAAAGAAAAAAAAAATTTAATTTATTATTATTTTTCTAAATAGTAACATGTGGACCCTATGTGGGGGCCACATGTGACTTAACATGTGAAATTGGTGCTGGAGGAGTTAGGCAGCGCAATTGAAATTGAATGCTGGCGTGCAGCACGCCAGCAACCCACCTACCACGCATAGTGGAATTTTTCTCCTATAAATAGCTTGCTCAGCTGAATAGAAAAATCACACCTAAAACATAAAATTTTTCTATAAGAATTTTATGAGTTTTCTCTGAGAATAGTAAGGTTATTTTGAGTGTTTGAAGGCCAAAAGGAGTGCAGGAATTTTTCAAGTAAGTCTTTTATTAAAGAATAGTAATTTCATAAATTCCTATTTTTCACGGTATTCACAAATCTTCCTTTAGAAGACTCTTCTTTGAGAAGATTCATTTTTAAAAACTTTCTTTGAAAGATTTATTTTGGAATATTACTTTAAAAACTATTTTAAAGTTGTTATATTATACTACAAAAATTATGTTAAATATATATAATTTTGATAATTCATATTATACGAGTTATTATACACTTTAAAATTTATATGTGGTAATTACTAATTTTATTATAAATATATAGGTTGATCAACCTCATTTAAATCAATATTCAGTCACGTGTTAAGGTAAGGAATACCATTCATTTCAAACTCTTAAATTTACTGTGGTAAGGAATATCAATCTTTTCACACTCTTAAACTTACTACGGTAAGGATTATCATTATTTTCACACTCTTAAATTTATTGCGGTAAGGAATATTATCTTCTTTCATATTCTAACTTACTACGGTAAGGGGTATCATTCTTTTCATCATCATAAATGGATATTATTTTCTTTCTTACTTGAAGGGATTATCATTCTTTGATTCTCGAAAATAATATCGTTTCTTTCTTGTGCCATTTATTTCCATGTATTAAATTGTGGGAATAACCTTACGGCGCGGTTTACCGCCTGTTGGTGAATAACCTTTTGTATTCATTCCTTATTAATCTTTGAGAATAACCTTACGGTGCGGATTATCGCCTGTTTGGTGAATAACTCTTCGTATTCAAATTGATGGGAATAACCTTACGGCGCGGATTATCGCCTGTTTGGTGAATAACTATTCGTATTCAAATTGATGGGAATAACCTTACGGTGCGGATTATCGCCTGTTGGTGAATAACCCTTTTTATTTGTCTCGTGTGGAAATAATTTGTCTACACGAATTATCACATGACACTTTTATTCCATATTCGTAAGTGATATCATTTTCCTTTATACTCATAAGGGATACCATCTTTTTCATCTTCCATTATTCAAACTTACTATGGTAAGGGATATTAATTCCCTTCACCTTTTGTTAATCAAACCTGCTACGGTAAGGGATATTATTTTCTTCCATACACCTAAACCGAAACTTCTTATGGAACTATTGCTTCTATAATTCCTGAAAATATTATATGTTCCATAATAGTTGAACTTCATTATTTCAACTGAACCTTCCTATTTACGTGAACCTTTCTATTGAACTGTAACCGTTATTCTGAACTGTGGATCTTGAATATCATTTTTAAATTTCACTCCACATCATGTTGACAATTTGGACATTATTTGAATCTGCACAAAGTAAACTTCTGATACTTATTGTGTATCCTGTTCTTCTGTTCATCATTTGTATCACTGTTATTTGTATTAATCATCAAGAATCAAGTTGTTGTGAATATCTGTGGCCGGGGGCACAGATGTGATATAATTGTTGAACAGATGATAGGTTAAAGGCGATATACTAGGTTAAAGGCGATACATCTGTTCGGTGTCTTTTATGGCACGTGGTTAATGTTCTCTTTGGCCCGTAGTGCAAAGATGAACCGTTGATTGGTATGATTATGACCAAAGGCTGAATCTGGTATAATCATGACCGTTGGTGTTATATTGAATGTCTTTGGCCCGTAGTGCAAAGATGAACTGTTGATCTGCATGATTATGACCAGGAACTGTGAAGTTGTATTATTTTGACTAATGGTATTTCAGATGATAAAAGTTGATGATATTTTTACTAAAAAGAGAAGCGAGTGGACATTATAGTCTGCATTATTCTTCTAATAGATTGCTCATTCCGCTGCTATTATTGATCTGAACGTTGTTTAAGAATTTAACTACAGTTTTTGATATAAACCTTGTAGTCTATTGTATTCTATCAAGAACTCAACTGTTGAAGGCTAATGATAATTTATTCGTCATTATCTTAGTCATGATATTTCTTACTGGGCTATTTGAGCTCACCCTTTCTTTTCGTTCCATTGTTTTTCAACAGGAGATGAGAACGTAACGGGGTCTAGCCGGGGAATGGAGTGAGAGTGCGGGGATAGCTATCATAGTCTTCACGTGTTATAAAATAGTGTGGCAATAATAATGAAGACTTAGTTGTGTTGTATTATCCACTGTATTGTTGTACGTTGTATTTCATTGTAATAATTTTGTTGTAGTCTTTTGACGACTCAAGTTTGGGCTGTGTGGGCTCAGATTTGGGGGCGTCACAGTTGGTATCAGAGCTTAGGGATATGGTCTTTAATGGAGATCTGGGGTTAGAACTAGGAGGGGAGAGACGAATAGAATCAGTCACTAGTGCGTCCTACCTAAATTAGATTTTATTATCTAATTAGTTGATTTGAATATAGGGACATGAAATGATGAGTCAGTTTATTTGAACTAACATCTATTTTGTGACCACAGTTAAGTATGGCATCTGGAAATCAGGAGGTTAACCACGGAGTACCCGAAGTGAATGTAGAGGCCACAAACAATTCTTCTACAAACTCAGAGTTGAATAATTTACCTAAAGCAAAAATTATTTGTATCCGATCTAAAGAAGAAGAAGGTGAAAGTTCTACCGTCGTTCTTCCAAATTCGTTCTTTAAAGGATATCCGGAACTTGCGGAAATTGTTGCCTTTAATTTGCTCGACAGTTGGAAACATATCATCACCTGGTTATGCTCGATAATAAAGGATCAGAATATATGGACGTTTCATATAAGTCTTTGGGATTTATGGTGTTCGAGCTATGATTTTCAAGATTATTTAAAAATGATGTATCTATACTTTTGGGCGTTACAATTTAGAGGAATTCAGGTTAAGTTAGTCACTATCGTGGAAACTGTAGTCTATCGAAAATACTATTTTAATGGAAATCATTGGTACGCCACTACTGATGAAGTTGAAGAATCTGAGAAACAGTTCGTTAGAGAACTATTTCGTGGTATCCCCATGGTTGAAATACGTGAAGATCCGGATGAAGTATATGGGACTCGATTTGATGATGACAGCCTTGATGATCAAGAAATCGAATGAGGTGATGACCGGTAAGCTATTCATCAATTCTCGAGAAGTCTATGCCATGTTAGATATTGGCTCTATCCACTCTTTTATCTCACCTATATGTACTCAACGTTTAAATTTGCCTATTGAAAACTTAAATCTTGTCTTATCAGTTGAAATCTCATTGGGAGAAATACCTATTATATTTACTATCTATAAATCTTGCCTAGTTTAAATCAACAACCTCACATTACCTGTTGACCTTATTTCTTTGGAGATGCATGAATTTGATGTGATTTTAGGAATTGATTGGTTGACTACCCATCATGCTAAAATTGATTGTTTTCATAAGATTATTAGTTTTCATATTCCTAATCAACCTGTCATGCAAATTCAAGCAACTAAACCATTGAAATCTATAACTATTATTTCTAGCCATAAAGTCATTCGTTTATTGAAAAACGGATGTCAAGCCTTTTTAGCCCATGTCATTGATTTGAACAAAAACACGTCAAACTTGAATGATATTCCTATTGTTAATAAGTTTCCTGACGTTTTTCCTGAGGAACTTTCTGGCTTACCCCCAAACCGTGAAATTGAATTCTGTATCGATCTTGAACCCGGCACTAAGCCCATTTTTAAAGTCTCATACCAAATGACTCCCATAGAACACCAAGAGTTGAAATTACTAGATATCGGTATCATTCATTCTAGTACAAAACTTATATCGAGCGAGGAATGCGAGAAGAGTTTTCAAGAACTCAAGAGGAGACTTGTTTCAGCTCCTGTTCTGACCATTCCATCAGGATCAGGAAAATTCGTCATATATAGCGATGCTTCAGGCAAAGGTCTAGGTTGTGTCCTTATGCAACATGGAGAGGTTATAGCCTATGCCTCTCGACAACTCAAAGATTATGAGAAAAATTATCCTACTCATGATCTAGAGTTGGCAGCAGTCGTTTTCGCGTTAAAGATCTGGAGACACTACTTGTACGGAGAAAAAGTGGATATCTATACGGATCATAAAAGTCTCAAGTATTTCTTCACCCAGAAGGAACTCAACATGCGACAACGACGTTGGCTTGAGCTGTTGAAGGATTACGACCACACAATCCAGTATCACCCGGGAAAGGCAAACGTTGTAGCTGACGCTTTGAGCAGAAGATCTTATGCGAGTACAAGTGCACTGCTGACAACACAAAAGTGTATTTTGTACGACTTGCAAAAGATGGAGATACAGCTAAAGACACCAGGGACCCCCTCGAAGATTGCTCACGTGCAAGTAGAACCGGCTTTAATCGATAAAATTAAAGCTGCTCAAGCTACCGATCCGGAACTGATGAACATGATGAAGAAAGTACAAGAAGGTGCCATCCCCGAAGCAAAAATCGACGAGACAGGAATACTTCGAGTTAACTCTCGACTCTGTGTTCCTAACGATCCTGAATTAAAGCATAAAATCATGATGGAGGCACACAACACGCCATTTGCAATCCACCCAGGAGGTACCAAGATGTATCGAGATCTTCGACATACATTTTGGTGGAACAATATGAAAAGGGAGATTGCAGAGTTTATCTCAAGGTGCCTAACTTGTCAACGTGTCAAGGCAGAGCATCAAGTACCTAAGGGTCCATTACAACCACTTGAGGTTCCCGAATGGAAGTGGGAACACATCAATATGAATTTCGTGACGGGTCTTCCCAAAGTTTCTCAAGGCTTAGATGCAATTTGGGTCATCGTAGATAGATTGACCAAATCCGCTCATTTCTTGCCTATACGAGAAAACTTTTCACTTGAACGTCTTGCCGGTATGTACATAAATGAGATTGTGAGATTGCATGGCATGCCAGTTTCCATAGTTTCTGATCGAGATCCTAGATTCACTTCACGCTTTTGGATCAGTCTACAAAAAGCTATGGGCACTGAGCTACGATTCAGTTCTGCATACCATCCTCAGACGGACGGACAATCGGAAAGGACGATCCAGACCCTCGAAGATCTTTTAAGACTTTGCGTTCTAGATTTCAAAAGAAGTTGGGATAAGTACTTGCCATTGGTGGAATTTTCCTACAATAACAGTTACCAAGCAAGTATAGGTATGGCTCCATTCGAGGCTTTATATGGACGCAAGTGTCGCTCTCCAGTATGTTGGATTGAGGTAGGAGAAGCAAAACTGTTGGAACCCGAGTTGGTACGCTTGATGACCGAAAAGATCCAAATGATCCGACAACGAATACAGACAGCACAAGAACGACAAAAGAGTTATGCTGATCTTCATCGGAGAGATGAGAGATTCAACGTCGAAGATCATGTATTCTTACGTGTTTCTCCATGGAGAGTAGTTACGAGATTCGAAAAGAGAGAAAAACTCAACCCTCGATTTATTGGCCCATTTGAAATCCTCGATCGGGTGGGAACTGTAGCCTACAGACTAGCCTTACCACCAAGTATGTATCGCATCCATAACGTTTTTCACATATCTATGTTACGTAAATATATGAAGGACCCAAACCACGTTATTGAGTTAAAACCGGACGTTATAGAAGAGGATTTAACGTACGAGGAGGTACCTGTTAAGATCCTTGATAAGAAGGAGCAGATTCTACGCTCAAAGGTTATACCTCAAGTTAAGGTTTTATGGAGGAACCAAGATATTGAGGAAATGACCTGGGAGCTAGAATCCGAGATGAAATCTAAATATCCTTACCTCTTCGAAATGCCAGGTACGTCAATTTCGGGGACGAAATTTCATAAGGAGGGGAGGTTGTAAGACCCCGAATTTATGAAATACAAAATTTAATTTTTCTTCATATATATTTTTCCTGAAACAGTAAATGGTTAAATTGGCAAAGTTAAAAGTTAAGGATGTTCCGTGCAAATTATACATTGTTGGACAATATTCTTTTTGTCGGAGAATATTCGTTTTGTCGGGGAATATTCGTTTTGCCCGTACGACGGCGCAATATAATATTCGTGTCGTACGACGGCGCCGAAATAACTAATTATTGGTGGAACCCACAACGAAATATTTGTCGGATATAGAAAACGACAGAAGTAACCTTTTTAAATAAAAATAGTCAACGGTGTTAACTGTTAAAATACCGGTGATAAAAGAATAGTAGCATACGGTAATTTATGGTATTTTATTGTAGCATACGGTATTCTACAGTAGCACACGGTATTGCACAGTGTCTCATATTATTGGTCTGATAATTGACACCGTAACTGTTGCACATCATTTCATCAATAATTGTCACTGTATAATATTTTATGTTATCAATTCAATAATTGTTATTACACAGTATTTTGCATTATTGATTCGATAATTGTCATTACACTGTATTTCATATCATTGAGTCAATAATTGTTGGTACACAGTAATCTAATAATTGTCACAGTAGCAGATACACAGTAATTTATATTATTAAATTAATAATAATCTGTAACGTGTTTATTATATAATTGTTGAATTATTGTTATAACATTATTTAATATGCAAGACCCATAGGAAGAAAAATAAAATAAAATAAATAAATGTAAAAAAAAAAGAAAAAAAAAATTTAATTTATTATTATTTTTCTAAATAGTAACATGTGGACCCTATGTGGGGGCCACATGTGACTTAACATGTGAAATTGGTGCTGGAGGAGTTAGGCAGCGCAATTGAAATTGAATGCTGGCGTGCAGCACGCCAGCAACCCACCTACCACGCATAGTGGAATTTTTCTCCTATAAATAGCTTGCTCAGCTGAATAGAAAAATCACACCTAAAACATAAAATTTTTCTATAAGAATTTTATGAGTTTTCTCTGAGAATAGTAAGGTTATTTTGAGTGTTTGAAGGCCAAAAGGAGTGCAGGAATTTTTCAAGTAAGTCTTTTATTAAAGAATAGTAATTTCATAAATTCCTATTTTTCACGGTATTCACAAATCTTCCTTTAGAAGACTCTTCTTTGAGAAGATTCATTTTTAAAAACTTTCTTTGAAAGATTTATTTTGGAATATTACTTTAAAAACTATTTTAAAGTTGTTATATTATACTACAAAAATTATGTTAAATATATATAATTTTGATAATTCATATTATACGAGTTATTATACACTTTAAAATTTATATGTGGTAATTACTAATTTTATTATAAATATATAGGTTGATCAACCTCATTTAAATCAATATTCAGTCACGTGTTAAGGTAAGGAATACCATTCATTTCAAACTCTTAAATTTACTGTGGTAAGGAATATCAATCTTTTCACACTCTTAAACTTACTACGGTAAGGATTATCATTATTTTCACACTCTTAAATTTATTGCGGTAAGGAATATTATCTTCTTTCATATTCTAACTTACTACGGTAAGGGGTATCATTCTTTTCATCATCATAAATGGATATTATTTTCTTTCTTACTTGAAGGGATTATCATTCTTTGATTCTCGAAAATAATATCGTTTCTTTCTTGTGCCATTTATTTCCATGTATTAAATTGTGGGAATAACCTTACGGCGCGGTTTACCGCCTGTTGGTGAATAACCTTTTGTATTCATTCCTTATTAATCTTTGAGAATAACCTTACGGTGCGGATTATCGCCTGTTTGGTGAATAACTCTTCGTATTCAAATTGATGGGAATAACCTTACGGCGCGGATTATCGCCTGTTTGGTGAATAACTATTCGTATTCAAATTGATGGGAATAACCTTACGGTGCGGATTATCGCCTGTTGGTGAATAACCCTTTTTATTTGTCTCGTGTGGAAATAATTTGTCTACACGAATTATCACATGACACTTTTATTCCATATTCGTAAGTGATATCATTTTCCTTTATACTCATAAGGGATACCATCTTTTTCATCTTCCATTATTCAAACTTACTATGGTAAGGGATATTAATTCCCTTCACCTTTTGTTAATCAAACCTGCTACGGTAAGGGATATTATTTTCTTCCATACACCTAAACCGAAACTTATTATGGAACTATTGCTTCTATAATTCCTGAAAATATTATATGTTCCATAATAGTTGAACTTCATTATTTCAACTGAACCTTCCTATTTACGTGAACCTTTCTATTGAACTGTAACCGTTATTCTGAACTGTGGATCTTGAATATCATTTTTAAATTTCACTCCACATCATGTTGACAATTTGGACATTATTTGAATCTGCACAAAGTAAACTTCTGATACTTATTGTGTATCCTGTTCTTCTGTTCATCATTTGTATCACTGTTATTTGTATTAATCATCAAGAATCAAGTTGTTGTGAATATCTGTGGCCGGGGGCACAGATGTGATATAATTGTTGAACAGATGATAGGTTAAAGGCGATATACTAGGTTAAAGGCGATACATCTGTTCGGTGTCTTTTATGGCACGTGGTTAATGTTCTCTTTGGCCCGTAGTGCAAAGATGAACCGTTGATTGGTATGATTATGACCAAAGGCTGAATCTGGTATAATCATGACCGTTGGTGTTATATTGAATGTCTTTGGCCCGTAGTGCAAAGATGAACTGTTGATCTGCATGATTATGACCAGGAACTGTGAAGTTGTATTATTTTGACTAATGGTATTTCAGATGATAAAAGTTGATGATATTTTTACTAAAAAGAGAAGCGAGTGGACATTATAGTCTGCATTATTCTTCTAATAGATTGCTCATTCCGCTGCTATTATTGATCTGAACGTTGTTTAAGAATTTAACTGCAGTTTTTGATATAAACCTTGTAGTCTATTGTATTCTATCAAGAACTCAACTGTTGAAGGCTAATGATAATTTATTCGTCATTATCTTAGTCATGATATTTCTTACTGGGCTATTTGAGCTCACCCTTTCTTTTCGTTCCATTGTTTTTCAACAGGAGATGAGAACGTAACGGGGTCTAGCCGGGGAATGGAGTGAGAGTGCGGGGATAGCTATCATAGTCTTCACGTGTTATAAAATAGTGTGGCAATAATAATGAAGACTTAGTTGTGTTGTATTATCCACTGTATTGTTGTACGTTGTATTTCATTGTAATAATTTTGTTGTAGTCTTTTGACGACTCAAGTTTGGGCTGTGTGGGCTCAGATTTGGGGGCGTCACATTTATAACACTTGTTAAATGTTATATTTTAGATATATTTTAACACTATATATAACTAGAATAAGGGGGAAAATAATGAGTTTTAAAGTATAGTTCATTAATGAATGAATATTAATTTATTTATTTTTAATAAATACAATAATCAATACTCCAAATTATAATTCAAATAAGTTTTCATTATTTTTGAAATCTTAAATTCAAAATGAATGCTCTACTTATTAATGTTTAGATGTCCATTAATAAGTTGATGTCTATTTTATGTGTTTTGGAGTAATATTGTAATATGTATAAATATTTATAATCTATAATTAAAACATTTAAATAATATTTATAACACTAGTTAAATGATCCAAAAGTTATATTGTAACACTTTTTAAATGATATTTATAACATTTATAATCATTGCTAAATGATACATTTTAGATATTTTACCTTTATAATAGTAAAAATTCATTAACTATACTTAAATCAATTTATTTCAGTTTATTAATATTATAATAAAAGTGTTATTTTTCACTTTTTAGAAGTGAAATGACATATTTTAAAAATAATTTTTGTATGACAGTGAAAACTAATTATTATATAAGGAATACCACTTTAAAAAAAAAATTATTTTGCTTATTATATAAATAAAAGTTATTAGGATACGAATTCCGGATATAGATCCGAATTCAGATTCCGGATATCCGTTATCCGCTGGATATATTTACGGTCAAATGTTAAACAAATACGCCTATATCCGTATTCGTATCCGTTTATTTGCGGATACCTTTAAACCGAATACAAATATATCTGATTTTTTTCGAATGAGAATAATATTCAGTTTTTTTCAAATACGGATACGAATGATTATGAATTTTTCGGTTACCATTTACAGCCCTAGTTATATTGGTTCCAAGTGAACCTAGGTTTTTGTAACCTCTATCTTTAGTGCTTCCCTACTCGCGAAGTAAGAGAGAGGACTATGAGACTTTAGTACACCGAACCTTTTAAAATTTTTATTTATTCTTTTTTTTCTGCACTGTATATTTATGTCACTTTACGTTTTTATTTGTGACTAGTTTATGCAATTAGCACTAAATTTAGAACTTGAGATTTTCATTTAGTCTTTGAAGGGGTTTTTAAAATTCATATTCCGTTGTGCTAACTAAGTAAAACTAACTTGCTTAATTGCTTAGTAATCAATTTTTAAAAAGAAATTTTAAAAAATTTATTCAACCCACCTTTCTAGCCTTTGGGTATAATAATATTAACTATCAAGTGATTGCTTCAACAAGAAAAAAAAAAAAAAAAGCATTATTATGTGATGTATGCATTGTTTCCTTTCTGCAAAGAGTCTGATAAGGTAATTGTAGTCCTAATTTAATTTTTAAAATACTTTATATAATTAGTGGTGATTTTTAAATTGATTAAAATATTATATTTTAGAATATAGATAGTGTAAATAAAACAACATATTTACACCATTAGCTGTAATTTCAAAATAATTTTTTTAGAAACAGTTGAGGAGAGAATATGAGAGTTTTGGGATAACTTTACGTAAAAACAAAAAATAAAATCTTTATATAATAAAGAATAATGTGTTAATTCTTCTATTTTGATGATGACAAAAAATTGTCTAGTGCATGTTTTTTACATTACATGAAAATTGGATTTGGACATGTAAGCTTCATATTGCTGGAATTTAAAGGATGAAGATTTGAAGAATCTTAGGACATAAATGTAAGATCATTGTTAAGCAATAAATTTTCAAGGCTAATTCAACAAGATTTTTGGGATGACTAAGTGATTATAAACTGTTTTGACTTAAAAGTCTTTATCTAGTAGAAAAACAGTTTTTACCTATAAACATGGGATTGGTTTTTTAAAATAGACTCTTTATCTTTATTTTTTTAGAATGTCCTAATCTATTATAAAAAATTATTCTCACAAGAGTAGAGGGGTCTAGGTAAGGGAGAGAATAATTTAGTGTCTTCAATTTATATCATGGGCTGATATTTTTTGGACTTGACTTCATAACTTATCTAATGTCAACAAGAATCGAACTCTCGACAGACTCTGTCTTTTAATTACCTATGATAGTGGGTTTTTAGTTTCCTATCCAAAAATCAAAGAGGAGTCTTTATCCTAACAGAATTCTTACTAAGCTATTCCAAACTTTATGGGATTAAATTTTTATAACAACTCCTATCTAAAATCTAAATTAGTTTCCTAGACTAAAGGATAATAGGATGATCCATGCTAACAGTTTTGTTACTTCATTTCCTCAATCAAAGAGTTTTTAAATCTTGGACTTTCTAGTTTTTAACCTGAAAAGATTTTATAAAACTCTTCCTATGTTCATTTATCTAAAAACAAGGAAAGTTCTATTTTGATTATCTTAACTGGTTTTTATCCCATCTAAGTTCCTAATACCATGAATTTATTGTTGAAGGAAAACTAAAATCTATTTGAATTTCTTTTATGTATCTATCCTATATAACAGATTTTGTTGATCTAGAAAATCTGCATATTAGTGATATTACTTGGTCTTGATTGACAAAACAGATTTTGTGGAGTTTGAAAATCTTATATTTACTAAATCATGTCTTCCAAAACAGATTTTCAAAACTTTCAAAAAAAGCTTTAAAACAAATTTTCGGGTTCAGCTAACTTGAACCCAGCGGTATTTCTGAACTGCAATCACGAGATGAGAACGGAGTTCTATTCCATGATTCGAAGCAACTAGGAATTCACTTATTATGTTGGGAAACTCTCTCTCTTCATGTACTTCTGAACTTAAAACTCTCCAACAAATATGTTATTGACGTATTTAATATTCTCCATAAGCGCCTCACTTGGATACCCAAAATTCAACAATTTATAAGCTTCACTGCCAATGTCATCAAATTCGGCGCAAGGTAAAACAGACTCGACCCGGCCATATCTTAAGTCCTGGACATCAGTATGTAGTTCTGTCCAGCCAGCCACAATGTATGTCCCTAAAGCACGTTTCTTGATTAATTAATGTGCAAGGCTCAACGGAAGTTACAATCACTACAAGTAGCATTAATTAAAACGAGGGGCCACCAAGAACTTGTGGATTGAACGTATACAATGCCTACAAGTAGCATTAATTAGAACGATGATGTTACAATCACTACATGTATTTCAATGGTCCGGCCACCAAGAACTTGTATTTCAATTGGCCACCAAGAACTTGTATTTCAGGTCTTAATTGGTCCAACTTAGTAGGACAATTTTAATTGGGTAACATGAAGTATGTGTACCGTTGGGCCTACACATGAATAATGTCTGCTCTAATATCCTATCGCAACATCTAACTCAAAATTAATTAATAATAACTATTGTAACCTCTCGTATTACATCTTCGCATCTTAATTATCCAATGTGAGACTCTATATCTCAACACATCTGCTTCCACTAGTTAGGCATTGTTTTGCAAAAGTCTGAAGAGGCTAAGCTAGGCCGTAAAATAAGGCTAAGCTAGGCTGTAAAATAAGGCTACGTTGAAGGGGAAATTTCATGAATTAAACCCGCATGCAGTCAGGACCCGACATGTGGTGCGGGCCCGAGAAACCAAGCCTAGTAAAACCAAATCGGGTCGGTCAGGCCTTTAATAAAAAAGATATATATACATGTAGAACCTGTTTTAGGCCTGCAGGCTTAGCATGCATGCTTCAGGCCGGGTATTCAAGCTTCTTCATGACCCATTTTTTCAATAAAAGACATTATGTACACAACATAAAATGTAGAAGTAAATCTAAAGTAAAGTACAAATAAGTTAACTCTTTATATGATATGGAAATTTAAAAATATATAGTATTAAATAGATTAGTAAAAATACAATATATAATAAATACAAATAAATATATTTAGTGAACCAAAATACCTAAAAAAATAACTTGTATATAGTTAAGGAGGGGTAAAATGGTAAAAAATATTATACAATTTAAGAAGCTTTTTATTTTTTAGACTTTCAGGCTCATGCCAACCCCAATCCAAGTTTCAGGTCCAACTTTTTCAGACTACAGATTAGGGCGATCTTTTTGAAGGGAAAACAAACTAAGAATAAGACTATCTATGGCCTCGAGGCCAAACAAATCCAGGCCCAGACCTAAAGAATAATACCATGCAGTGGTTTCTTTTAGGAAGAATTATATTTATTAGTATATTTTTAAAAAATATTATAATAAAAGTGCATACATAAAATATATATAAAATTAGTACATATTTAATATTTAATTTCCAAATTAGTGCATTGTTATTTCTTTAATTTAGTTAGGTGATTTAATGGGTAGTTGATTCCAAAATTCAAAATTCAAAATTCAAATTAATTAACAATATTTACACCACCAAATACTCTGATATTTCTTTTCTTTCATCTTTTTCAAACCTCTTCCGTCGTTTTCTCTTTTCTCCATTTTCTTTTCCTCCGTCGCTTTTTTTCATCTTCTCTAAAACTTCATACGCCGCTTTCTCTCTCCTCCATTTTCTCCGCCACTATCTCGACTTCGTCTTCACGTTCATGGTGCTGTCAATGATCGGCGCCGTCATAACCACCGTCAATCCCTTTTACACTACTGCTGATAAGTTCATGGTGGCGTCAATGGAGTATTCACGCTCATGGTGGAGTCAATGGAATCTTCACGTTCATAGTTGGATTTCTCGATTTCTCCAGATAACCAAACACTAGTATGGAGATAACCAAACAATAGTATGTCGATTTTTTGCTGCATTTAATCTAGATAACCAAACACTAGTATGAAGGTAACAAAACACTATTATGGTGATTTTTTGCTGCAGTAAATTTAGGTAACTAAACACTAGTATGGAGGTAACCAATTCCTGAATGTGTAGTAATTAATTTTTTTGTGCAGTAAATTTAGATAACTAAATACTAGTACGAAGATAATCAATTTCTGAATGTGTAGAAAGCAGTATTAAAAGCTTTTAAGAGAAATGTGAACAGCATTAATTCAATGGAATAATTTAGTGATGGACATTGCTTTCAACCATAAAGTCATAACTGTTTGCTGTTTCATTTGGTGACTTTCCACTATGCTGACTTTCTTTATTTACGGTGGCTGCTTTTCCCGGTGCAACTTTCTAGAACTATAACAACTGTGTTTCGGCACAAGTTTTTGCTATCAACGTGTTAAGATTTTCTAATTTAAAATAAATAAATTTGAATAAAAAATATATTAAATAATATAAGTAAATTTTTGTTATACTCTTTACCAGCAAAAACATATTAATTAAATAACATAAAGTCATCATTTATTACAAGATATTCAGTGATTTAATCATTCGATATATTATACAAAGGATGCTAAAATAATATATCAGACGTTTTATTTGAAATTGAATATATACTTTTGACTGTATCGGGTATATATGTTGTACGGTAATTAATATATTATATATTTTTTTATAAGAATAAGTATAAGTGTATAATATTCAAATATTATATTTATTTTAATTATTAAAAAATAGAGTATGATATTAAAATTTACGTCATATCTCATTTTTAAAAAATTAAAATAAATATAATATTTAATTTTATGTTTAAATATTATATATGTAAACTTATCCGTTTCATAAACCATTTGCCCCTAAAAAATAGTATATGGTATCTCTCCCTCCCTCCAATTAAATACCTCCAAATTATATTAATTATATTATTTTTGTATAATTATTTTTAATTCCAAATCAAGTAAATTGGAACATTTACATTAATAACAACACTTAATGTTAAGAGTATTAATGAAATAAAATAAATGAGAATATAATTATTTATACCAGTCTATGCGCACACCTGCGATGCACGTGATAATTTCTCTAAATGATTAATATGTTTGAAATTTAAATTTCTTAACTTAATAAAAAAGAAAGTGAGTGTCATAATTATTTTAATTTGCCATTAATTATTGTCTCATTATCATTTTACCATCTCACCGCTACCATTAAAATTTTAAAATCTTTTTTGTTGATAAAACTAACAATGACATATTAAATAAACATAGAACAAGGTATAAATTCTTAATTAATATTTAAGACATATCTAGAAAAATATAAAATTATTTATAAAATTTATTATTTTAAAAATATATTTTAAATTTTAAAATATAAAGTAAATTCGGCCCAGTGGACTGGCAGGCTCAGTCAACAAGGAACTTAAATACTAGTCGCAATAGTTATCTACCTGTATGTCATCTTTGACCATACACGTAAGCCATGACTGGTCTTTTCATTGTCATCTAAGCATCACCATATTTAGTTTTAGGGTTTTATTGTCGTATCATGTCATAAATTTAAAAAAATATTATATTTTTAAAAGTTAATTTAATATTTTTATAAAATTAAATATAATTTATTTATAAAAATATTAAATTAATTTATAAAAATATTAATTTTTATATAAAATTTATATTTTTATAAAATTAGATCCACTTTTAAAAATATTAATTCTTTAAATTTAAACAGAATTATCATGACATAAATTTATCGTGATATAAAATAATTTTTTTTAAAAAAATCAGTCTCATTTATAAAATTTATAAATAAAAAAAATAAATATCTTAAAAAAATATTTAACTAAAAAATCGTACAAATATAAAAAATATATAAATATATTTGAATATATAAATTTTCACATGACTTAATGATATGTATTAACGGCTTTATATCAAGAAAAATTTAATAAATTATATTTATTTTATAAAATTATAATAATAATGCTATAAAATCTAAAATTAAATAAAAATTCACATTATCTCATTCTAGTATTCGTCTTTTTTATTTTAAAGAATAATGAGGCCTAATATGATTCTTAGTTGAGACGTTTCAAAAAACAGGCTCAAATTTGTTCAAAATAGAACCCTAATTTGTCTTTATATATACATCCAAATTTTAAATGGGATATGTTGATGCACTTGTCAAATCTCAAAGTGACAGGGTCAACTTTGAAATAACGACTTTCAGTTTTTGTAATATATCAAATTGTTTTAATTTTAAGGACTATTTATACATAAAAAGTGATTTATATATATCAAATTGTTTTATAAAAAGTGATTTATTTTATTTTATTTTAGTTATTATATAAAATCATATTCTAATAAACAACTAACAAAGTTGATAAAGTATTATTAATTATAAAATTAATTATTTTTACAATTTACATGAAATCATCAAATTTGAATTATAAAATTTATTTTTTTACTTTAAAAATTCAGAATAAAAATCTTAATTAATTTAAACGAATCTGACTTTTTAGGTTGAGGTTTCTGCATCATGTGCGCAAACCATAAATAAAAATATTAAATACAGCGTGTGGGGCCTCTTAATTGTTACACACAGCCAACTTACTTTTGACAAATTATCCACGTAAAGAATTCAATCCGTGTAGTCGTATTATAGTTAGTCATGCAAAATTAGGTCAGTTTGATTTAATTTAATTTAGGTATGTTAGGACTTAGTTATTGATCAGGCCAGGTTAAATTTTTGATTTTTAACTCACAAGTTAGGTTAAATTGAATTTGACGTTTGAAAAGAGGGTCTGTTGAAGTATATAGGTCAGGCCTTGGATAAGGACAGACCAGTCAAATCTAGTCCATTTAATTTTCTTTTTAGTAATTTTAAATATTATAAAACACTAATTAAAATTTTAAATTTAATTACTGTATTAATTAAAAATAATATATTATAAGTTATAAGTTACAAATTATAATAATGAATTAAAATATTGTACAATTTTAAAGGTATTATATTATTTTATACTATTATTAATTAAAAATATATATTTTATTTTATGAAAACTATTTTCTTTTCTTTTTATTATTTTACAAATGACTTTCTAGTTTTTACGTTAAGTATTTATTAAAATGAAGATGCAGTTAAATGTCTGTAAAAAATGTAGGTTGTTAGCTAGGTAAGAAAAATTCTTATATATTACACTACCTAACGTGTTTTCATAAATTTCTTTATTCGTATATAAACAAACATGTACGAATGAACATATTGAAAAAGTCAATTTTATTTGATTTATTGAATGATTTGTCATATAAAGAAAGTTTTTGTCTGCAGTGGGAGAATTGAAGTAGCGAAGAAAGAAAATTGTCAGACGGGGTCAGGCTTTGGGTGAACTAGGGCCGAGCCAGACCGGACTTTGACTAAGTCTGGCCCAGGCCGAATCAAGGCTGAGCTACAGGCCATTTGTGCACCACTAATTATAGTCATAAAATAAACAATGAAAATATGTAACAAAAAATAAGAAATAAATTTTAATGTGTAAATTATTCGGCGTTTGCAATATTTAGTACGTTTAAAATGTTTGAAACTCCAAACGCACTTAAAAATCTTATTTGTTTGTAATATTTTATTTTAATGTAGTTTATTTAACTCACAAATGCATCATTTGAATTTCAAACGCACTACACTAAAATTCGTGCGATGCGTTTAGAGCTGCAAACGAACCAAACTGTTCGCGAATCGGTTCGGTTCGGTTCGGTTCGAGTTCGTTCGGTTCGAGTTCGACTAGTTGCTTTTTTCAAGCCGAACTCGCACATAGTATCGAGTTCGATTGCTCGATCGAACATGTTCGCGAACCATGTGGTTCGGTTCGACTATGTTCGTGAACGGTTCGGTTCGGTTCGGTTCGAGTTCGGTTCTACTATGCTAGTGTTCGACGCAGCTCGGTTCGGTTCGGTTCGTTAGCTGCTCCAATTTGAATTGTATTTTTTACATGTTTAATATTTTTAAATTCTAAATACAAATAATTAGTTATTTCATATTAAATTTTAAAGTTTGTCTTATCAATAATTCTTAATTTTTTAGTAATTTTCTTTTTTTATTACTTAAACATCTTTTTGTTTTTTTAATAATTGATTAGAAGTACACATTTTTATTAAATAATTAATAAATAATAATGCGTACTTCTTCACATGTAATTTAATTAAAATAATTGTAATATTTTCATAAATTTTTTAACAATGATTGTTAGATTATTACAATTTATATCACTGATAATTTAATAAATTATAACCCATGTCATAAATCACATAAATAATGTCATTAATCTTCATGCAATGACAATTTGATATTAATTAAAGAATGATACAATACAATTGCTTACATTTGCTTAAGTTATTGAAATTGTCAAATTAAGATAGAGAATAGAGAAATCAAGTTATCAATATATCAAGACTTCACTAATAGAGTAATAATCATTGTTTACATTAACCTATTGCCCATAAACCATATAATAAAAAGTGCAAACTTGATTTTAAAAATTTTAAATTTTTTAGTGTTACAGACTTATAGTGTATATGTAAGACGGTGAGAAAAAATAATTAACTAACTTTGTTTTATACAATTAAGGAATCATATTTAGTATAAAAAAATAATGTTTAAAAAGTTTAATAATCCAATAAAGTAATGTCACGGTACCGTTTGCATGAAATTAAAATGAGTTAATAATTTAAATTAAAATAAGCAAAAAGGTGGGAAAAAAAACAAAAACACAAAAAAATCTCTAAATTACTTTGAGCCTTTGATATTAGAATTGTAGTTAATTTACAAAATTATAAAATTTAATATATTACTTTAGTTTTTTAGAAAAAAATTATTTAGTTTTAAACAATATAATTATGAAAATTATAAACTTTTTATAAAATAATTCTCAAGATTTATATTATTCAAAAGTTAATTACCACATTCCTTTTGAATTAAAAATTCATACTTGAGCAGTTGATCTTATTACTTATAAGAGAACGGAAGAAGTATCTAGTAGTAATACATTTCAAGGTTAACAACTTAACAATATTAGTTTATTAGATATTGAATTAATCTAAATCAACTAGATTCACATTATTTTAAATTTTAGAATTTTATAATTTCATTATAAAAAAATCTCAAATAAGACTCTTTTTATGAAATAGATGGAGTATTTTTTTCTTTTTGTTTTACCAAAAAGTAAAAAATATGAAAATATGAAAATAATTAATTAATTGAGGAAGTAGTAATATCGCCCTTTTTTTGGATTAATTGAAAGTAGTAATATTTATTTATTCTAGACTAATTAAGTAATTAACAATAATATTGATCACTACTACTAATTTAATATATATGAATATATTATAATATGATATATATTATATCTTATTTGGCTATTCCTAATTCCTAAATAAGCTCGAGTATCTGTGTCCCCTTAGCCTTGTAATTAAATTTTAAATTTTTCAAAAAAAATAAAAATATTTGGCCTAATTTTTGTGAACTCGAGCATAATAGACGAACTCGAGCATTATAGGCGAACTCGAGCATGCTCGCGAATTCGAGCATTATAGTCGAACTCGAACATGTTCGCGAACTCGAACATGTTCACGAACACTAACGAACCGAACTCGCACAAGTGTGTTGGTTCGATAATGCTACTCGAACATGTTCGAGTTTGACAATGTTTGGTTCAGTTCGGATCGTTTGCAGCCTTAGATGCGTTTGAAAGCCCAAACACTACAAACGCTCCCACCTTAAACGCTAAAATGCTAATAGCAAAACAAACTCTTAAAAGAGCAAATTCTTGATTGTTGAAAAAAAATTACTAATCTAGCTAAGACTCTTTATCATATATATTAAGATAAGAAAACATGGGTCTTGTAAATTAATTTTTTGTAAAAATTTGTTTTTATGAATTTTGGTAAGTATTTAAAAAATTCATTTTATCTTTAAATGTTGTTTTTCTAAAGAAATAAAAAAGAGAGATAGAGAGAGAGAGAGAAAGAAAATGTAGACCCTTATAAATAATCTGTTTATAGTAAGTTATAGTATTTATGTCTTAAGTAGATAAAAAATAATTTCTTCATTTTTAAATTCCTTACAAAATGCTCTTACATTATAAAAGGGAGGGAATATTTCACATAATTCTCCATATATAAAAATACATTTTTTTATATGTAATTTGTATGACTCCGACTTTTATGAAATACAATTTAAATTTTTCTTCATATATATATATATATATATATATATATATATATATTCTAAAACGGTAAATGGTTAAGTAAACAAATGTTAAGTTAAAAATATTTTGTGCAAATTTTATCTTATCGGGGAATATTCGTTTTGTCGGGGAATATTCGATTTGTACGATGGCGCTGAAATAACCAAACATTGGTGGACCCCACGACGAAATATTATCGAATATAGAAAACGAAATAAGTAATATTTTTAAATAAAAATAGTCAACGGTACTATCACTTTTAACTGTTAAAATACTATGTGGTAAAAGAACAATAACATACGGTATTACATAGTGTTTTATATTATTGAACTGATAAAATGACTATTGTACAATATTTACTTTATTGAACCAATAATTGTCACATGCACAATAATTCATATTATTGAACTGATAATTGTCACAGTAGTATATGCACAGTAATTCACATTACTTGATCAATAATTATCATTACACAGTAACATGTTATTTCTTTTACTTATTTTCTGCATTATTGTTATTTCTATTATGATATTGGTTAAACTATTGTATTCTATTATTAGTTGATTTTTTTGCTTATATTGTGAGTATTTAACTCAGAAAGTTAACTACACTGTATTTATAACAATTAGTCATAATAATAAATAATTGTGAATTATTGTTGAATAATTGAATTGATAAACTTATTTTTTTATATAATAAATTATATAAAGTTAATTGATTTATATATAGTTAATTATTTTATATATAACGTTAATTGATTTATATAAAGTTAATTGCTTTATATATAAAGTTAATTGATTTATATATAAAGTTAATTGTTTTATATAAAAAGTTAATTGATTTATATAAAGTTAATTGATTTAGGTAAAGTTAATTATTTTATATATAAAGTTAATTGATTTATATTTAAAGTTAGTTATTTTATTAAATGAATGGTATAAATTAAAGATAATGAAATGAACAATTTGGATTAAAATAGAAAATCTTGGATTTTGACTATAAATAAAGGCCCTTAAGAAATTTTTCATAACTTTTTTACATATATTTTCTTCCACTCTCTAAAAATTTATTAAGTTTCTCTCTATGTATGTTAGGTTACCTCATGTATTAGTAAATATCAGTTAGAGTGCTACATTTATATTCTAAGTCATTCATAGTTTTGAAATCTTTTGCATTCTTATTTGAATTCTCAAGTGAATTTTTCTTTTGTACAACAACTCTTTCGAAAAATCATAGTAAATTCATTATTTGTCATAATTTAATGAATTCAAAGCCTGTCCTTTTAGTTTTTCGTCTTCTACAACTTTGAAAAAGGAAAAAAAGTCATCTGAAGCCATCTTCATGTCTTAAAATATTAAAAAAATCATAACCTATTCACTTTTAGCTTTGAAAATTCATAACTCATTCATATTAACTTTGAATTGAGTGATTTTTGAGTTTATTTCGTGTATCTTTTCGAGAGTAATATTATTTTGAAAATATAAAGAGATTTTGAAAACTTTAGAAGACTCAAAAATCAGATTCTTTACTGCTACATAGATAAACAAGAAAGGAGTTGTTCGGCCATATATTTTGTTTCACAATATCAAGGTAAGGGGTATCATTCTTTTCATACTCGTAAAATGATATCATTTTTTTTCTTACTTATAAGTGATATCATTTTCTTTCATGCTCTTAAACTTACTATGGTAAGTATTATTCGGTAAGTCTTCCTGAAATGATTATATGTTCATTAATAGTTTGCGCTATATTTAATATCATTTCAATTGAACCTTCCTATTTTTCTGATCCTTTTTATTTGAACTTTAATCATTATTTTTGAACTATGGATATTAAATATTATTCTTGAATTTGACTACACATCATGTTGACAATTTAGACATTATTTGAATCTGTACAAAGTAAAATTGTAAACTTTCGATATTTAGTGTTTATCATGTTTCTTTTGTTCATCATTTATGTCATTGTTATTTGTACTAATCATCAAGAATCAAGTTGTTGTGAATATCTTTGGCCTGAGTGCAAAGATAATTGGTGAATATTTGTGGCTGGGGGCACAAATGATTCATGATAAGATAAATACGATAAAATTGTTGTGTGTCTTTTAGGGCACGTGATGAATGTCCTATTTGGCCTGGGGCAAAGATGAACTGTTATTTGGTATGATTATGACCAAAGGGCCGTAGATTGGTATGATCATGACCGTTGGTGTTATATTTGAATATCTTTGGCCTGTAGTACAAAAATGAATTGTTGTTTGGTATGATTATGACCAAAGGCTGTAGACTGGTATGATTATGACCGTTGGTGTTATGTTTGAATATCTTTGGCCCGTAGTGCAAAGATGAAGTGTTGACTTGCATAATTATGACAAGGAAATGTGAATTTGTATTATTATGGTCAGTGGTGTTTCAGGTGATAAAAGTTGATGATATTTTTCTTAAAAAGAGAAGCGAATGGATATCATAGTTTGTATGATTTTTTTTCCTAATGGTTGTTATTACTCTGCAGTTGTCGATCTAAACTTTGTTCAAGAATTTAACTGCAATTATTGATATAAAACTTGTCGTTTAATATATTCAATTAAGAACTCAACTGCTGAAAGCTAATGATAATTTATTCGTCATTATCTTAGTTATGATATTTTCTTACTAGGCTATTTGAGCTCACCCTTTCTTTTTATTCTATTGTTCTTCAGGCAATGAGGGTGTAACTTCCCGACTAGTCGGGGAATGAAGTGATTGTCCGAGTCTGTAGATAATAGTCCTCACCATGTTGAATAATAATGTAGCAATAATAGTGAAGACTTAGTTGTATATTATTGAGTTCTATTTTTTTTTTGTATTAGTTGTTGTGTATTTTGACATCTCAAGTTTGAACTGTGTAGGCATGAATTTGGGGGCGTCAAACAATTATAGAAGGAAATAATTGTGAAAGAGAATAATGTTACGTTTGCATTGAGTAATGGAATGAAAGAAAGAATGTAATGAAAAATAGTATATTAGATAATCATTTTAGAGGATAAATCATTCCAATAGAATGAAAATTCATTTCATCCCTTTGATTTTTATTACATGTGAGAGGTGGTCGAATAAAATTCATTATAATAGAATAGATATGTATAATAATTTTATCATTATATTACATCACTTATTTTAACCAATAATCAAATATATACTTAAAATATTTTAAAATTATTATATTATTTATTTTATTCTATTTATTTAATCCAAATGCATCATAATAGGTGAAACAATTATAAATGGGGTAAATGTATTTTCATAATCGAAACCATGTTATTGATACTAATCTTTAGCCACTAAACAAGTTTTATAATGTTGTTGTCTTATATATATGATAATTTATATATTTAAATATTATTGTATATTTTTATATTTATATGGTTATATTTATTTATAAAATAATAAAATATAAACGCTTCAATCATACGGATATACTAGTTAGATACCCTCAATATCTCCTTTTTACACACAAGTTATTTCTCTAATATATTTCACATAATTTATTCCTCTTTCTGCACTTTTATTTTATATCTAACTTATATCTAAAATGGAAAAAATATGGTGTTGAACTTCCGAATTTCTCTATAGGCTCGGAAAACATTATGTCAGAATTGGGGCACAAACCAATATAAGCAGGCACGAGGGTGTGGTTCGTTTTGTGGATTAGATTCACACTGTCCCACACTGACAGACTCCATTTATTTTAGAATGTTTTTATATTTATTTATTTTTTAATTAAATTTTTTATTTATATTTAAAATAAATAAATAAAATTTTATTTTATTTCATCTTTAATTCAAATAAATAAATTATACTTATTTATTTTATATACAAATAATAAAATAATAAAATAAAATAAATAAATCTAAAATTTTCCTTTATTTTATCATACCTTGCCTAGCCTTTGTTCTGTTCCTCATCTTTCTTTTTTCTTGGACCACATTTTTAAACCATCTACCACATTGTGGGTCCCTTCAACCCACACCCACCAAACGGCAATCACCCATTGTGGTGCAGTTTCTGTATTTGATGTTAACATCAATGGCGGCCACTACGAAACCCCAAAATCATATGCTCTAATTAAATTTAAAAGGATTTTTTTTAAATCTGTCATATTTTAAACGCTGAAAATAATGTATAATAATATTTATTTATATATTTGTACTGAATTCAATATATAAAAAAATAATATATTAGTGGAGTCCATGTATTGAATTTCGTACAAATATATAAATAAATAAAATTTACTCTTATTTTTCGCGCTTAGCATGTGTCCTAAGGACACATGCTAAGATAACCCAATTTAAAAATAAACTTTATCTAGGACATATGCTAAAAGGACTCAATTTAAAAATAAATTTTAGATAAATAAAAAGCAGTCGAGCAAAATAAATGTATATTTAATTACATTTTATAATAATTCTAGCAACATTTGTTGTTCTAACAACGACATTTTTACTTCAGCATCGTCGGTGGCCAAAAAAATAGTGAAAGAACTAACAGTTGTTCTGGGTTATGTGTTGCATATTTTAAAGATTATGGGGAAAAGCTCTGTTCTTTCATCTGCATATCAAAATCAAGGTATTTGAGCTCTTTATTTCCACAATCTGTTAATAGTTTTGAGCTATATGAAAGTCTCACCTAGTAATCCAATTTGAGCTGCTGCAAATATATGTAGGGTAACCAGGATTATGATCTCTGTATTGGGTGATTTTTAATTTGATTGATAGCACAATATCTAAAAATTGGGGATTTATTCAGAAAGAAGTGAACTTTACTGAGGTTAGCTGAGTTTTTGATTTTGAGGAAACATGATAATTGATTAATTTTGAATCTTGAGGCAGAAAAATTAGGTTCCTGGATTGAAGGAAGTGTTCTTCGTTCATATTTGTCAAAGATTTTTGTTAGATTTGTGTGTGATCATGGAGAAACAGGTTAGTTTCCGGACTGTTAAAATGGAAAAACAGCTGAGTTTTCAAGGAGTGATAGAAAAACAGCAAAGCTTTAAAGGGGTTATGGAAAAACAGCAGAGTTTTCACGGTGGGGTAATGGAGAAGCAGATGGAGAAACAGCGGAGCTTTCGTGGTGGGGTGGAAGTGGAGAAGCAGATGGAGAAACAGCAGAGTTTTCGTGGTATGGTAATGGAGAAGCAGAAGAGCTTTCGAGGGTTAATGGAAAAACAGAAGAGCTTTCGCATAGCAATGGAGAAGCAGCTTAGTTTTGGTGGGGATAGGAAGAAGAGCAAGGAGTCACCTGGGAAACGAGGCGATTCTCCTCTTCATCTGGCTGCTCGAGGTGGGAATTTATTGAAGGTGATAGACATTATTCAGAGGTTTGACGATAATGCTATAACAAATTTGCTTTCAAGGAAAAATCAGGAGGGTGAGACTGCTTTGTATGTTGCCGCGGAGAATGGGCATGCCAATGTTGTGGGAGAATTTTTGAAACATTTAGACCTTCAAACTGCGTCTATTGCAGCCAATAATGGCTATGATCCTTTTCATGTTGCAGCAAAGCAGGGTCATCTTGGTAAGGCTTTAATCGCGTTCAGTCTGTCATATACCATATAGTTTTGTTTTTTTGTAAGAACTGGCTGAATTTTTTGCGCTTAGTTGAGATATATTTGTTTATGTTTGCGTTGATGTTAGGATCATACCAATTCTTATATTGGCATCTGAAATAACTATGTGCTGCAGCATGACGTGTATCCATTTTCATGACAAATTATGCACATCTTTAACTTATTGAAGGTTAGCAGCTCCTTTTGAGTCGCAAAAACTTATCATCTTCAATACTAATTGCCTCTTCCTTCTTTATATTGGTTCCAAGTTTACTTTTAGACTGCTAGCCCCAACAAATTTATCTGAGAATCCGTTCCTGAGAGTGGTCTTGGTTCAGTGAATAAAAACTCAGTTTGTAATCTGCCATTTTTATTAAAAGGCAAAGTTTGTGGTGATTAAATCTAGTAGTCATCTTTTATCAACTTTTGGGAGACAGTTTCCACCATGAATTATAATACTAATTTTTTTTTTCTTTTTTTTTTAGCGGGGTGGGTTGTTGGGGTTAGGGGTAGAGGAAAGGAAAGAAGCCTTCTTGCACCATGACATTAGTAGACAAGATGATTAGAGTTGCCACCTCCTACCAGACAATCAGATTCTGTATGCATACTCATTTATTCTTTGAAGTGGAATGCCCATTGATACCATAGTTGTGCGAATTAAATGGCACATCTTCTTATTGATCTAAGCTGCATAGTGACTTGTAAGCTTTTGTATATTGACAGCTTTTATTAAATAATCTAGTATAAGTTTGGTCTCCTGTTTTAAGCGAAGGAGCTTTCTTATTCAATGTTTTCACTGTATGTAAGGTAGATAAAGGGACCAAATTACCCTAATTAATTCTCTGTAGAAAGAGGGGTGGGTGGGGAGAGATCTTCTATTATAATAAGGTGTTTGACGAATCTCAAGATATTATATTATAATAGAATAGATAACATATATACCCCTCTTTTTGTATGCATATATAGGCATGGAAGCCTTAGATAAACATTTGTTGATTGGTTATGTAATCGACTACCTGAGTATCAGCATACCTTGGGCTATGTTTGTTTGGAAAAAAATATGTGTGGGATTGGACTATTTGTATTAATTTAACACTACTTCGGACTATTTTATCCCATGATGAGAAATTATTAGTCTTTTAATGTTTGACTATTAGTCCCATAAAGCCATTTAATAGCTTAAAATGAGAGGGACTATTAATCTCACATCCATCATGGGATTATATAACCCCTCATGAATAACCTTAAGAATGATAAAAAATAGTCTATAAGACTATTTAAAGGACTATTAATCTCCCATCATGGGATAAAATAGTCCGGAATAATATTAAATTAAGACAAATAGTCCAATCCCAAGCATGTTTTTTGCAAACAAACATAGCCAAGTGTATTGAAAGCTTACACCCTTGAGGAAAATAAGATTAAATCATATATATTGGGGATCTAAATTTTGTTTGATGGATATAGGTAAACAAGTTGTTCTAACACAATGCTTTCTGAACTGTGCATTAAGATTTTTCTTTTAATATAATCATTCATGTCAATGTGCGCCAAGGTTTTTATTTTTATTTTTTTTGTCCGGTGTGATTTCTTGCTATTTATCCGCCTGAAACATGTTTTTTTACATGATTTTGCAGAGGTTTTAAAGGAACTTTTGCATTCTTTCCCCAACCTGGTCATGACCACAGATGCATCCAATTCTACTGCCTTACACACAGCTGCAGCTCAAGGACACATTGATGTAGTCAATCTCCTTCTGGATGCTGACTCGAACCTTGCTAAGATAGCCCGAAACAACGGCAAGACAGTGCTCCATACAGCTGCAAGGATGGGCTACCTGGAAGTGGCGAAATCTCTATTAAGCAAAGACCCAAGCATTGGTTTTAGGACCGACTTGAAAGGGCAAACTGCACTGCACATGGCAGTAAAGGGGAAAAATGTGGAGATGGTGCTGGAACTAATAAAACCTGACCCCTCAGTAATGAGTTTGGAAGATAGCAAGGGAAATACGGCACTGCATATTGCAACAAGGAAGGGTTGTACTCAGGTGTGTTCTCGTTTTCGTTATTTTTATTATTTTCGGTCTTTCAAATGTGTTCTAAGCAAGTATTAGTAAAACTTGATCATAATGATAAGATAGGCACTTGTAAGCAAGTACTAGTAAAACTCGATCATAATGATAGGCACTCCTTTGCTTTAAGATATTCTTTGCATTAAGATATCAGCCATTGGAAGGATCTTTCTGACTTGGTAATGAGTATCTAGACATTATTAGCTTAGTTTGGCATATCTCGAAACTTAGAAAAGCCTATGATTGAGTTTAACATTTATGTCAGAATTCTAATCGTTTATGGCAGATCGTCTCTTGCCTAGTGTCAGTAGAGGGAATTAACATCAACGCCACCAACAAGGCTGGAGAGACCCCTCTTGATATTGCAGTCAAGTTAGGAACTCCAGAGCTTGTTAACATTTTGAAGGAAGCAGGGGCAAATAATGGAAAACCCCCAACTGCAGCAAAACAACTAAAGCAGACTGTCAGTGACATAAAGCATGATGTCGAGTCGCAAATCCAGCAGACCCGTCAAACTGGCTTTAGGGTAAAGAAAATCGCAAAGCGGATAAAAAAGCTCCACATCAGTGGTCTCAATAATGCTATAAATTCAGCAACTGTTGTTGCTGTCCTTATTGCTACAGTAGCTTTCGCAGCCATCTTCACTGTACCTGGACAGTATGTTCAGGAGAAAACGGAAGGGTATTCACTTGGCCAAGCCCACGTAGCCAAGGATCCCGCTTTCATGATCTTCTTTTTGTTCGACAGTTTGGCACTATTTATCTCTCTAGCTGTTGTTGTAGTGCAGACATCTGTGGTTGTGATAGAAGAAAAGGCAAAGAAGCAACTCGTGTTTGTAATAAACAAGCTTATGTGGTTGGCTTGCCTTTCCATTTCAATAGCCTTCATTTCTCTCACCTATCTGGTGGTCGGGGCCCACGAGAAGTGGCTTGCCGTGTATGCGACAGTAATTGGTAGCTCCATCATGCTCACTACCATCGGCTCAATGTGTTATTGCGTCGTTCGCCACAGGTTGGAGGAGTCAAAGATGCGGAGCATAAGAAAAGGTGAGACTCCCCGTTCGATCTCAATGTCTATGGCATCGGAGCCAGAGATTTATAATGAAAAGTATAAGCGGATGTATGCAGTTTAAAAGGTATGACTTCATATGAAGATGGAATGGTCTCTTGTACCTATATCTATATCCTTCAATAATATTTAAGGTTCATGTGTGTTCGAGCAACTCGAGAGAGTTGCATCCACTGACCAAATTCAGAAACTTATACGTTGGTTCTGTTCACCTCTTGAGTTCCATAGTATTATTAGTGTAGCCAGGAGGTGAGATTTTGGGGGAAGCCAAGTCAACTGATTGTAACATGTTAGGGATCAAGTCGAAACTCTGGAGCTGCGAGAAGGAAGGTGGCAGCGGCTGATATATGCTATGGTTGCATATGAGTCTACTCTCTACATAATCCATTTGTATGTGAAAGATGTTCTCAAGGAATAACTGTGTTCTATATATATATATATATATATATATATATATGTAATAAAAGCTATTTTCCACGAAATTCTTATTTGTTTATCTGGTTATTAGATTGTTTTTCATTTTTTTCGTTTTGTGGATCTTGGGTAAGATCAGGCTGGGAGATTATATATGTATATATAAAATAGTAATACTATTAATTATTATTATTTTTTTTTTTTTTGCTAAAATTAAAAAAATACTACTATAGTAGGATTTGTTAGTGTTGGTGTTGAAATCTCTGTTACATGGACATGTCTAAAATAAAAAAGTACCCGTATTTGACATGACATGATTACGGGTGTGTTTGACACGATTATGGGTTCTGGACAGGCAATTTCATGAAAAATGAATCAAAATATTATTAAAGTAAATCTGTTTGTGTTGTATCCCATCAAGGAGGTTACAAAGCCCATGTAACATAGGTTGAAATCGAGCTGAAATTTGAGGAACAGTAGGTCTTGTATATTACTTGTGGTGTTATGATTAAGAGTTGAAAAGACCTTCAATCATCTTCCTGATTAGCTGTTTTGAATTACCCTATATCCATGTTCTTTAGCCTTAGGAACAATTGAACAAGTGATACGCAACTGCTTGTTATATGCTACACTATAGAACCTTTATACATTATTGAACAAAAAAATTGTCCATGAGAATTACACTTTCTTTTGATTGAGAAGCTTTCTGCTGAAGACATGACACTCCAAAAGAATTTGACCTAATACTAATAACATTTCAGTGTTGCGGTAGAAGGGAATTTGTAGATACACCTATAAGATATTGAGCTTCAAGAATCATGAGTATTTACAGTTGAGACGCTAACAAGTGTTGCCTGAACTCTAAAGAGGAAAATGCACGGTTTTTGCATCAGCTAGTAGCATACTTTATATGATATTCCGAGCTGCTCCATGTTTTCATTCTTTTTCACATCCCTCAAGAACCATGAGAACTTCGATTGTCGTCAATATCGGACGGACTGCTTTCGTGCCAACTATTGGATGGACTGCCACTGCGCCGTTGTGCAGACCCATGATGGCTACTTCCTTGGTTTTTTCTGGGACAGCTACTACCTTTTGAAGAATCAGTGCGGATTGTTTTGCATGCGAAGCGGTGGCGTACATGAACTTGATGGCTTTTTGTCTCAGTCGAACAGCTGCCCCTTATGATCACCAACAACACTACTTCCTTATCTCGGGTGTCTTCCGACCACCAGCTCTGTGGGACACCATCCACAAATTCTTCTGAGGTATGAAATTCCTCGTGGCGTACTACAATATCTGTAACTTGGTCAGGTTTTATGACCCCAGATGCTGGGATGACCTAGACCACGAATGGAAGACTTAGAAAGGGTATAAACTATCTCAAGATTATCAGGAAAATGTCGATATCCAGCACTAGAAAATGGAAAAAAAGATTTATACGACGACATAAAAGAATGCAGATTGCAACTAATAGTAATGCACGGATCCCTTCCTTAATACCTCCCATTCCATGTATCCACATACATCAGTACTTAATATCAACCCAACTTTGTCCTCTTATATAGCAACACTCGTACAAAATTACATCTCTATAACTGTATCAATTATATTTAATTCTACATCCATCCCAGAATAATTGTCCGCATTTATCTTTACCCATTTTAAGAAAGTAATGAGATGAAGTCTATTAACATTTAGCATAAAAGCAGTAAAGTTACCTCAAGCCAACGAGGAAAACCAAAGGAGCCTCTCGGATGATAATCCAGATCTTGTTCATCCTCCTTGACGGTAGTCTGTCCTTCACATAGAATGTGAAATATAGCTTTGTCTGTCTTGCTCTTGTTTGTGATTTTTAAACTGCACGTGTCCTGGCTTTGAAGGATTATTCGGTTGGTACTAACATCTGTATTTGGAACATAACATAACTCATCCCACAATGACCTTATTTCATCGTTTGAGTTGATGATTTTCCCCAACTCTTGCCTCCTTACCGATCTGTCAACATGAGCAATTTCAACATTGAATTTGCACCGGACAGGTTTATGATCACTTTCTACCACATCCATGCAAGCCTCATACCTGCCAAAATAGAAGAACAGTTTAAAACAAACAAAAAATAAAATAGAAAGAGGCTTAAGAGGAACAAATCGTCCATGAAACCTACTGTAATATTGAAGTGACTATAGGACAAACTAAACTGCACTCTAATGTCGGACATGACCGGTTGTCTCGATATAGTATCCTATCACACCAGGCAGGAATGCGCTTCTTCTCCCCAGAATCATATCCTGTGGAACAAAAACACAGTATCATTTACATTTTCAATATCCTAAGAACAAGCGTAACTTCTAAACTTACATTTATCTCAACCAACTCGAGGAAAAAGTCCAACGAAATATAATCTAACAATGTATTATACCTCCTAAACCAGGTTTCCCCCGCTCGAACTTGTAAGTAGGAGGAAATCTAATGAGGGCTTCCCTCATTCCTTGAAAAACTTTACCAGCTTTCATTTCTGCTCTTAGCTGATCCCTTTCTCGAAGCCAGTCGAAACTTCTTTGAGAAACAAGATCTCTTGCTTCATCATAAGATATTCCAAAAAGTCGATAATTGAAATCACCACAAAAGATAACTATATCTGCTTCAGCTAAATCGGGCTTCCCTTCATCAGGATTGATTTCCACCACCTGTCAAAGTAAAAGACAGTGTAGCTCAACCCATAATTTGAAATGGATAAAGAAGTCTATCAACCTCAGTTCAACGATGAATATGCATACGTTTGTACCACGAAGCCCTTGAGCGGCCGATGAGACACCAGCTGCAAGACAGAGGATCCATGGCAAGCCAGAACAATAAAGCAGCCAAAATAAATACGTGGAGAAGGCAAGAGAGCAAGACAAAAACAGGTATCGCAATATACCAGAAGCATTGTGAAGGAGGTTAGAGGACCGGCTGAAGACCATTGTTCGATATATATGATTAAAATCAGCATTGCGACGATTGACTGCTTCCAGATGTGCAGCAAAGTGACAGTTCACAAAACACATTATCCGATCATACACTCTCAACCTCAAACCAACACCACCCTGCTTAAGATAAATGGGGCAATGTAAATCATACTTAAGGAGAAAGAAGTAAAAACATAGTAAATTAATTAATTAATCATGATGGTTTGGAATTTGAGATGCAACTGGAACAAATCCACTCTTATTACAAATCTAAATGATGAACAGTCAAATAAGTGCCAAAGAATCTAAATCCATCATCTGGAGTTATGTGAATGCTTCCAGGACCCGATGACCACATACTCTTCTTCTTAAAGTACCTAATTGTGCAATCAATTTATAAAGAAACATAAAGGACTGGTTTGAAGATGGGATATGTAGAATTTCAACTCAGTGACGGGCTATTTTGTAGAAATGAGATCCAAAATCACTCAAAATGTGCACCATAGGTTCTAGACTCGAGTACATATCCTTATTACATAAATGCCTAACTTGCTGGGATTGAAAACATAGTTCCTTACTAATATACACTTTTGGTCAATGTCTGTCACTACGCCTAAGACTAAGTACAGTAGCAACTTGGAACCTCAACCAGACTGCAGAATATGATTGAAAATTAGAATTAACTCAGTTTCATGCTATCCTTCCTTTAAAAGTTTAAGCTTTAGATGTGGACAAACAAAATAGCCACATTTATGGCAGGCAAACGTACAGCTATGATGATATTTGTTGACTGTAGAGCAAGCTTTTCTCAACACTTGGTAACAAAGAATCAATATGATTTCTCTACAGTCCTTCAAACAGCTAGCAGATAGTGAGAAGAATGAAGGTATAAAGAAGCAAAAAAGTAGAGCTGCAAAAGAACCGGCCAAGCTATATGCATTTTTATAATAGAACTCCATCAGGAACAGAATGAACAAAGCTAACAAATAGCCAACCCATGCCTTTCATCTTCTTCAATGAGAAAGTAACTCAATTTCATTCATGAAATTTGGAATCTGTGAAGAAAGACCTACATACCTTATTACCAATTGCTCGACCTAAACCACATGCAACAGCTCCAGCATCAAGGTCCCCCACGTATGTTCTAAGACTCTTCCGCACCCTGGATGATGAATATCAACCATAACATAACAGATGAAGAAGTATAAATAACTAGCATCCCTTAGGAGATTTATTATACAGGAAAACAATGACGTCTTAAAGTAGTTAAGAACTGCAGAAGTGAGAGGCTTATTGTATGTGTAGTAAACGTTTTTAGTCTCCAGCATAAAAGTGAAATTAGACTAGGATCTTTCCATGATAAGTACTTACCAGATAGCTATGAGCAAGCCTGCCAGCTGCCTTGATCCTACACGTTCAAAAGTATCAACTTCATCCAATGCCTTTCCGATTGCATCCTGCCACCATTGCCCAATAGAACTCCCTTCAAGTCCTACCTACATTTGACTCAAGAAGTGAATAAAATAAAAAATCAGGTAAAAGACGTTGCAGAGGGGAATGAAGAGAGAGGAAGAGAGGAAGAGAGATTCAGTTGTATTCTTTTCAGTTCCATAACACTATTATAAGGAAGTTATCATAAACCAGAATTATGTCAATTTATGTTGGCAAAAACTTCAGATGTCATGGCACTCCTATTCGTTTCTACCAAAAAGCTAAACGAATCAATTACAACTGAAGCTTCAAAATTTCTTCTTTCAACAGTAAAAAATTTGTTACCTTAATATTCGTAATATGAAATGTTATAACAACTCCTAAAACAATAGAAAATTGAAGCAAGCTTGCTATACAGTTCTCACTGTAATTTGAAAAATCTAATCTATGAGCTAATACTGAATTTATGAATAGATCAAATATTATAAAAACTAACTGAATTCAGATTTCATGTTTTTAATGGAATGATAAAGTAAAGAATCGCATATCAAGACTGAACTGAGATTAGATTCATGCCAAAATTAAAATTTGTTGTATCAGTGGAAGGATAATATTAAGAACAATGTGGTAAACATGAAATTTAATGCAGATAAATTTTAACCAAAGAGTCATTCATCTTTTACATATCAAGCTAGGTGTCAAGAATCCCAAAGAATTTCCTGTTGATAACAAACTGGTCAATCCAGTTAAAAATGTTAAACTGGCTCAAGCTAATAATTGCTTCTGGATTTTTCATTTTATGTTGCAACTAAAATATGACCTGATTTTTCGACCACAGATGTAAATGAATTAAGATTCTTTTGATAGAGAATTTCAACAAGTGTAATTTTAGTCTGTAGAATCTCACAGTTTCTTTAGCTGCAGACATAGCAAGAAAGCCTGCGCCCATTTCCACTTCTTGCAACCCAACAACAAGAATGCCAACATCTGATAATGCAGACCCAACCCATGACATAAGCGCATCCTGAGAAGATTTTCCTTGACCAACATTCCAGGTTCCAACTAAAATTTTAATATTTTCTCGTCTTGCATAAATTAGTTCTTTCTTGGCCAATTCTGGTCGTATAATCTGATCAATAAGACCAGGAGATGCAACGCTCCATCCACGTATACCACCATGGGTAGCCAAGCTAAAAACATAACCATTTCCAACTACCAGTTTTATAACTGGGCAATTATGAGCAACCCAACCTGCAATCACTTTTCCCTCAAGATCCAGCACCTGAACCATACCACTCACGTAGCCAACCCATATACGTGACCCAAAAGTGCAAAAGCATAGCACTGCACAAGGATGATGATGGAAATCTTGCAAACGAACACCATTTCCATCCCACTGCACGATTAAGCCATTTGAACATCCACTATAAATCATTCCATCTGCGGCAAGCACTAGCGCTTCTGTTTTTTTAGCATCTTCCACAGAGCTCTTTGTTGCAGCTCGTCGAACAGCACCTGCAGCTCCCTTAATAGCATTACGTGACCGTTGCAAAAAGCTTCCTTGGGATTTTTCCTTTTTTGATTTGGAAACAAACTTCACATTCATCTCATCTTCGACTGCTTGGTCTTGCATTGATGGTACATCGACTCTATTCTCAATCTGACCGTCTACATTATAGACCTTCAAAAGTTCCCGGGTACGAGCATCCCTGCAGTTCACCAACTATCAGGATAGTTAGGACTGTCAAATCAATTTGAAATTTCTCTAGCAATCCACAAGCAACAAGGCATCTAGATTTTTATGCTTCATATTCTTAAACTTACATTTGAAAATGGTAAACAAAATATTGAAAAAGAGAATCATCATAAATTTTTGATAAGATGGATTAACTGTTAAATGTTATCAACCATATACTAACACATCAATTTGTGGAGAATGTGTAAAATGTTTTTATGTACCATAGCGAGAAGGATAAAGATGCAGATGCCCAAACTTTAGCTCTAACATTATCAGTCAACAAATTCTTAACATCATGAGAAGATATATTACAAACACCATTCACGGTTACTTGACTCCTGAGGTCAATGAATGACCTCTCCAATAGTAAAGCAGCCATGTGCCTTTCCTCTGGTGATAGAGAAAGAGATTTTTCAATAGCTTCCCATGGCCAGACCTTTATAACACCGCCATCAGAACCTGACCATAAATCACCTGAATTCAAACAATACAAATTTAAAATTGGTAAGAATTAATTTGAACTAATGATGTAAAAAAGTTTTTACAAGACATCCTCAAATATTTTGTGCACATTTGCTGCAGTCATACCAAAATAATAGGAAAAAAATAACATAAATAAAATAAAAATTAAAAAGCAGGTAAACTACTGCCTAATACACTATCATTGTCAAAACAAATATTATACAGAGAAGATGACAATTTGGCAGCATAAACTGTTTTAAGATTGTTTTGTGGATGGAGCTAACAGGATGTCATCCAGCACAACCCATATTCATAGGTACTAACATAGATGAGGCAGATAAAGCTTCAACTCTTAACATGCTTGTGATACCAATAAACAGAAACAGGAAGTGAAGCGAAAATATTTTGATAACGTGACAACTAATGGAACTGTTGTTGTCCAATATAACGGCTAAATCTGACGGAGAATATATATTCAAGAAGGTACTACAATTATAATAAATTAAGGTATGAGGAATTTTCCACTAAGGACCGCTCCAATTTCTTCTTAGTAGTCTGCTTCTAAAGAAATTTAGAACCGGAGAAACTGAAATTGCAGTGATGTTCAAGAATTTACTTGTTAGGATAAGGTCTTGAGTTCATTTTTGCTAGAATAAATTTACACCCAACTTTGCCTTCCATTTGGAAGATAGCCAACTGCTGAGGAGCCAAGAGGAAGAGGGTAAACAACGGAAATGCCATTACTTCGGTTCGTGGAATCAATACGGAAATGCGATATATATTAAATAAGCTAAAACGTGGTATGTTGGGGGTAGCTTTATATGGATGTTTAAAGTCAGGAATTCTCTTAAAATCCAAATGCAATAAAGCTTAAGATTTTAAGCTGTATGAACAAGTTGTTCGTCCAACAAAGCATTTAGTACAAATGTGATGTTTGAAGATCCAATACTAAAAGTTAAAATATTGATAATTATGCAATTGAAGCTAAAAAACAAAGAAATCTTTGGAGACCCTATATTTTGAGAAATGGTAACCATGTTTGGATATACAATTAGTAATACGCAGTTTGCTACGTCAGTCTCTTGCGACTCTGATTAACAGACCTTTGGGCACAGAAACCTTCAATCCAAACAGATTTCAGATAACTAATTATTATATTGGCCGACACTCTATATCTTTCCAATGTCATGGACAAATTATATGCTTTTTCCTCCATTCATACAAAACAAGTAAATTTCTTCATTTCAACTGATATCAGTCCATATTATATGAAAACTAATTGGTTGTTAAAAAGTTTTCCCAACTTTTCTCAGTTTTCATGTTCCTTTCTAATTGAATGCCATTTGGGATAATGAATTTACCATAAGAAGAAATCACCATTGAAGAAACAGGACCACGATGCGCCTGCCATGACAGCCTTTCCTCGAAAGGAGTATCACCCAAAGCCTCATCCATCTTCCAAGACTTAATCTTTCCATCTTTGTGCCCACTCCAAACCAATTTACACCCACGATCAATCATCAAACACATGGCGGGCGAAGTTGTAACAGATTCATAAAAAGGCGACGCATCCTCATCCCCTCTCCGAGCCCTACTCCCAATTCCAATCCCTGGTTCATAGGCATCCTTTAAGCTCCATACCCGAACCCCAGACTCCTGACCCGCCCAAAGCTGCGTCTCCGTACAAGCAATAGTCCTCAAAAATGTCCCCACCTGAGTCTCCCTGAGCGGGTGCGGCCTCAACTCAATGTACGGCGGTCGGTTCGGGTGGACGGCGGCGCGCCTCGGGGCCTTAAAAATCTCCGGCGCGTTACTATCGTTTCCCATAAACTCCGGCAAGAATTGGTCATCCTCCAACGAGTACTCATAGTGCCCGCTTCCGCCAATAACAGTGGCGCAAGGATCTCCTCCTCCTTCAATTGTGGTTGCGTAAGGGTAGAAATCATCGTCGGAGTCCGAGAATCCGTTGTTAGGGATTGCGGTGTCGTCTTGGGATTGCTTTTGGAATTGAGGAGTGTGGCGCTTGATGTGGGTACCGGTGTTTGTGCGGAGCTGGTGGTTGTAGGAATGGACACCTTTATTGCAGGGTGGTGGCGCGTTTTCCAACGCAGCGAGTGCGTTTTTGTCATCGTCCCCTAATCGTTGGTCTCCCATGGCGAAAGAGAGAGTATGGATGTTGGGGATGGAGCAGTGGGGAAATGTGTGGAGGAGGAGAGAGAAAGAGACAAGTGCGGGGAGGAAGGCGTAGCTTGCTGATGGTGTACGGACAGGAATGTTTCGCCATTTTGCAATGCAGCCGTCGCATGAGATCCGCCATTGTAGAGTTTGTTCGTTAAAAGTTAACTAGTCCCTCCGTCCCAAGTTAATTGTCTCTTACAAGTATTTATCCTTTACATTTTTGTTATTGTACTCGTGCATTAAAAAGAACAATAAATAAATTTATGTCATTTTAAATATAAATATATTAATTATATGAAGGAGTATGAATATCAAAAAAAATCTCTGTAACATTTTAATAGGCTCAAAGAATCACTGCTTGGTACTAATCATCATTTGAGATAAAATAATTATAGGAACTTGTAATGACCACGAATTTGATTAGATATTGTGATTATAATTATTAAATAATTAGTAATAAATTAAATTTTTTATACTAATTAATTGTGTATTAGATAATTAAATAGATATATTTGTGTATGTGTATATTTATTTAAAGCAATGAAACAAGAGCTTATAATTAACTAAAACAAACTTAATTGAATTATATTTTAAATTCAAATGGGGTATTAAACTATGTCAATTAAATTAACCTAATAGCCTATGTAATTAATTAAATCTTATCACATGTATATGTCGAGCTCGTAATAATATATTGTAATTTAAAAAGAGAATTAATATTTTTATAAATAAAATTATATTTTTATAAAATCTCATTTACATGAAAGTAAATCTTATTTACTATTCATATAAATAAAATTTTATAAAAATATTAATTTATCTCGTAAAAATATCAACTCCCTTTAAAAAATATATACAGATTGAGAGAAATGGAGGTTAGAAATCTATTTTTTTTTTGGCGTTACTCGTATTTTACTTGCTCATAAATTGAATTTATTATAATATGAAATACTTGATACTGCGAGTATTAGAAAAATAATAATAATCTTATAAACATCCAAAATTTAAATTTAGTTGTGTAAAAGTTGCTGAGAATTTATTAAAAAAATAAAAAAAGAAAAACAAAATAGTCTGATTTCTTATATAGTAAAATAGTCTGATTGCTAAGAATTTATTAAAAAAAATAAAATAGTACATTATACAGGATTCTTATCATATAATTGACGACTTTAAGCAACATCAACGTCATAAACCTTAACATAGTAGCTTTAAGCAAGTATCCAGTCGAGCTACATGATATAATTATAAATAAATAATATAAATTTTATTCTTACAAATTTTTTTATTTAAATAAAAAATAAATAAATAAGTGGGTAAATATTTTTAACTTTTTATAAAATTAATATTGACTTTTAAAAAATTAATTTTAAATATTTTTAAACTCAAAATTAACATAAATTTATTTTAATACATATAATTATAAATATCATAAACTACCTAAAAAGTATTATTAATTATAAATTTTATTATTTTTTAAATTTAAAAGAATTATGTCAATTTTTAATTTGAAATAAGCTTTTTGAAAGTCAATATTGATCTTTTAATTTAAAATAAAAGAAATAATTTATATAGACCAAATATAATTAATTATGACGCATACATGATAATATAATTATCACAAAAAAGAAACAACCGCGGTTATAATTTAATCTCAGCAGTTTTTATTAAAACCAAACAGAACCATTACTCCCTATTTTGAATCACAAAATATTATTTTAATCACAAAATATTTATTTATGTTATCCTAAATTATTTTGAGATATAAAAGTATATATATGACATTTGGAAGTCATCTGTTTTGATTAAAAGACTAACAGAATAAATATCAATTAAAATAAATAAATAACAAGCTAATAAACTATAATATTAAACAAATATAAAAGAAGATGGTGACTATTTAAGGTTACCTTAAGATCAAGAAGCTATAGTAACTTGCGGCTAGATTTGATGTCCTTTTCAGACCTAAATGTCCATTATTTATATGATGAACATGTAGGAGGGAGGGGGAAAAATCTAGTCTATTTAATTTTTAATTAATTATAGCAGTTGATATTGATATGATACACATACAATCGTGATTTTTTTTTAAAAAAAATTATGATAATTATCCACTTATTTATCTTTTTTTTGTTTAAATAAAAAATCTTGTATAAATAAAATTTATATTGTCTCATTTGTAAGTATATTATGTAACTTAGTTGAACATGTACTTAAAATTATGAGGTTGAAATTTTGGTTTTTGGTTATAAATGACTTATTTTTCATTGACTAACAAAGATGCAATATATAAATATACTAAAGTTACGTTTGTTTGTCGGGATTATAATTCTAAGGAATAAATTATAATCTCAAGGTTATATTTGTTTATAAAAAATACATTTAAGATAAAACTAGTAATCCAATTTAAAAATAAACAAGACAAAGATGGATTAATAGTCTTATTCCAAGTATAATCCTTATAAATAAATATAATTTTAGAATTATAATACTTACAAATAAACATAACTTAAGAGTACAAATTGTTAGTTTGTATTTTACTCCTTGTCAGACACGTGTCACACCTCTATCTTTAAAAAATGTGTATTTACACTTTAAATTTCTATTTTCATGTTAAGTTGCACCCTCTAAATATTCTACGATGACCGGGAGAATCACAAGTATGACTTTTTTAAGGACAATTGAATCAATTCATTTATCTTCTTCACCCATTATTTTTTATTTTTTATTTTCTTCATCTAATTTATCTTCTTAACCATCACTTTTACTGATTCCGATTCGATTAAAACCTGCAAATAACAAATAACAAAAACCTGCAAATAACAAAAATCCCATCTTTGCTTCTAGACTCAGAGTAAATGCTCCGATCAAAGTAAAATTACACATGTTTAATGTTGTAAGCTCCAAAAACAACTCAAACTTAATTAAATTTTTTTAATTAATTCTCCATTTTTGGTAAGATAATATGACTAGGACAGGAATTCAGAATTTGTCTATACCCACGGGTATGCAATTGGCTTTTCAAATATTAGTTGAAGCTGATAATAGAGAGGGGTATGAACTTGAAAATTATATGGGTTGAATAAGAACCTCCATTGGGAGAATTTCTAACAAAAAATTAAATTATAATTAAAGTAAGAGAAATGAGGGTGGAGGATTGGAGGGATGAGGATAGATAGACGATTGTACCCTTAAATCACTTATTGTTTAAAGTGATAATTGGCATTTTTGGTCAAAAATGATCGATAAAATGTTCGAAAAATACAACTTAACACGAAAATATCAAAATATTAACTTATTAAATCGTGAAATATCTTAATACTCAGAACAATTAAATCTTGTCTGTAACTATTATATATAAACTAATTTAGTTTACTCCAACATCTCAGCACTAAAATATATAAATATATTAGTATTTTCTTTCAATAAATTTAAACATTAATATTTTCCTCGAACAAATTTAAAAACTAATAAATCAATATTAGTAACAAACCTCCAACAAATTTAAAGAGAGATGTAGTTCCCATTATATATATATATATATATATATATATATACTACTTTCGATATTATCAAGTATTGAGACGAGAAAGATAATTTACATGCTGATTAGTAGTTGAGGGAAAGAAAATGAGTAACATGTTCATGAAATTACAAGTTGAAACATAAAAAATGTATGAAAACTTTATTATCGTTCATCCAAACATTTATCAGTTCGTTAGAGGTTTGAAATGCTGCCAAAGAATAGGCTTTCAATTCATGTTATTTTTAAACATAAAATTTTCATGGAACAGTATTTTTATCATTAACACAAAAAAATTATTCAAAGCCAAAAATGGGACAATAACGAGACAAATCTCCATTAGAGAAATAATTTTATACGCATCATTTATAAACGAGTGTTTTTACAGTATTCAATAAAAAACTATTAATTTTGTATTTTTAAAGAAAATCAAGTAATTTTGATTCTTTTACCGGTTTACGTAATATTATTTATCGTGATAAAATTTATTTAATAATTTTAGCACAATTAAAACTCTTTGATTTTTTCCGAAATTATAGAGTTGACAATTGTTTATTGTATAGTGTAAAAATACCGATTTACAGACACTACTTATAGAATTTATTTTCAAATCATTATTATTTCTTATCGTTTATTGGATGACAATAAAATCGAAATACAAGAAATACTAAGTACAACCAAATATTATCTTATCTTTAAAAATTCCTTTATTTGACCGTATTTATCCACTATTTGATATTTTTTATATATATATTAACCAAAAAATCATTAATCTTAGAAAACAGTTGATGTCAAAATTATTAATGATAAAAAATATAATGTTAAACTATTAATCAAAAAACTATTAGTATTGAGAAACTATTAATGTCTAAATTATTAACAATGAAATATTATTCATGTGAAAAAGCACTTAATAATAACATTTAAAAAATATATTAATATTAATAAATATATTTTTATTATTTTTCAACCCTAAATCTATCTGACATTAGTTGTTCGTCTTCTTTTATTCAAAAAGTATAATTTCATTTACTGCCATTAATAAATTTACCTTCACAAAAAAAAAAAAACAACTCATTCCGTTCTAAATTATTTGATCATTATTGACTTTTAAAAGTTAATTTAAGATATTTCAAACTTAAAATTAAGATGACTCATTAAAAATTATAAAATAATAAAACTTATAAATGAATAATATTTTTTAAATAATTTACGGTATTCATTGTTGTATCGACTAAAATTAAAAGAATTCATATTAATTTTGAATTTAAAAATTAATAATGATCAAATAAAATGAAGGAGAGAGAGTATAAAATAATCATGTTAATCTTCACAATTCACAACCATCACAGCTAGATCAAGGGATGTTCAACCAGTGTGAACTAGATCGGTACCGAATCGAATCGGTGTCGAAATCCTAAAAAACTCGGTATCAAAATTGGTATCAGTTGAACTAGTATACCAAATCGATTTTTATCGAAAAAAATCGATTATTATTATTATTATTATTATTATTATTATTATTAATACTAATAATAATTATTATAAAAAGAAATGGTATAATCGATAAGGTTCGATATATACTGGACCCCCAAAACGTCGAACCGATTGGTATCGGTATATCGAATCGGTATCAAACCAGTCGTTTTTTGTACCAAACCGACCAGTTCAGACCGATTCTGTTTACCCAAAAAATCGATTGTCCTGAAAATTTTGACCACCCCTAGCTAGATCTAACTCAACCAAAGACAGCCGCCAAATAATAATCGCTAATCAACCTTATCCATACCATCAGTCATTTCATTTTATTAAAAAATAAGTATAAGTATATAATATTTAAATATTATATTTATTTTAATTATGAAATATTGTATTAAAATTTGTGTCGTGCCTCACTTTTGATAATTAAAATAAATATAATATTTAATTATTATGTATGTAAACTTATCATTTTTTAAATATTACACGGTTGTTATGCTTGTAATTTGTGTGTATCTATCTATCCACTAAATATAATGTTTAAAGATTATATGATTATTTTATTTGCTTGACATTAACAAAAATTTGTTATCTAGAAAATATTTTAAGTTTAATTTTTTTTTTTCTCTCTACTCAGAGTATGAATTTTTATTTATTTTATAAAGAAGGAGATTTTTTTTTATCCTTTCTTGAAATTATGTCACATGTAATTTCTTTTTTATCCACGTTTTATTTTTAAAATCTCTCACATTTTTTCATTCATATTTTATAATTTTTATTTAAAGTTATATTTTTTCTTTAATTGCGCAACTTGTACCACAAATACTATTATATATAAATGCACTATTTGTCCTTAAAAACACATGTTTTGTAAGAGTTTAACAAATAAATTTGTATCAAATTGAAACTTTGGTTATAATATTATAAAAAAATTAATATTTTAATATGTCTGCTCTAATTCCTATATATATATTACTGTCACTCAACCATCCTTGTTGAAGGTGAACCATAAGTCCATGTTTTCAGTCCGCAGAACAATGAGCAGATGCGTGATGTGAATACAGAACATGACCGAAGCCATAGTTTTGATTTGGTGGACTCAAAATTCGTTATAAATAATTTAACAGGTGTTTGAGAGTAACGTTCTCGAGTTAAATTTTTTAAATTTTTATATATTTTTTAATTATATATATATAAAAATAAGTAATTAGTTGCAATAATAATATAATAAATAATAATATTATATATAAATACTTTATTGATCATTAATATACGGTTATAATATTAATATAATAAATAGTAACATTATATATAAATATTTTATTGACAACTAATACGTTTTTTTAATCACAAATTTGTTTAATAATACTTAATTTCTTGATTAATTTAAAAAATAATATAAATTAAAATATTATTTATTTAAAGAAGATTAAAGAGAGATGCATATATAAAATAGCAGGAGTAATATGTGTTTGTCAAAATTATAAAAAAATTAATTTAACCTCATATATTAAAATTTTGTATGATTTTGCTCAATTTATATATTACACCTTTTTAAATTTTTTTTTTATCAAAGTAATTGTCTTTCAGTTCCCTCCAACATCCCATCAGCAATAACAATAATATTATGTATGCAACACAAAAAAAAATAGAAGCATGGGTTCTATTTCAATATATAAATCTGGCTAATAACTTAACTTATATAGAGAGGTGAGAAAGATAATTTCCATGTTAATTAGTAGGTAAGAGGAAGAAAATAATTAAATGCTACTATTAATTTAGCTTTCAATTCAGATTTTTTTTTAAATATCAGATTATTTTGAAATGGGACTTGGAGACTTTTCCCTCCTGATATATTACAAATTTTCAAAAAATTTAGGTGTCAAACTGAAATTTCATGACTTTTTCAATCAAATTTCCTATAATATTCATAAATCAAATAATAATTATCTTATATTATAAAATAATTATTTTTTTCAATGGAATCAATTGACCCCGCATCTTCTTGCACGTAAGGGGCAATTCAAGTGCCTATTCGGGAGGTACTTATAATTGACCAACTTATAAGTACTTAAACAAAAATAAACCGTTTGGAAACAATTTTTTTGGACTTATAAGTTAGAAAAAAAGTCAAAAATAAATAAATAACTATTTGTTGCTTAAAAAATGATTTATAAGTCATTTTTTTTAAAATTGGTCAACGACTATGAAATTACATAAATGCCCTATTTTATTTTCTAATGTTCTTCTTATTGAGAGATATTTTAATAATTTTTACATTTTATTTTAACATATAAGTCGTTATTAGCCGAACGCATTCACAACTATTATTTATGATTCCAAACTTATAAGTAAAAGTAATGTCGAACACTTTTACTTATGAATCTACTAAAATTTTAATTTATAAATCAATTAAAATTTTAATTTTAAGTCAAAAAAATAATTCATTCCCAAACAGGCCCCAAATAGTCAGGTGTTGTTTGGTCGATTATTTTATTTTAGCGTGTTATATATATATAGTAGTAAATAGTAATTGTCGGCATAATGAAAAATTAAATTAAAATTTAAAAAATAAAAATTATCTGCATTATTATTAAGAAAATTATAAAATATAAAAATTATAATTATTATTATCAGTATTATTATTATTGATATTATTATTATTAATTTTATTATTATTATCGATATTATTATTATTATTATTATTATTATTATTATTATTATCAATATTATTATTATTATCGGTATTATTATTATTATTATTATAATTATTATTGTTATTGTAATTACTATTATTATTATTATTATTATTATTATCATTATTATTATTACTATTATTGTTAGTACTATTACTATTATTATTATTATTGTTGTTGTTGTTGTTGTTGTTGTTGTTGTTGTTGTTGTTATTATTATTATTATTATTATTATTATTATTATTATTATTATTGTTATTGTTATTATTATTATTATTATTATTATTATTATTATTATTATAGTGTAGAGGTGAATTTAATTTGGGTGAGAACTTTTTTGTGGGATGAAATGTGAATCATAAAATTAAGTTAAACAAATTTGAAATGTCTTTATGTTTTTAAATTTAAAATAAATTTTATTTTATTATATAGATATATAAACCATCTATCGAGGTGATTTCTTTCTCAGTCTAATCCCGTGATTTCTTTCTCAGTCTAATCCCCGTGATCCACCAATGATGATTTACATGAAAATTGTTGAATAGTAACTAATTTAGTTTCCTGATTCCTCCGCATTCTATATTACGTATAGGGGTGAGTAAGAAATCGAATTGCCTCCGAAACTGCACCAAAAACCGTACAAACCGCACCAATTAAAATCGCACCAACGGTTTCGGCGTATGTGGCGGTTTTAGGTGGTTGAAAAACTGCAAATACGGTTTGGGTTTGGTTTCTAAGCAAAACCGCATCTAAGAAACCGCACCGTACCATGCACTATTAAATGAAGTATATCAAGAATTACAAATATTTAGAATTATCCCAAATTGTAATTATCTCTATTTAGAATTTTCATATATAAGGATAAATCATTATTCATGTTTTTAGGTTATATTTTGCTTTTGTTTAGACAAAACATTATAAGTAAAATTGTGTATTATCAAAGTAATATTTAATATTGTGTGATGCTAAATTGTTAATTTAAATTGCATAAAATTTAATTATTTCAATTGGTTTTGGAACCGAAACCGCACCAAACAAAACCGCACTAAACGATTTAAAACCGCATCGCACCAATCACAAGCGGTTTCATGTGCGGTTTTGAATTTGTCAAACCGCACTTAAGCGGTTTCATATGCGGTTTGGGTTTTAAACCGCACCAAACCGCACCATGCTCACCCCTGATTACGTAATGTAACACAGATTTAAGGCTTTGTTTGTTTGACCCAAATTTTTTGTCGGAAAATATTTTGTAAGGAAATTGTTTTAAACGGAAATGACTTCTTCTTTCTTCCTTATTTGGCTACTAAAATGAAAATGAGATGGAAAAGATCACCATCTTTTCTAGTTGAATTAATTAAATATATTTTTTTCATGTACCGTGTCTCTTTTTTTAATATACTCCACATCATAATAAATAAATAAATATTACCAAATATATAATTTTTTCTAAGAGGAAAAAAATTGACGAAACGAGATTGAAAGGAGAGAAATATTACCAAATTTGAGAGTTTAGAGATGAAAAAGAGATACAGATGTGAAAATAGTAATTGAATTAATTAGGAAAAAAATGACTTTGCATGTCAAAGATGAGAAAATAGGGACTGCAATCTTTTACAAACGATAAAAAGATGTCTCATACAAAATTCCCCTTGTTATGCAACCATGAAACAAGCTGCAATGCTCAACTCCTATTACAAATTTGTAGTGTTCAAGAAAGTAGTTTCAATAATCCGAAGAAAAAGTAATAATGATTGCAATGTCATTAATATTTCTGACCACCCTAAAGAATAGAAAATCATATCTTTCTGCTCAGCAATATCCACAAAGCGGTGCCACAACTCAGCTTGTGAGATAGAGCTTACAATCTACATGACAAAGATATGACATTCGAGCTGCATATTAGCCATCAACTATCAGAAACTTATTGCAAGGAGGCAACATCAAAATGTTCACTACAAAAACTTGATGAGACAAAACAATTACTCGAAACTTTTAATCAACGCTTGACCCATTGGAAGCTCTTTCGTGCTTTTGCTTTACCAGGCTTTTTCCTTTCCACAACTCTCGAGTCCCTTGTCAAGAACCCAACTGCCAAGACATGACAAAATGTCCCATTAGGACATGAAAAGGTTGATATTAATCATAATTTTAACTTCTATATAGACAAGCTTGACAATTGAAATTAAGGAAAATTGATTTGCGAGACACGTATGGGGAACCAGCATACAAGGTAGAGTATCTTAGAGTTTCTATTTATTTATTTTTGAAAAGGTAGTGTCCCAGGGGTGAGGATTAGAACCAGTAACCTTTAAGACCTCAACTCAACTGTATCATATTCCTCGTGGTTAAACGCTAAACTTGTATATGTCACATAATTTCCTTTTGGTTCAGAATTCATATACATGCCATATTAAAATGGTATGTAAATTTATTTTTCAATTTGAGGAAGGCATACATGTTACAATTCAAGACATGACACACACAAAAATAAGAATAGATAGAAAAGCTCAAATCTTGTACCTTCCTTGAGAGGAGGACGTAGATCTGGTTCCCAGTTTTGCAAGGCCCTGCTTATACCCAAACGAATCGCACCCACTTGACCTGTTTAACGGAGAATATGTCATCCAAGCCGAAAACAAAACTAAGGAAGCAATATAAGATGAGGCTGAAAAGATAGTAAGCTTGATAAATTTTCCAACAAAGAAAATCAAGTAATTTCCACCGTCCATTAAGTTGAATATTTCTCTGGTAGTCAAATTACAATTTTAAAAGCCTTGTTCTCCTTGCTCCAAACAAGCCACAGGAGTCACAATGCCTGCTCAATAGATATCCAAAGCAACTAAATTCTTCCCCCCACCCCCCTAAAAAAATTTAAAGAATAGAACCTGTGATCACATTAAAAGTAAATATGTAAAGAATTGAGAAAATCACAGTATTATGATGTTTTAAATTCACATACAAAATTTCGCATAAAATCAAAAGAAGAGCGACTCAACTTTCTAATAAAATCATCATAACTACTGTGCAAAAACACATATCTTCTTATCAAATGATAAAAGAGATAATATCATAGATGGTTAAAACCTATCACGTAAAGGTCCTAATGGAAGTAACACCAGGAGAAGTATTCCTACTTTTTTGCTAACCCAAATTTTTTACCCTGTGCAGAGAAAAATTATTGGCTGCTCTTGGAGCAAATGAATAATTTGCTCCAACCTCTTACAACACCATGGGGTCTACACGGGACCCACCACTTGTGGACCCCATGGTGTTGTGAGAGGTTGGAGCAAACTGTTCATTTGCTCCAAGAGTAGCCAATAATCTCTCCCGTGCAGGACGCCTGCTCAGCTTGGCTGAACCAGAAGGCTTTTGAAGCAAATGAAGCCTGGTATTTGACTTTAACAAACTAGTTGATAAGCTGTGAGACCCTTTTAAGAAACTGATGGTTGAAACTGAATTAGAACTAATGTTCTTGATCTAGAACTTGGGTTCAAACCACTAAGTTTGATCCCTTGTTAAAGTCCATGATTTATTACCCCTGGGAACCTAACATAAACACATATCTTTATGAAAATCATTAGATGAACAAATACAGTTGACTAAAAATAGGAAAAAAAAATTTCAAAATAAAAGGAGTATAAGCAATGTTCTAAAATGAGGAATAAAAATCTACAATTAAATATACTAAAGGCCAAATCATAGTCTCTACCACCAATGACTCCACCTGGCATCTTTACAATGAATCATACAATATACGAGGACATTTGAAGGACATTCAGTCCAAGATGAAACTTCCACATTTCAATTGTTTATTCCACCTATTTATCTCCTTTGAATCTGATCACATTCAATTATGGTAACTCATTTATGGCTACTTTTTTTTAGTTTGGGTCAAAAGAATAACCCAATAAAAGATAGGGAAACACAAACAAAGACACTGTATTGACGGGGAGCTTCAACTACATGAAGTAACAGACTAACAGCTGGAAAAAAACAGGACGTACAAAGACCATACAGCATGGATTTTGCCTGGCATTGCCTGGCAGGGGAGCTGAGAGATTTGGAACAAATGCACCCAAAAGAAAAAGTGGAAGGGGAAAAGAATAAAATTGAAATGCATTTCTTATTTTCTATGGAGAAAAGACGCACACGGTATACATTGTTTTATGTTAAAAAAATTTCATATCAGGGAAAATTGAAAGAGATGAAAAAAAGAGTAAGAGTAATCTAGCTTAACTACTTAACTGTCATCCAGTAGTAACCTGAAGTTAACTAAACAAAAGTTGTGAAAACTTAAGATACGTAGATACAGGTCTAAGCTAATGGCTAACCTGAGAAACCACCTCCCTTCACAGTACAACTGACATCCCAAAGGCCCAAAGTCTTTGTCTCGGTGAAAGGGCGAAGAAGAGCAGCACGATGATCAAGCATAGGGAAGTAGACATCAAATTGTTTGTCATTAACTATAAATTGGCCCTTGCCAGGTTGAATCCAAACACGAGCTATACTGCATTTCCTCTTTCCTGTTCCATAAGCCCTTCCCTTCTGATCTACTTGCCTCACTCGTGCATTTGCAACTTCCTCCTGTTTTTGGCGCTCTATATCTGCCCTCGAAGATTTTCTAGTATTTTTTTCATAACGCATGTCCTCTATTTCACTTAGAGGGGGTAATCCTTGAACTCCTTCCAGATCCTTTAGTGCAATCAAACTATCCAACATTGCTTCTGTGATTCCTGATGCAGCGACCAGGTCGCCAAATGCACGATTTGGACCTGCAATGACAAATTGGATTGATAATTACCTTTACATAAAACTCTTCACAGTTAACAGAGAGAAAGTTATACCTCTCGCCTTCAAACAAAACTTACATGAATGTGTATGTATATATGATTATTTCTATTTAAAAGTATGTAAACAAATTTGATTGATACATACATTTCTTTTAACAAGGTATATTCAAATAATCTGTACTTATCAGGGAAAAATATTCCAATCAAATGTAGAAAATACAAATTTCAACTCATAGTGAATAACAAATAACAAATGTACTTTTGGATCAAAATAATAAGTTAATCATCGGAAGAAAACCTAGCAGAGAGATAGCACGGAGCTAACTTACATATAAGTATAACCTAACCTCTCCAGTGGACCCTAGAGCTTGATGATATTAGATCTATAGTGAAGTATTAATCATACCACTAGTGAAATTAGATAAAGGAGACTTGAAAAAATAGCTCAACTAATGCAATTGTTTTGACGCCAAACACGATAGCTTTAATTATCATAATTTTAACCTTTCAACATGCTTCCACATGGTTGACCTTTTTATCAAGCCACCAAATCGTTAAAAGATCACATGCTTGTTTTATCTATTATCCCCCAGCCTTTTAGTTAAGAAAAATTTCAGCAAGTGACTGTGTAATCACTTCAAAGCACGTCTCAAACCCATGGGATTGAAACATAAGTGGTTCTATCTTTAACTGTAAATTCCTCATACTCATCATACTCCATCAAAACAAGACATGTCCCTTCTCCTGACAGAATCCTATCCACTAAAAGCATCACATTGTGACATTTCATACAAATCATAATAACAATCAAACAGTTATCCCTTTCCATGAATTTCATTCCCACACCTCAAAAATTCTAATCAAAATATAACAGAAGAAATATTTGTAAAGTTAAACATTGAACAATTACCCCAGTTTTGTTTCTCTGTTTACTGCTAAAATGTAAAATGATATGAAGTTACTTATCATTAAAGCTAATTACCCACATATTGTTTCTGTGTTTACTTCTAAAATGTAAAATGATAAGAAGTTACTTATCAAGAAAATATGAAATGGGTATAAAAATTGAAGCTTGCCTTGAAGTACTGTAGAAAGCTCTTTCTCTTCCCTCTCAAGTAGCTGCTTCTCCTCTTCATTTTTCTCACTTTCTACATCAACAAAACCTCCATCACCAAGCCCACTCATCTCTGACTCACCAATATCGAAAACATGCTCCCCTTCTCTCTCTTCATCCACCAAATTCCAAGGCTTATCATCGTTCACCCCAATATCTCCAATCCCCTTACTATTATTATCATCAATCCCTTTAAATATATCATCGTCATCGTCATTTTCATTCTTCCCAGATTCAGCCAACCAATCAAATTCATTTCCACTCTCTCGGAAATCTCCACTATCATTTCCATTCTTCCCCGATTCAGTTAACCTCTCATCATCCAAAAATCCTTCGAGACTTCCGGCATCTTCCCCAAACACCGAATCTTCATTTTCAGAGGAAAATTTCCACAAATCGTGACCCCCCTTGTTGTTATTGTTGTTGTTTTGATTGGTGGAGAAATATTTGGGGAAAAAATTGAAGGAATTAGGATTTGGAATTGGAATTATAGGATGTAGAGAATGATGGGGTTGGGGTATTTTGGAGTATTGAGGATAAATTAAGGTGAGGAAACGGAGGTGAGAGGGTTTGGAAATGAAGCGCGAGAGCATATTCGATAAGCAGAGAGAACGAGGAGGAGAAGGAAGAAGGGCAAGGGTTCTGGGTTTTTGTCTGTTTGGGGAGAGGGTTTAGTATTTAAAAACCAATTTATTATTACGATTATCAGTTTGATATTAGTCACATCTTCGTTCTATAAATTTTAATTTTTGAATTAGAAAAAATATAAACTTATTTAATTTTAATATAAATAACTTCACATTTAATAAATTAAGTAAAAAGGCTATTAACACCAAGGCTTTAGCTTATGCAAAAACGAATCGAATTCAATATTAAGTTGTTCGTCTTTCGTTTATAAAATTTATCGAGTATGAAATAAAATTTAATAATTTATCGAGTATGAAATAAAGTTTAATTAAGGTTAGTTTAACTATCGAGTCAGGCATGATCTCAAATCGAGCTCGAGTAATTTAATTTTTTTGAGAGAATATGATTCGAGTATTAATAAAAAATTATAATTTAAATATATTCGAGTAATTTATCGAATTTTAAACTTTACTCGTATTTGAATCGTTTATATTTCGAGTCGAGTTAAAATCGAACTTTTAATCGAATAAATACGTATCGAGTCCAAACTGTTCTGCTCATTTTACAGTCTTCCAAACTGTTCTGCTCATTTTACAGTCTTATAAGAGGGAGAGGAAGAGAGAGAGAGTCACTTTCAAAACTTAAATTAATTCATATTAATTTAGAATTTTATAATTTAAAAAATTGACTTTAAAGTCAAAATATATTCCTATTCTAAGTTTGTTTTTCCTATTTTTATGCGAAAAAGTTGTACTTTATTTTTGGATGGAAGATATTTAACCCTAATTCCATTATATATGTATAGTTTGAAGCATTCTAATGAACTGACTTTATTTATTTTTATTTTTGCTAAATTTAAGTGTTGATTAAAAAAATGGGCATACCCCAAATCAATACTGTGGAAATATCAAAATCCAAAGCCAAACAAGGCATAACAAAAAGGGCAATTGGCTCAATTAGGCTGGGAAAAACAGACAAAGCTCAAAAATATAGAGCCTAAAAGGGAAGAAGGAGAACAACCCACAAGCTTCAACCACAAGAATCCCAGGACTGATCAGAAACCATGAATCAGCAAAGGAGCACCAAACCAGACCCAAAACCAGCTTAAATCAGTAAACACGATCACTACACAACAAGAAGCAAACAGAAACCAGCCCAAGCCACAACAGCCAACACAAGCCAAAATCAGCAGAACCCAGCAGGCCATCAAAGGACAGACCAAAGGAAAATACAAAACACTTAGCAGACCAGCTGTGGCGACCAGAGCATTTGTGAGGTTAAGTATAAATGGTATATGAGGGTTTGGTAATTACAATTTTTTTTTATAAGGACGGAAGAACGTGACCTTCCGAGTTTTTTGAAAACTATTTTTAGTAAATTAAATAAGAATTTAATAATAATAATAATAATAGGTAAATTCTTATTATAAGATGAAACAAGGGAATGAATAAAAATATATATAAGTTATATATATTTTGTAATATGTGATTTATGTGGAAGATATAATATATATATATATATATATATATTTATATGTGAAATATATATATTTATTAATTAATATATTATTTTTGAATAAAGAAAGTTATTTTCTTTTAATTAGTTAATGATGATAATTATGTTAATATAATTAAATGTAACATATAATAGTATAATATTTAATATTATATTAAATGAATGTGAATTAAAAGTATAGGATGAGGAACCAATATTTAATTAATAAATATTGTAATTAATATAGTCAAGTAAATTAATATTTAATTTATGGTTGAGTATATTAAATTAATATATTTTAAATAAGTTGTTTGAAACATTTTATGGAGAAAAGGAGATGATTAAATTAATATATTAGTTGTATAAATTATAAACGAGTGAGTTAAAATAATTAATGGAATGAATATTAACTATTTTAAATGAGTAATTCGTTACACAAAAAGTGTTAAACTAAATTAACTCCATAATTAGTAGAATAATTTTATACAAATTATAAATGTATAATTTTATAAAATTATAATTCATATATTGTTACGAATATAATTTGTACATGTATTAATTAATTTAATTGCATGTATTAGTGTATTATGTATATGTATATATGTATTTTATGTACAAGTGCATTATGTATCCTGAGAATTTGTGTGTAAAGGCATGAATGTGCTGGTTATTAGTTTATTATATTTAATGTATATATATACTTGGTATGCATTAGTGGAATATGGGTATGCTGTGTATTTTAGTAGCTGGAGGTGTGCATGTACTATGCCTAGTAAGTGACACCTAGCCTGGCTAATTTATGATATGGATTGTCTATTAGCTGATTACTTTGGTGAGTGGATTATCTCAGACAAAGTTCCATTCCTTCTCATTCTCTAAGTTACCAGCTCAAAGAAGTTCATTAAAACCTCACCAAAATGTGAGAAAACAGTAGAAACTGTGATTTCAAGCGGGGGATCGGAGAATTAAATTCAGCCATAATCAAATTGGAACAAGAGAATTTACCAACCAAGCTTCAATTAAGGGTATGACCTACCTATTTTCCTTTAATGTAAAGAAACTAGTTATGAATTCTAGTGATTAATGTTTTTTGTAAATTGATTGTTGTGGGAGGTTGTAATTGGTGAACCATGGAGAGTTCTGTGGTTTTAAGGTTGGATTGAGAATGGGAGAGTTAAGTTATGTTTTGGAACTATTAAAAACATGAGTTTTAAAGCATGCATGCATAGTGTTTGTAAAAATTACTCAAAGAAAATGTTTTCCAAAACATGAAATTTATTCATAGTTTTTGAAGTACAATATGTATGCATACAGTTTGTAACTCAAGTGAGCTTATTGGATGTGAAAATAACCAAAATTTGGAAGCTTAAATGAAATTTATTTATTTTTTGCAAATTTTCTGGAACAAGAATAGCACTGGGGGCTGTTTGGTCACGCCCCCAGCATAGTGTTCTTAACCAGACTGCGCTCGGGCGTAGTCTTTAGGCAGAAATATTGTGTCGAGGCGCAATTTGTTGGTTATAAAAAAAAATAGAGTTTCTAAAACGGAATTAATACAATATAAAATGATTTTAAAATGTAAACCATGGTTATATGGAAAGTCTAAGTAGGTTAATAATTTATGTATTTAATAATTATTGTATTGGGTTTTATAAAATGAATGAAGTTTTCAATAAAAGTTTTAAACGATTAATTGTATAGAATATCTAAGTTATTTAATTCAACTTAGAATGTGTTAAAGTAGCCTACATAAGGTATAAATGTATCGAATAAGGGATGAAATGCAGATTTCTAGATTAATCTAGTTATGTATTACATCTCGAATGAGATTTATTAACGCTTTGTAACCGAATTGTTATATGAAGAATAATAATGTGCGGTGTATATTAATCGACGGTTATAGTTATACAATTGGTGTTTGTTGAACATATCACATTAAACGCATATCGATGCAAGTTTTTCAGACTTACTTGCTATGTGAAATTTATTTTGAATTTATTACTACTTGTTTTTATATGAAACATGTGAAAAAATGAATGTGCAATAACTGTAAATATTGGTGAACAACATGAATGCAATGAATGTGATACGTGTTAAACATGTATTGAATATTGATGATTGAATGCGTTGTATACAAACTGTGAGGCATGTATTAATTGCACAACACGAAACGTATAATGTATATATATAGATGTACTATATGAGACACCTTACACATAGTTACCATGTATGCATGTATACTATGTGAAGCATGAAATGTGTTATCTGTTAAACTTGCTAAATTGTCACGCTCATTCTTGTAATTAATTTTGCACTTTTAGATCGAGAAGCTGTGATAAAGGTCTGAAGGAAATGTTTAGCGTTTTCTTTGGATTAGATGTACCAAGTCGGAATGACTTATTGTATGACAACAAATTATATTGTAATAAATTATTTAACGTTAAATACTAGATATTTGAATTGTAGTTGCATTGTAAACCTTATATTGATTTTTATAAGGAACTTTTATACAAACAAAATATTATTTGAGATGTTAGATAGTTTATGAACATGACTTGTTATATTAAGATGAATAATAAATGTTGCGATTTTGGACCTGAAGAATTATAAAGTTTTAAATGTTTGAGTTGTAATATATATATTGATATTGAATAATGTTATAAAAAGTTTTAAATATCACTAAATTTATCAATTTTATTATTGAATGATGACGTGGGGTTAGATTGAGGTTGGATCGTAAGTACAGAATCCAAGAATAAGAAGACTCGAATTCAGGAGCATCACACCAGCTAAAGCCCACATATACAGAAGAACCCCCCCCCCCCCCCCAAAAAAAAAAAAAAAGAAATAAGAGAACCATCACAAGAAAATAACTTATGAGGGCTAAGCTAAACTGGAATACACAAATTGAAATAGGAGAAACTAAAGCAAGAAGCCTTCTTCCTGAAGCCCCCCTGAACTATGCAGTCTGCTTTTAATGATATGAATGATCTGTCTGCACATGCTAGGAGCAGATTGGTAAACTCTGTCATGTACTTTAGTATTCTTTTCCATCCATATGTAATAAACAACTACTGCAAGCCCCAAGCATAAGATATTATATTTTAAAGTGGAAGTCTTCAAATGAGAAAGAAAAGAGATGAATGATGTAATGACCGAAGAAAATATATAATATTATTATTAATGAAAATAAAATTGTGTGAGGGAATGCGCATGTGTTATATTGATAAATTTAATCAATTCAATTAATTTAAATTGAGTATGATATAAAGGAGTCATGATGGATTATTAAAAGCAAGAGATAATTATGTTAAAGCTTATGTTATAATTAACTAAGATTAGATGATGTGCTTTGTGTGGCAAAATGAAAATTTAAGTTAATTTATGAGGTAAGTGTTAAATAATTTTTATGGGATCATGCTATTTCGTAGAATAAACATATATTAAATTAATCATAACATTAGGTACTTACATGAATTGAGAGAAGACATTTTGTATGTATCACATTTCCGTTGCACAAAGGGTGAAAGTCTTCAATTGCCCCTCTCACTCTTATGATGGATGTATGGGTGTGTATAAAATTCTTGAGACGATAATTGGGACAAAACCCTAACTGTTTTATTTATAGAATAGCTAAAGGTCAAAATCGTCCATCAAGATTATGAAACCCTATAGCTCATTATGCTAAATATTATCAGTAATATTATTTATGCTTCACATAATTACCAAACCCATAAATAAAGTAATTAAATTAATACAATATGTAAGACCAATAAATACATAAATAGTAGAGGCCACATTATAAAATAAAATATTCTAACATTCTCCCACTTAGCCAAAATACTCTTTATATACAAAACATAATGCTTACAATCATTAATTTGGTCAAACATTAATTTAATAGCTACATCCCATTCAAATAAAAATAAAAGCACAAATACGAATTAATACAATCTTTGTGTCACAATTAACACAAGATCTTTATTATTTATATAACTAGTACTTTTATTAAAACGAGAATTAACATTAAGCATAACAGGTATGAATAAAGTTTACATAAGTGGTAATAAATTAAACTCATTCATATGGTCTAAACATAACTGTTTGCTCATAAGTTCTCAAGTGCGCACAATAAAGAGAATAACAAACCATAAACGTAATGTGAAGTCAAAACAACGAGCTTAAAATTAAGTTATCTTACATCAAAGTAACTTACTAATAAAGACTACCAGTTAAACCTATGCCGGCAACATGCTCTAAAAAGAGTTTGGGTGGTAAGCCTTTCGTAAGTGGATCCGCTAACATATCATACGTACTAATATACTTAATGACAACATTTTGATCTTCAACTCTTTTCCTGACGAATAAGTACTTAATGTCAAGGTACAGTACAGCACCACTCGAACTTGTGCTGTTGAAAAAACTAACAGTGGAATCATTATCGCAAAATAATTTCAATGGCCTTGAAATGAAATCTACAACCTTAAGTTCTGAAATAAGATTCCTCAATAATATGACGTGACAAGTAGCATGATAATAAGCCACATATTCTGCCATCATCGTGAAAGTGGTAGTTAACTCTTGTTTATGACTTATCCACAAAATAGGGCCTTCTGAAAACATAAAGATGTACCTTGATGTAGATTTCTTTTTGTCTTTACACTTAGCAAAATCAGAATCAGAATAACCAACAACTTCAAGGTTATCTATTTTTCTGAATATAAGCATAAAATCCTTAATACCCTGTAAGTAGCGTAAAATATTTTTGGCTGCTTTCCAGTGATCTAAATCTGGATTTGATTGGTAACGTCAAAGTATACCAGTTATGTACGCTATATCAAGACGAGTACAAATTTGAGTATACATAAGACTCTTAACCACAAAAGCATAGGGAATAAGATTCATTTGATCATGTTTCAACTGATTCTTAGGACATTGATATAAGCCAAATTTATCACCCTTAACAATAGGGGCGACGGTATGGGAGCAATTTTGCATGTTGTATTTGTTAAGAACTTTGTCAATATAAGCTTTTTGGGACAATCCTAATATCTCGCGAGGCCTATCTCGATGAATTACAATACCTATGGCATAAGAGGATTCACCGAGATTCTTCATATCAAAATTTTTAGAAAGAAAACGTTTTGTTTCATAAAACATGTCTAAGTTATTACTTGCAAGTAGTATATTATCAACATACAAAATAAGAATAACAAATTTACTCCTACTGACCTTCAAGTATATACATTGATCCACTATATTTTTCTTAAAATTAAAATTACTCATCACCTCATGAAACTTAAGATACCATTGTTGAGAGGCCTGTTTTAACCCATAAATGGATTTCTTTAGTCAATATACCATATGTTCCTTGCTTTTAACCAGAAAACCTTATGGTTGTGTCATATAGACATTCTCATGCAAGTCACCATTAAGGAATGCAGTTTTAACATCCATTTGATGTAACTCCAAATCATAATGAGCTACTAGAGTCATGACTATTCTAAATGAATCTTTCCTGGATATTGGAGATAAAGTTTCATTATAATCCACACATTCCTTTTGAGTAAAACCCTTGTCAACCAATCGAGCTTTATACATTTCAACATTCCCTTTAGGATCTAATTTGGTCTTATAGACCCACTTACAACCATCAGGTTTAACACCTTTTGGTAATTTTTCAAGATCCCAAACATTATTAAGCTCCATTGATTTTAACAATTCATTCATGACATCAAGCTATTGAGTTGATTGAACACTCGTAATAGCCTCTTTATAGGAAATAAGATCATTAATCTTACTTGAATCATAGTCAATCTTATTAAGATATGTTATAAAATCATCAAAATTAACAGGCTTTTCAGATCTTTCGGACTTACGTAAAGGCTGCACAATTTCAGGAATATAATTTTCAATAATATGAGGTTCAACATTAGGTGGTGGCTCAGCTATCTCAGGGGCATCATTCGCCCCATCCTCTTGAATTACAAGATAAAGAACATAAATCTCATTTTCTTCAAGATCAATTATTTTAGGCTCATCACTCCCACTTAAATCACCATTCTCTAAAAACTCTGCATGCCTAGTCTCAACAATTTTAGTGGTATGTGAGGGACAATAAAAATAAAAACCCTTAGATCTATCAGGATATCCAATGAAATGGCAACTAATGGTTTTAGAGTCAAGTTTCTTTATTTGTGGATTGAAAATTTTAGCTTCGGTTGGACAACCCCAGACTCGTAAGTATTTTAAACTAGGTTTCCTACCTGTCCAAATTTTATAAGGAATCTTAGGGACAGATTTGCTAGGAACTCGGTTTAAAATATAAACAGTTGTCTTTAATGCCTCAATCCATAAAAATATAGGTAAATTGAAATTGCATAACATACTACGTACCATATCCATAAGAGTACGATTTCGCCTCTCAGCTGCACCATTTTGTTGCGGTGTACCAGGCATTTTATACTGAGTAACTATGCCATTTTCGTGACAACATAAGATAAATGGACCAGGACTATGACCTATATCGGAGTGTTTACCATAATACTTTCCGCCTTTATCTGATCTCACTATTTTAATTTTTTGGTCAAGTTGATTTTCAACTTCAGCCTTGAAAATTTTAAACATATTTAGTGATTCAGATTTTTCATTAATCAAGTAAACATAAGTATAGCGAGAATAGTCATCAATGAACGTAATGAAAGATTTGTGTCCACCAATTCCAGAAGAAAATGGTCTACATATATCAGTGTGAATTACCTCAAGGAGTGCACCACTTCTAGTGGTTCCTTTCTTACTACCTTTCACAAATTTTCCTTTTATGCATTCAATACAATGGTCAAAATTAGAGAAATCTAGTGAATGAAGAATTTCATCCTTTATAAGACGTTGCATTCTGTCTTTTGAAATATGACCTAAATGTTGATGCCACAATTTTGAAGAATTTTCATTATCTAGTTTTCTCTTATTTCCACTTTTAGAGGTATTGTAATACCCCAGATATTTACGAGATTTGTTGAAGAAATCAAATATGATTATTTAAAAGTTGAGGTAAAATCTAGTTTTGGTGAATGAAATAAGTAGAGATATGTGTGCTGTAATTTCGAAGATGAAATTCTTATAAGGAGGGGTGAATGTAATATCCCGGATATTTGACAAGACCTTTAAATAAGATCTTAGATGATGAAATAAAAGTTGAAGTTAGAACCTATATTCGGAGAAGTAAAAGATAAAGAAATTAAGTAAACATTTTATCCTAATCTCTGTGTTAATATTTGAATGCGAGTAAATGTGAGTTTTTAAATTTTAAAACCTAGAATTTTATTAATACATAATAAGATGTATATTAAGAGTAAGATAATATGATACCTTTAAAACTCAATAAACTATTCAACAAATAAGATTATGTAAGAAATTTTATAATGAGGTATGTGAGAAATTTAATAAGTAAATAAATTTCAAATAGAGAAGTTATTGATATGGAATTTTATGCATAATGATACGAGTATATTTGATGAGAGTTATCAAGTAGTTAATTTAATTAATTTAAATTAACTAAATGATGAAAATGAAAAACAAGATAAGACTATGTTACAAATTAACATGTCTTGAAAGTTAACCTTAAATGGTGAATGAGAAGATTGATAATTATAAAGTAAATAAAGAATTATCATGACATGCATGAAATATAATTAATTAATTTAATTATATTTGTGTAAGGTTAAATTATTTAACTAATGTGAATGATAGCCTTGATGAGCTAAATTATATATTTATTTAAGTTAGTAACATAATTAACGTGTTAAGAAATAATATTAATTATTATTGGATAAACAACCCAAGTTATTTAGTTAATAAGAGGTTGTGTATAATGTGAGATTATATAAGTAATTTAAATTACTTTATGGTATGATCTAAATTATTGAAATATTATAATAATATTAAATAATTATTTTGATAATCCAAATTATTAATTTGAAAGGATAAGGAAAGTTAAAGGATTATTGGATAAACAACCCAAGTTATTTAGTTAATTGTTTGATTTGATGATGATGACTGTTGTGCAAAAATGATTGTGATAAATGTGCTTACATGGTTGATTGTCAATGTGTATCTGTCAAAGTGCTTATGTGTTAATGTGCTTATGTGCTTACTTGATTATGTGTATAGATGTTCTAAAATTGCTTATGTGGTTAATTGACAAAGTGATTATATGTTAATCGAATTATGTGCCTACATGATCATGTGTATATGATATATATTACCTATTTCAAATACTGTGATTTACACACTTGTATAACACTAGTATGATCTTGTTGTAAACTATCTGATGCTTATAAAAGAGAATGAAAGTTATCTGGTTCAAATGTTGTAAAGTCCTTTTAAAAGATATGTGTGTACAAAGGACTTAGATTTTAAAGATCAGAAATGTTAGGTTGATCTTTCTGTAGGAGTCACTCTGCATAAAAGATGCTTGATATAAGCAGAGTAACATAAGAATGAATCATTGTTGTATTTGTGTATGACAGAGTCTGTAAAGTCCTTTCAATATATATAATGATGTAATAATGTACGAAAGGACTTAGTTAGAAAAGATCAAATCTGTTAGGTTGATCTTATGTTAGATCTGATCAGTCTATATGATCGTAGAAAGGACTCTACGATTCCAAGCAAAGAAGACTCAACGATTCAGTATGATTCGTAGAGTGAAATATACGACTCCTTACCAGGATAACTCTACGATCATCAAAGAGAGACAGATGTGCAAGAGGTCTACAGAATATACAAGCTAAATTAAAGAACTGATCAAACACAAATCGTAGAGCAGAACTCTACGATCGTAGAATAGGCAGCTAAGCAAGCCTGCAGTTAACGCAGAACTAGAGAAGAAATGTACTCTACGATATACACTATTTAGCAAGATCGTAGAGTAAACTTGAAAAACAAGCACATACAAGAACTTTACAATTTGCACAGTTAGAAGAAATCATAGAGTGAAAAGGATGACAAGACAATGCAGAAAATTGTTCTACACATGGAATAATCGTTGAGTAGAAATAAAGGATGTGCTAACGAAGACAACAACTCAACGAAGCATATATGTAGGTAAGTTTGACAAAAAGCTTGAAAACGAATAATCGTTGAGTAGAAATATGTCTGAATACTGATGCAAGAAGAAGACTTGATTCTTAGAATTCTCTAGAAGAGAAAGAAGCTGGTTATAAAGGAAGGTATCTATTAATCTTTAACCTTACCTATTGATTTAGTGAATCAGGTCGGATATGTTGTCACTAATATCATGGTAAGGTAAAAGATCTTTCAAGTCAGAAGAAAGTTCATCTCTCAAAGGAGGATCATAGAGTCTGTCAGGCGAGTATTGAGTATTGATATGCCTCTATATCGGTAAGTTTGACAAAAAGCTTGAAAATGACTTTATCGAAAAATCTTAAAACGTAACAGTCCGTTCCTGAATTTACTATTCACATTCCGAAAGTTGTATTCATGATCCATTAATTTTGGGTGGTAGGACTATGAGATAAGAAGAGATTCCAAGTGGAACGACTGAAAAATATTAAATGATCTATCCGTGGTGATTTTTCTTGTAAAACAGTCCTGCCGAAAAAAAAATATGAAAACCTACTGCCCAGAAAATTGAATGGTCTATTTTGGCCACTTATATTGCTCTAAAAATTCCAAAATTTTTAAAATTTATATTATATGTTATAAAGAAGCCACTGCCCAAAATTGAGCTCCATCTGACTTCGGATGAGGAAGTTATGACCCAACGATTTTCAAAGTTTTAAAAGGGTATAACTCCTATAATTTGAAGCATGTAACTCCAAAAATTATGAAATATTTACTGAATGTACTCTATGCTGACAGGAAGCTACCATATAAATTTCATAATTTTATAATAAAAACTAGACTTTTAATAATTACTGCCATTTACGGACAGAAATGGACTATTTAAAAATAGTAAATAAAGTTGGAAAATTAAACGAAAATTATTTTGTGTATGGAATGAAATGTATTAAAGATATCCAAGAGTTATAAAAATAATAAGAAAATTAAGTATTTTTAATACATATGAAAGACTTAAGAAAAATAAGGATAAAAGAATAAAATAATTATGTATTATTCAATTTTAATTAAATAATACATAAAGGTTACTATTTATTATTTAAATACTAAATAAAGTAAATAAAAATAATTTAATTAATTATTTATTATTTAAATACTAAATAATAAATAAAGTAAAGGTGTATATAAAGTTAATAAAATAATTATTTATTATTTAATTAATATTAAATAATAAATATTGGTGATTAGTTATCTAATTATTATTTAAATAATATTAAATATTAATTAAAGGAAACTTAAATTAATATGGTAATTATTTATTATTTAATAAATAAAGACTATTCATTATTTAATTATTATTTAAAGGATATTAAATAATAATTAAAGGGAGATGAAGTGAATAAATTGATCATTTGTTATTTAATTAATATTTAATAATAAATGAGGTTAATTAATTAATAAGTTATTATTTAATGATGTTCAATAATCATTAAAGAAAATAAGGATAATTAATTAATTAATTATTATTTAAATTATATTAAATAATAATTAAAGAAAAATAAGGTCAAAAGGATAATTGCTTATGTAATGTTAAATAATAGATAAAGTTAATTAAATTAATTATTTATTTAATTAATATTAAATAAATAAAGTGAAGGAATTCAGAAAATGATAAAGTGATTAGACAATTTATATTTAATTGTTAAGTCTTTAAATATTACTAAAGGAGTAAATTATTATTAAATATATAATGATAATAACAAGTGATGAAATATTATTAAATAATTAATAATATTGATAATTGGGTGAATATTATTAAGTGCTTAATAATATTAGTAACCAATTAAGATGTTGTTTAATACTTAATAACGTTTGTAATTGAGTGAGGTATTATTAATGTATAATAATACTAGTCGATAATTAAAATATTCTCTAAGGGTGATAATATTATCATATAATTTATGAGTTAGTAAATAGAGAATTATGTGTTGTCGAGTCAATTTATTTGAGAATGATAAATGAATACTTATGTGCGTTACTAATTGAAAGATAATCATATTAGGTCGTTCAAAGGAGGTAAATTGAATTGTGTAGGTATAAGCGAGGAAGCAATTCAGGCAAAGTTTTCAGTACTATGTGTTATTCTTGCAAACCTTTTGCTATAGGCATAAATTATTATGTGTGTATTTATTGTATGTGCTAACTGATTTCTAAATGTGCTTGTGTACAGTCATATAATGTTAATAGCTGATATATAATTAATGCTATGAGTTGAAATATGTTATATGATTTATATAACCTGGAAATATTAACATGCATGGTAAACATGAGTTAATTGTATAAATCCAAAGCATGATAAACATGATGCATGTATAAATGCAAAGCATGAAGCATAAAACATGAATTAAATGTGACCTATGTGTTATGTGATAACTGTTAGACTTGCTGAACCGTTATACTCACTCTTTCTATAATTAAATATTTTCAGCAAAGTGCAAGGAATTTGAAGATCCCGGTAAACACAAAGGAAATGATTTAAGTTATAATTGCTATAAAACCTTGTTGTTAGAGCTGTTTAAATCTTTTGATTTATAAATTGGTATTATTCTTGAGTTAAGGCCTTATAATAGTAGTAAAAGGCAGTTGTATATTAAAACGAGTGTTAATACTTATGAACTCGATTAGATTAGAGAAGTATGTAAATAGACTAAATATTTATTGTTAGATTGCGAGTTTTTGTTTGCCCACAATGGTTGTAATACACTAGGTCATGAAATATAAATGATCCGAGTTGTAAGATTTATGTAAAGATTGCGATTCTGAGGCAAAGTTTAAGTAAATGTTATAAAATTTTAAATTTACTGAGTTTTCAATAACATGATTTTATTTAATGATTGTGTATAATAAGGATAAGGTTGTTCGTTAACGACCAGGGGTCGCCCGTGGCCAGTGCGGGAATTCTCGGGGCGTTACAGATGTTTTTTTATCACTTTCATTGTTAACAAGGATTCGGTAAAGACATTATCCAAATTTAACTTATAGATGTTTCCCTCTAAAGAGTCAAAACCAACAACATGAGAGTAATGATAAATAATTATTTTATTATTCCCAAACTTAAACGAAAAAACATTAACGTCAAGTTTAGATACAAAAATTAAATTCCGTGTCATATTGGGAACATAAAGAGTATCATATAAATATAAGGTGAAACCACTCTCCAAAACTAAAGGGAGAGTTCTTACAGTTTCCCCCTTTTAAAGTGTCTTCTTTGAAAGGAATCCCTACAATGAATTAGTAATGTGAATCATAGAACCAGTGTCAAGCCACCAGGTATTAGAAGGAACGTCAATTAGAAAAGACTTATAAGTCACATAATTAAAGGACATACCTTTCTTTTTAAGTCATTCTTTGAACTTAGGATAGTCTTTCTGAATATGTCCTTACTTCTTACAGAAGTGACATTTAGGACTTGCCTAATATTTGTTACCTGAATAATTTGCCTTATTTTTTTTGATAGAAATTGACTTATCCTTATTTTTGAAACCTTTGCCTTTTTATGAGCCTTCTTCTTATGGAATCCAGTGGTAGTCATATGAGTAATATTAGGTTTTTTAACCTTAAGCCTTTCTTCCTCTTGTACGCACATAGCGATTAACTCGCCCATATTCTACTTTTCTTTCTGCATGTTATAATTGATCTTAAATGGATCAAACTATGCAGGAAAAGAAGTCATAATGGAGTGAACAAGAAAACCTTCAGAAATCTCCATTTTCATACCCTTTAATTTAAAGGCAGTATTATTCATTATTATAATGTGATCACGCACTCCACTAACCCCATTATACCTGCTGGTGAGCATTTTCCAAATAAGGGTACTTGCATGAGTTTTAGAAGATCCTTTAAATTGTTCCTCGATTGATGTTAAGTACTTTTTGGCATTCTCAAAGTCAGGAATGACTCCTTGAATGACTGTTATGATAGAGTTTTCATAATCATAAGAGACATGGGGTTGGATCTGTGACACCCCAGGATTTTACAGAAATTCTAAATAAGGATTTTGGATAATTAAGTGAAGGTTATAAAACAAAACCTAGTTAAAATGATTAAATATGATTATTATGTGATTAAATTGAATTAGAAAGTGATCAATGTGTTAGAAAGAACCTGTGAGGTTGAAATATTAAAGAGGAACCTATGTGGTAGAATATAGAAAAGTGAATTAAGTCAGAGAATTATGGAAACGAGAAATTATGATGAAAAGGAATTTTGAATGGTTATATAACGGATTTGAGTTAGATGAATTACTGTAATACCTATAATGAGGTAAATTGAGCAGAATTATGGTATGACGCTATGATGTGTCAGTAGATAATAGATTAATTATTTGTAAAAGTATATGTAATTGAATATAGAAGGAAGAGAACGATGGAAATGAGGATTTTATGATTAAATCGATATTATTGGTTAAATTGAGGTATGTAGTTTTACAAGGCGTTGAAATGGAAGGTATTACCCTGAATGTGAATAAAAGGGACGTAAATTGTCTATACGTTGAGAATTAGCTCATGTGTGTGAAGTAAATACGCCAATAGATGTTAAAATCGAAATTATGACATGTTGAGCTTTAAAAGATCATGATGAGGAATTTTGATAATCTGGTTGAGGTTCGTCTATCGACGAAGCGGTTTATGGAAAAGATGAGCTAGACATTTATATTGTGATGTTGAAAATTGGAAGTGATTTATTGTGGAATCAAAAGGTTCATAGAAATTGGAATTTAGGAAATAATATGGAATTTGACAATTATGTGAATTATTATTAATTAAGGAAATTCAATGTTCAAAGTGTGACAAGCAATATGGGACAAGTAAATTTTGAAGTATTTGATGATGCACTAAATGTCAAGCATGATGAAACAAGTTTGGATCAAAAAGGAATTCATTTGGATGAAAAATATGTAATATAGAAATTTTAAGGAAATTAAATCTCTAGATTTTTAGAGAAATGACCAAAGTGGCCTTAGCAAGTTAAGTATTGGCTCATGTGTCCCAAAGATGTATATGGACTAATATGTCCTTAGCTAGCTATATGAAATGACATTATTACCCCTAACCATGCAAGTTCTTCAGATCTAAGTATAATAGATATTCTACGTGAACTACGTGATAGAATTGAGTTGAATTGTGCCTACGTGCAACTATGTGATTTATTTGCTACATGACTTATGTGACATTAAGCATGGATATTAAGGTAAAGGATGCATGACGCATATATTAAATTGATAGCATGGAAGGTGTTAGATGATTAACTTGCTGAGCTTTATGTTCACCCTTGCTATTAACTAACATTTCAGGTAAAGCATGAGAAGGCCGGATGATCCGGTTCAGCTAAGGTAACGGAAGTGAATGTATGGACAATCATGAGGAAAATTTGTGGCATGTAAATTCGTATAAATGCAAGTTATGTAATAGTTGTTTTAAATGATAAATCGAGATGGTATAAGAAGATGTATGGTATGTAAATTCCTATAGGTAAATATTCATGTATGTATTATTCAAAGTAGTGACTGTAATGAGGTAAGGTTATGTTGTATGGTAAGTTGAGTTTTAAATGTAATAAACTCATATGTATGGATTAGTTATAAGCAGACATGACGATATATGGTATAGATATGATGGATGACTATTTGTAAATAAGAACAGGTACAGAACAAGTATAGTTAAACAAGGCCATGTATGGATAGTTCATGGCGAAATTTTAATTACAGGATATGTTGAATCGTGATATTATATGATTATGAAATAGAATAGATTCGATCATAATGGTAATTATTTGACCTAAGTTTAATGATAGGCATGTAAACGTTGCGATCCTGAAACAGGTAAGGAAAATAAGATAGAATTAAAAAAAAAAAGAGGATTGTATTATGGTCAACTCAATGGTTTTAAAGGTCAAAGGTTAAAGTTTAACGCACGGGATCCCGGTTAATAAGGTTTTAAGTTAATCACTATGTAATCCAGATATAATTGGACTTAATTAAGGAAGGTGAGATCTCGGGGCGTCACAGGATCGCTCCCATTTTTTTTAAATAACATTTTGCTCATTTGAGCTTGTAGCTGTAAGTGGAGTAGGAGGATCCACTTGTAATGCATAGTCCAAATCCATAACGTTGAGAACAATTTTCACTTGCTCTTTCCAAACAGTAAAATTAGTCTCATTCAAGGCTTCAATTCCAAAGAGATATCAAAAAATAGTAGTAAGAGTCAATGCTGAAATATGATCAAGCTCATAAGTATGCTTACAAAAAACTAAAAGAAATTCACAATGTATAACGATAATTAATAATTAATCATAATAAAAAAAAAACAACTGTAGGGCAAGCAGTTAGTTATATAAAATCTATTTATGACACCAAAAATAGATTTTAATGAGATGTTGGTGCATAATTATCAATCTTTCGTTGGTCCAATTAATAATATGCTAATAACATTCCCATAAAATAATGCACAATACATTTATCCATGCATCACCGTTGGGCAAAAATGAAATAAACATGTTACTTATGCAATAAAATTTCATTTAATAAATTCTAATTCTAATTTTTCAGTTGGGTAAAATTAAAATCTTCGTCAATTAAATGTAACATTATGTGACTTTTCTTAATCTTTAATTGTTTCAATTAATAACCATCAGTTGGGCTAATTATTAATTTTAACAATAAAATAGTCACGCATACACGTAAATTATTATGATCAAACTTAAATTTCTTTAAACATCATATTAATCAAGTTTAAAAATTAACATTATTTATAATTTACATGTAACAACTTAAAAGCCCTAATAATATATCATGTTCTAAAATCTAAATTAAGATATAAAGTTATGAACATGAATTGATTATATATAAAATAATCCAATTAATTTTAACTTGAATACATGATAGCATAATAATACCATATATCATGTCCAGTAGGCATAATAAATTCAATACATATAACTTTATTATCATGTTCAGTATGTTATGAAGTAAAGATATTTAAAGGTAAAACTAAACATGATGCAATAGAAGTATAGAATACTTGGTGTAATTTAGCAGAATACTTTGATACCTTTTCATGATAATACGTGTAATTTATGTATAGGCTTCACATATGAACTTATATTTTCACCCAAATATTCAGACATAGCAGTGGACCCTGACCAACCACATTAGGAGCAACAATCATCACAACTAAGAAAATTAACCACGAATCAAACCTTGGGAAGGCAAAGTGTTTCTACCAATGAAATTACTTTCGAAAATTCCTTTCCATGAAACATGATGAATTATTATATATCATATCAATAAAACAGTTATGCAGAATTAAAATTTCAAGCATGAAAACTTAATTAATTTATTCTATGTAATAGCATAACCATGTTCTAGATACCAAATGTTAAATAATTTTTATGGGATTGTGCTATTTCATAGAATAAAGATATATTAAATTAATCATAACATTAGGTAGTTACATGAATTGAGAGAATATATCTTGTATGTATCACGTTTCCGCTGCGCTAAAGGTGAAAGCCTTCAATTGTCTCTCTCAATCTTCAATTAAAATTCTTGATACAACAATTAGGACCAAACTCTAACTATTTTATTTATAGAATAGTTAAGGGTCAAAATTGTCCATCAAGATTATGAAACCCTATGGCCCATTATGCAAAATACTATCAGTAATATTATTTATGGGTCACATAATTATCAAGCTCATAAATTAAGTAATTAAATTAATACAATATGTAAGCCCAATAAATACATAAATAGTAGATGTCACATTAGAAAATAAAATATTCTAACAGTAAGTCCTATGAGAAGGTGAATAATTTAATTATGTGATTAATAGATTACCCTAGGTATTTATTTAATTGATAAGTCCAATGAGGGTACTTAAAAGTAGCCTAATGAATTAATGTTTACAAATATACTAAATTAAGTCTAATGTGCAATTGTAATATAGTTTCCACCGCTGTGGCGATAGTACAAAAATTAAAAATCTTAATTTGGGGACTGTCCAACCCTTCTTCACTAAAATTATCATAACTTCTTCTTCATTTTAAAATATTTTGGTATAATTCTTGCGTCCATTTTCATCAGAATTTCTCCCTCTACAATTTCTCTTTAGATCACAAATCAAAATTTCAAATAGAAGTAGCCATAAAATCGCTTGCAAGGAAAGATTTAAAAACTTTAAGGTTTCAAAACGACATATTTTGCGGTAAAAACCATAACTTCTTTGTTTTTTCATATTTTTGAAAGTTTCAAGTTGAGTTTTCTTTAAAACTCATATATGTAACTTTTTAGCTATAGAAATACATCTTCCAATTTGTGCATTTCAAACTACAACATTAAATAACACATGTTCAATTAGGGTTTTACCTATAAAGTTCAATATGAAATTTTCTTCCATTTATTTGCACATCACACATACCAAAACTTATTTTAAACATATCAAACCATGAATCTACCAATATATCATAGTTTTAAGCTTCTAGACCATCAAAATAACTTTTATTCGGTTAAAAATATCTTTTGACCATATAAAACATATACAAACTACAAATATGAACTAAAGAAGGAGATAGAGCACTTTTGAACCTTATGCTCTTTGATGCTCTTCTTCTCTTGGCTAGGAACTTCACTAGGGACTCCATCTTGACTATTATCTAGAAATCTCCTTGATAGATTCTCACTTTATAAGAGTTTTCTCTATTTTTCTCTAGAATGCTATCTCTTTTCTCTCTATTTTGCTCTAGCAAATGACCAACCAACACAAAGCATTGGTGGAACAATTTATTTATAGGACTTGGGTAATCCTTCATTAATCTTCCTAATCAACTAGTATTGGTCAATTTAGAGGCTAATTAGGATTACTATTTGATGGATTGACATGAAGAATGATTAGGTGATTAACTAGGGTGGTTGAACCACCAAACCTTTATGTACAAAAGAAGCAACAATGAGCAATCAAGCCATCCCATGTGGGGCCCTAGAATAGCCGACCAAATGGCCATTTTGGCTTTAATTTTTATTGCATATATACACTTATACACACACACACACACGTATATATATATATATATATATATATATATATATATATATGTTAACCAATATTTTGACTTCTTATTGGGCTCCACTTTGGACTTAGGAATTAAATAAGTTGAGCTTAATTTATTTATCCATTGGGCTACTACATTTATCCATTTAAGTCATCACACTTGAGCTCCCAACAATTAAATCAATTGGGCTAACTATGTCACTTGAAATAAATAAGTATTGGATAGTTTAAATTAATTTAGACTCACCATATATTATATATATGGTTCACTAATTAAATCATATAAGGCTACTACATTGGGCTTATAAAATAAACACATTAGTTTAATTATATAATCTAATTAGACTTGCTATTTATAAGTCTATTGGACTACTTAATTAAGTTAGTCTGTAAAACACTAACATTTAATATATCTTAGGTTTATTTTATTAACATCCTAACGCTCATACATACTAGTACCTTAATTTGATACCATAAATTTTCAAATAGTCTGTACCACCGCTGTGGCGGTAGTTCTGATTTTCAAATTTCAAGGAGTTTCACCGCAGCGACGGTGAAACCTACCGCTGCGGCGGTAGTGCTGATTTTTTTTCAAAACCCTAATACACATTAATATAAGTATTTCGACTTGATTAAATTTAATTAACTTTCTCTTATCATCAACTTGGGTTTATAATATAGTTACCTAAACACATACAATTATTCTCGAATTGAGATATCTTTAACAAGTCATTTATTTATTCATTATCATCAATCATACAAGTAATTCACTTATTCATTATTAGTAATTAAATTACTTGGACTCTTCATAAGGCTAAATCCTTAAATTTATTTGGACTTCTTTATTATTACCAACAAGACTTACAATAATTAAAATATTGTGTTTGTTTTAAATTCATTAATGGACTATATACCATAACTTGATATTTAAGTTAATTAGTTAATTAATTAACTTCTTGATATTGCCATTCTAAGCAATATTATAACTTCTCTACTTGCTAATCGTAACGTTAATTCATGACTCATATAATTAACTTAATTAATTATATTGAATGAATTTCTTTCTTACTCTATACTTAAACTAATTAATTTATTAACTTTATTGAATATTTAATTTACTTCATTCATTTTTTTGTTTGGCTAACAAACACAACTCTAGGTATATATATATATATATATATATATATATATATATATATATATATATATATATATATATATATATATATATATATATATACCCACCTTCACTTCTTAATTGAATTTATTTTCTTAATAAATTCTTCGCATGTATCCTTATAATGTTCTCACATTTAATCCCTAACAAATAAATTAGGTTAAAAAAAATGTTTGCTCATTTTTTATACATGTCACTTCTCTAACTCTAGATTTTAAACCTTAATATTTAATTAAATTATTTAAGATATTGTCTCCAAATCTTATAAATATCCAGGAATTACAAAATCCATCCAACAATATCCCAAGAATGAACAAAAAATTGACATTGAAGCCATGAAGACTTGGGCTCTCATTCTTTTTCATAGCCTTTAAAGTCAAAAGAATTTCAGCCTCCGAGACCTCCTTTTCCAGGTCAGATACTTGAGAAGCATTTAATGTTTTTGAAAAAATGGGTGCTAAGCTACGGAGACCCAGATAAGCTTCAGAATGGGAAACACCCAGAAGATTCTGAAAGTAGTTAACAACAACCTACTCAACTTCTTTTTGGCTAGAAACCAAGTAGCCCTCAGAGTTCCAACGATTCTTGATTTGATTGAAAAAGAAACCAGAATTAGAGTCCCTTTCTTTAAGCCATTGGCCTTGAAATCAACTCATTTTGAACACCATGAAGGAATTGCCGAGACAAAAATAGGGCCATCGTCAATATGACAGTCCTAAGAAGCCACGAGACACTCCCTGAACCCATCCAAATGAAGCAAATAATTAAAGAACTAGAAAACCATAGGAACAGAAGAGAGTGTAAAACCTGTATAAAGGATTGCAGGATAGTGCTTAGCGAGTTCCATAGGACCGAAGTGAGCATAGGTAGTGGGCATCAGATTGATCCAAATATCATTAACCAAAATTCTGCCGAGCTTCTTATAAATAGGATTGGAGTCTTGGGAACTCCATCATGTGAGATGTGCACCAGTAGCTCTAAGGTCCATGAGAAACTAGTCCAAACAGACCATAAAATCCTCATTCCCAACATCCTAAGAAGAATCCCTGCCTTCAGTTTCATTTTGGAACCTAGTCTTATTGAAGTCTCCCAAGATACACTAGGGCCCAGACATTCCACTGTGGAATGGATATCACACAGATCTCTCCAAAGAGGTCTTTGGTCCACAGGTGTGTGAAGAGCATACACCAAGGAGACAAAATATTGGAAATTCAGCTCCGTAGAAATAACACAACAGTGAATAATCTGTGAAGATTTAAACAAAATACTAACATGCCAGATATTAGGGTTCCAACCAACCCAGATTCCACCATTATTATGATACTCATAGTTAAACTCCCAATTTCATTTTCTACAAATTCTACTAGAGACAGATTTGCATTTTTAGCTTTAACCCTGGTCCACATCCAAACGAACCCTGCTCCTCAACATTCTACTATCCGTTTCATCCACAAGTTTTAATTTGCTCGCCAGGGGAACAGGAGGATCAGAGGGCAGTTTCCATATCATGCCCTCAGCAATAGGTATGAATGAATTAGAAACCCTGGTGGAATGAGTCTCAGAAGCTGCAATACAATCTGAAGCACTTGCCTTACCTATCCCAACTGTTATCCATTCTGATTCCTTAGGACTTTCCTTAGAACTATCATTAGAAACTGTAACTTGTGGTAAATCTGTCACCCCACTTCCCAAAATAGAAGCAAATTTCTAAGCCCCATCACCTACAATCACAGGATTGATATCCCCAGCAAAAACAAAGTATGAGTTTCTAGTGCAGACATGAGCTTTAGGAACCCGTTGAAAGTTTGAGTTTAGGCATTTAATAGAAGAGTGCCCAAGGGTCTTGCAGGAGACACATGAAGGAGGTTTATTGTTCTGATATTCCCCAATAACATCCACTATAACTTCTACATCTTCATCATTATTTAGAACTACGACCGGGAGGATTCTAGGCAGCTTAGAATCAAGTTCTATCTCCACACAAATACGAGCATAAGGTAACTGTACTAGTCCCTCAGTAACCTTGTCAAAGAAGTGTTTACCTATGTAGCTCTACCCTTCAATCCAATATAAGTATGGAACGTTGTGAAATTTAACCCATATAGAAGCCTTGGTGCAGGTCTCTTTAGTTATAGATATCCCCTCCTTCCAATGCTTTAGCAAAAGCTGCTTATTAGAAATGAACTAATTTTTCAATGTAAGAAGAAGAAACATAGCTAATTATTCATATCGAGTAAAATAAAAAGCTCAACCTTAAAATTTTCTAGCACGTCAAATCCTTTTTTCTAGGAAAAAATTATTCTCAGAATAATTATCATGTTGTGAAAATAAATAATGCCACAAACTTTTCATATGCTAAATGTAAAATTAATTATTAAGCACAAATTTGAACCTTTTGTATCTACAATTGTATATTAGTTAATAAATGGTTTTGTATTTAAAAATAAATAATAATAATAATAATAAAATAAAGGAGTAAGTTTCATAAACTTTGTGTGATGTGGCATGCTACTATAATAATAATAATTTTTTTTTATGGGTTATTAGCATCCAATAGAAGGAAAAGTAAGAACATAAAAGTCAGTAATTTGTATTACAAATCCCCTATTCAAACAAACTCTAAAGCTTCTAGGTTTGGCATTCTCTTATCCAATAATTGCAACAAAACCCAATGGAAGATCTGCAATCCACAACTGGTGAAATAGTCAATTATAGCAAGGATTGAATGGCCCTCTTCCACCTTCCCAGCTTCTCCCTCCCCTGCATCCAAATATGTTGATTTAGATCCCTTTTCCATATAAATATACATGACACAAAACTTAATCCCAGAGGAGAAAAAGGGGGTTTGGGGGTTGAGGGTTATGCCATTAGAGTGAAGCTGATAAAAGTATCTAACCAAATAAGCAAACTATATGCAAACCAAGTTAATTGGTCATATTGCAAGTAGTAATTCTACGCATTTGAGTCCGTTACTCAAAATAACCATTGCTTATAAGGTTCCAGTAAATACTCAGTTGATAAACCCCTATTAGGCTATTGATATAATATGACTTCTGCCCATCAACTACTATGATCCAATAAAAAGTCATAGACTTCTTACATGAGTCATGTATAACTAAATTCCTTGTGTTTTTTTACTTGGGATTTATATGAGTTAGTTGTGTTTATAGCATAAATGCAACAGACAAAACCCTTTTTTTTTAATAATCAATTTCTACAGATGGATTTCATCTTCTTCTTTTTGTCTTTTTTGTTTCCCAGCAAGAGACCTCAACATTTATAGAGTTGTAGTTGTAGTAGTAGCAGTATAAGATACCTGTAATAATACAAATAACACCAAATCAAGCTATTCACAAATTTAAAGGTCAGATGGATTAATAAAGATTATTATTTCTATACCCAGAAGGAGAGGACATTATGGTGTAAAATAATCACAAGATGTATTAGAAAATTGTTAGTATAGGTATCAAGTCGAGCAATATGGTCCAGCTTTGGGTTGCAGGTGCTTCACAGACAACTTTGGTCCAAACATTACAATCTTTCTTCCAGGAACATCTCAACTCTGACAAACCCTAACAAGCTCTTTATTCTCGCATTTTCCTACAGATCCATCAATTGCCATACTCTCACGTTTATTGGGCATCACAAGGTACATATGTTTTATTATGTAAGCAGCAAAAAAGTTTGGCAAATACATACACATGTATACATTTGATTCAATTAATATCACTATTACAATCCGATTCATCATCAATTATACACACACACACACATATATATACACATATATAATACTAATTATAAAGGGTAATTCTGGTCCCAAGTATGAGTAATGGAACCAATGACCTTGAGGCAGTGCTATTAAAGGCACGATGTGCATCGAGGCGCAAAGGTCTCCCTGGGGCCTAGGCGTGAGGCACACGCCTTATCGAAGTGAGGCGCACATACTCAAAAAATATAAAAATATGCCTAAAGCCATATCTAAATTTATTATATAAGCTCCTAAACAATAACAACTTATAAAAAATGTATTCATGAACTAAAAAGTATCAAACATGTTGTCACTTACTTCATCAAGTAGATAATTCAGTAAAAATAACTCTAATTAATAATAATAATCTTATTATAACGTGAATAATATAATCAATTAAATTACAATAAAATGAAAACTTGAACAAATGTAACAAATAATAATCTTATCAAAGCCCGAATAAAAGTATAATTTCATATTATAAATTATAATTTAAAGAAAATAATTCTGAACTATAGTTATTAACTACATATTTTATTAAATTTTGGACAATGGTTCATGTGTTGTTTGGAATTTGGACTAAATGGAAGTCATCTAAAAATTGCCCAACAAACAAAAAATAAAATAATTGAAAAAATTATTGTCATCCATCAAGATAATTCTTCTTAATAATCAACCCATTATAGATTTTTTTGTCTTTTCATTTGTTTTTGTTAAGTTCAAAGTGAGTATGAATGTCTCAGATCATAAAAGATTATAAAATTGGACAATTGAGATTAATTTGGGTGAGTTTTCAAAAAGGCGAGCGTCTCATGCGCCTCGTGTGCGCCTCATTTAAGGCGGCTCGTCTCAAGCAAAGTGAGGCCCAAAAGTGCACCTCGTGCGCGCCTTTAACAACTATGCCTTGAGGCTAATTACTCCTACAAAGAAACTTATCAAAATAACATAAATCCAACATATGACTTGACTACAAAATAATGTCACAGGCGTGACTTATATAGTAAACATTGCATAACTCTTACTTGTTCTCTAGAGATAAAGTGTATTTGTATTTTTTGTGGCATGGGGAATTGCAGGTGGGGGAACATGGAAAAATATGACAGAAGGTAACATCAATAATAACACTTATCTTTATCTTAAGAGGAATCATACGCATATCTTGTTGAACAAAACAACATTTATTGTTTGTTATTTCTAATTTGCATACCTTGCGAGGTCCAATCGATAACTCATTTTCCAAAACAGATATTGCCTTAAAACCCACGGGGTGCAGCACTTCTTCATAACTATGTACATGAAAATCAACATTAGGTTATGTGCCAGTCCAATCTCATATTGGTAAACAAATATATCTCCTAAACATAAAAAAAAATAAAAAATTAACTGTAAACAGTCTGAGATGAAAAGGACTAACAAAACTCCAATTCTTCTGGATAAAAATAGATTAAAGTCGAGAATTACTCTTCAACAGATACTTTATACGGGGGTCCACCAACATGATCGCTAATCTGCAAAAAGGAAAAAAAGAAATACTTTGAGTACAATTATTGACATCTTATTATGCACCTATATTCTAAAGATCAACTTGAATCTTGATTAGAATAGAACAAGTAATTGGGCATAGTATAGTGTAAGGAAGTTTTTTGGGGGGTGCGAGAGATATTTAGTATAGTTGAAAACCGGAAACATCAGTGTTATGAGCTCTCCATCTGGCTTCAGAAGATCTTGAATTCGGCTTGCCCAAGCTGATCTCATATCCGGTTCGATAGCACAAAAGAACCTGCAAAATTTCCCTGGGGATGTGAACAAGACAAACTGATACTTCCGACATTATAATTGAACTTGGATCTAGACTTACGTATAGTCGAATACAAGATCAAACAACTCAGTTGGATGCCAGGTGAAGAAGTTCGTCTTTATAAAGGTGTGATGATCAGCATTTGTTGATGAGGAAGACAACTGTCTTGATGTTCAGAAATACACAAAACATTTCCCAAGAAAGCATTAGATCGATGAATTATATACCAAGACTCTAGGTGGCATAAGTTTAAAGTAAATAAGTTTCCATGTTTTTTGGTCTTGCACAACTGTTTTTATATTCAAAAACACCACTCAATTACTTTGCACTTTGCAGTTTGCACATGCTGAGTAAAAGTGTAAATCTCCCTCTGTTCTAAAAATATAATATCAAGTTTGACTTTTTGAAATTAATTTGAAATATAAATTCAAAATTAATATGAAATCGTTTAGTTTTAGGCAATAAAATTATGCAAATCGTGAACTATCTAATAAGTACTACTAATTACAAAATTTATGTTATCAGAATTTAATGAACCACATCAATTTTCGATTGAAAATATTTCAAAGTGACTTTAAAAGTTCAATATTGATCTTATATTTTGGAATGGATAGATTGTTTAAATCCTCTACAAAGATTTTGATCACAGATTGGGGCAGTAGAGTAGACATTACAACTGACTTAATATTCTATTCGCCCTCAATTATCACTGAGCACAATATTCCTGCAGTCACATTTAGGGGCACAGAATATAAGGAGCACAAGGACATTAGTTGAACTATAGCTCCATATTAATAAAATATTGATATGTTAGATATTTTATTTTATTTTGTTTTTTATGACTGTAGAACCTGGAGCCACTACCTTTAAGGTTTCCACTAGATAAACCACCGGATGCACTTACCAATTAGCAACCACGCACACTGGATAATCCCACAGAAAATTATGTTTAGTAGCCTCAAGGTGAGTTTTTGGAGTGTTGAACCAATGACAATCATCTTGATGTTTTAAGTTCCAGTTCATACCAAATTCAATATCATCAACAATACAATAATTTACAAGAATTTCAGTGATAAAATACTCTTTCAATTTATGTGGCTCTATCGGTATAAGGAGTTCACCACAATTTATTTTTTTGGTATGTAAAAATCGTTTTTTTACTTGTATCCAACGTCAGGTTTGCAACACAAATGCTCTTCTCAAATTGCCTTCTTCTTTGCAGAGTTATGGAGTTTTACTAACTAGAATGAACACAATAAGCCCTTACCTTGGTAGCTGTCTTAATGGCACTGTCTGATATATCCAATCCAACAACATAACGATCAGGAGATGCAATTGCTACTACGTCATGACCCTGTTAAAAGTGAAAATATTGGTGTAGCTGATATATATATATATATATAAACTATGAAACTATCAGCTTTTAAGGAGATGGTAATACACACTTCAATAGGAAATGATTATAAAACTAATGAAGCTCGAATGATGTATTAGCACATATGAAATAACTTCTGCCTAGGTTTTCCAGAAGTAAACTTCAAATCTAGCAACAAAGATTAGGTAAACTGACAAGAGATGGTCCTGATTGGTGTTGCATGAGTGATATGGTTGAGGAGACAATTAACCACCTGTTGCTGGATTATATTGTAGCAGGACTCTTTTTAACCTATTCAGACTGCAGTCAGTTCTGCCCAGATAAACAGAGGAGGTGTTGCAGTAGCCATAGAGAGGAGAAAGAGTTCCAGACTTGTAATTTGGAGAGCAGTGCTTCACTGTTGCTCAGGTGCTACATTCAAAGAAAGGAAGTGGATATGCTATTTCTATCATATTCTCCCTCTTTTACAATTAAAAATGGTTTCAATTTAGTTCCCTTTTTATTTATTTATTTATTTCTAGTTACTTGTTTTTCCAAATTTATGCGTTTTTGCTTGTAGAAAATTCAATTCTTGCAACTGATGGCCAAGGTCGAAACATACCAACTATTAGTCAGATAATCAAGACCTGCAGATAATCTCAAAAATACTACACTAGCTTCTCTCACAGTACAACCCTCTTCCCACTGAGCCCCTTTCTCCTCGGTCCACAGATACAAAATGTAAGACTAGCTCCAACAGTTCAATGAATTCCAAATTGTAAGAAAGTATATACATTAATACATATATGACTTGGTTCAAGGGTATATTCCCTTAAAGAACATACCAAGCATACCCCCTTTAGCGACGGACCCGGCGACGATTTGGTCCGTCACCATTGGTTCGTCCGTTGCTAAAATTTTTAGCGACGGACAATATATCGTGACGGACAAATATATAGTGACGGACGAACCTATCACGACGGACCAAACTGTCGCCGGATCCGTCGCTAAAGATGGTATGCTAGGTATACTCTTGAACTTTCCTCAATATATATATATATATATAGAGAGAGAGAGAGAGAGAGATAGATAGATAGATAGTAAGACTAGCTCCAACAGTTCAATGAATTCCAAATTGTAAGAAAGTATATAAATTAATATATATATACATAGAGATAGATAGATAGATATACAGAGAGATAGATAGATAGATAGAGAGAGAGAGACAGAGAGTTTAGACACACGCTGCCACAACCAGGGATCAAAGCCCTGCCCTTAGGAAGAGAATCTGTATGGAGAAGATGAAGGAGAATAGGGGTGGGCTGTCCCAAATCCCATGGAACCACTCCTTCTTTCCAGCTTCTTTCCCAACCATCTGTATACATTCCAAAATTATCAATATTTATATACTCCAATTAATAATACATCCCTAATCCCAAATTTATAAAACTATACAGTAATCCCAATTCCCAAATTCACGAAACTATAGCTAAAACCCAAATAGAAAGATTCCCAGGCACTTATAAACAACAATATATATATAGAGAGAGAGATTATGGGAAAACCAACCGGTAGAATCGGAGTGAACAATTTGTTGGAGTTTGCCAACACCTCCAGTGCTTGATTTCTTTGTATTACCACTCATGCTCTGCAATTGTTTCCAGCTCAAAGTAGGAAAATGAATAGAATGGAGAGGTTTGGTTCGAGAGAGAAGAAGAGTTCCAGTTCTGGAACCGGAGGAAATCAGACACAGCATTGAAATGAAATGAAATGAAAGTAGAATATTGACCTCCACCAGGTCATTACTGTAGTCAAAATAAGAAAGAAGAACAGTAGTGTGTGCATAAAAATGTGTACACAAAGAATATGATTTATATATTATTTTTTAATAAAAATATATAATTCATTTAATTATAAATTTTATTTTTTTATATTATATGTACATAATTTTTTTGTATATAATTGTGTTAATAATATTACTGAAAAAAAAATAATTTGAAGAAAATATTTATAAAATTAAAATGAAGAAATACTTGGACAAACTTCACACAAATTTATATAATTTTATCTTTTTATGTACTCAAAAATATTTTTACAATTTTGTAATTAAATATTATTTTCATTTTAATATAAAAATATTTTAATGCCAAGCAACCCCTAACATTATGTTTATGAATTTTTATATTATTATGAGCGATTATATATTTTTTCATATGGTTACTGAATTGATAAAAAAAAAGAGAAAAACTTGCGATTTTTATTTACACCATTATTTTTTATTTATATTAATTTTGCAGCGTTTATAATAAAATGGCTACAAAAAACAATTATAAAAAAAATTCCTTATATTACTTGGTTTCTCGTTCAGCGCCTTTAGCCACCTCCTCCCGCCTGTGAATCATTCTAGCGAATACACCAAAGAATCAAATCCTCAAGTTCCTCCGGCGACCACTCTAGCTTCTCCACCGCCGTCAACATAATCTCGGTAGTAATCTCTTCACAATAGCCCTTTTTTTATACTGGAATTCCTGTCTTAGTAGTATATTGGAATTGACCCTGTATTTGTTATTAATTCATAGCATTATAAACATCTAATGAATTTACCTCTGAATTGGTGATTTTTTTTCTTAGTTTTATGTGCTGACGCTGATTGTGTGACAGCAAATCAGCAAGCAATGGGAGTGATAAAAGATGGGTCTATTTCAGGGTTTTTACCAAGTAACAAGCTATTTGCAGTTCATTATCCTGGCTACCCTTCGTCAATTGAACGTGCCGTGGAAACTCTGGGTGGAACTGAAGGTATTGAAAAGGTATGACACCCATATAGTATATGCATATTTTGTTTAATAGTTGTATTTGGATGTTTTGTCATGTATCATAATCTTTACCCTTGAGTAAATTCTCCTTCACATTGGTTATGTCATACTATTATAATGGAATCAAAGACAAATGCAATGGCTTAACTTTAAGGCAGATAAATTACTCTTAATTTATATCTCAAATTTGATATGTTTTTTGTTTGCTTCTGTGTTGCTCAAGCTGATTCAGAAGGCCCAATAAGATATTAAATGTGAGCCAGAAACTATTATTGTTGTGCGTCCTTTGAACCGGGTACCATCATTTCAAATCATGGTACCCTTCGCGTTCCACCATATGTAGCATTTTGTGTACCCAATCGATCTGCAATCCTAGTAACCAAGAGTCAGATTTGTTTGCGTTGTACCCTCGTAAGCAGTAAATAACTGCAAATGGTCTTCATGGGCATCTTTGTTAGGGCTGTTTGGGGAGGCTTGGCTTTGTCGGTCAATTGGAGACACTGTTCTAAAAATCCCCGCCTAGGTCCGATTAATCCCCGCCTAGGCGCTAGGCCCCCCCCTGCCGCCACGCCTAGGCCGCCTAGCGCCTAGCCTATGCCCAAGGAGAAAAAAAATTCCCTCCAGAGAATTATACGGGACTGGGCGAGCAAGACAGAGAAATTAGGCAATGCATAAGAGAAAAATTTAGGGTTGCAATTATTTTTTTTTAATTTTAATAACTAAGCTACAAAACGACGTCATAAGAATAGATGAAGAAGTTGAGGGCTGTTCGGGCCTTACTTGGGAAGCGATTGGTGAAGCATCCGAAGCGGATAGCGTGCTAGAACCGAAGAGAAATAATAGAAATGTTAGAGTAAGAAAACTCCATGATTTTATTTTTTTGTCTGAAAATGATACGGAAGAGGGAAATGAGGAGTATGAGTGTGAGCCCGATGGGGACATTATCTTGGAAGAATATAGAAAAAAAGAGTTAGAGAGAGATATAGAGGTATATGGAGATGAGAACTATTAGTTTGTATTTTTTATTATTTGTTTGTGTTTGAACTTTAACAATTGCGTTTTTTTGTTTGAACTTTGACATTAGTAACATAGATATGTGTTTGAACTTTAAGCAAATGCCTTTATTATCTTTATTATAGATTGTTTTCCTTTATATTATTATTTTGTTAGGATAAATGTAAGATAAAATATTAAAATTAACATAAAATAAAAAATCCCGCCTAGGCCCCGCCCAGGCCCCGCCTAGGCCCCCTAGGCGCTAGGCCCCCCCCGGCCGCCCGCCTCCCGCCTAGCGCCTTTTAGAATCTTGATTGGAGACCTGTTGAGGGTCAAATATTGGAGGTTTGGTTGGAGATCAAAGATGCCTTGGAAGTGTATGTGTTTGTGTTTGTTCTTTGTTTTGTTTTGATTTTGATTTTTGCGTCCTATGGGGTGTTTGGACTGAAATTCATAGAGTTATGGAGGCAATTCTTTCTTTTGCCTCATTGTGGTTGTTTAACATGAGAGCTATTTCCGTGGCCTTTCTATTTCAGACATGCATTGAGATTGGAGAGCCGCACTTTTAAAAAATGTTTTATTTTTGGTTCAGCTTAGGATAGACTCCTTGTCTGCCCTCTCGAATATTCCTTCTCTATGAATACCCTTTTTTTAATCTCAAGAAATAGACCGAGTGCCTAACTGCTTGCTTATTAATCCAAAAAAAAATTAAAAGAACAGATGTGATTAAAGGACACCAATCCATGTAGTGAAGGTCAGCCATCTTAGATCAAGTAGCATTGATTGTGTGGTTGTTGTTACTATCATGTATTCTGGATTTTCAGTAAGTTCATCAATACTACTTTCTACCTTGGTTTACTTGCAGGCTCGTAGTTCTGAGTCGAACAAGTTAGAGCTCCATTTTCGCCCTGAAGATCCGTATTCACATCCTGCCTTTGGAGAACTTTACCTCTGCAATAATTTTCTGTTAAAAATATCTAAAAAAGAAGAGGGGGAAGGCCAAAGTGTCAATGACACCAGTGAGAAATCTAATTTCTCATCATCATACACCATTCATCAAGACCAGAAAATTAGCTGCCCTGAATCTATAGAAACTGGACATCAAAGTCAACCTGGAAGTGAATTAATTGCTGCTTCTGCAACTGTCGAAGTTAAGATACCTAACAAAGTGCAAGAAAATCTATTTGCTGATGTCATTGCACAAGTTCCGGAATCTTATCAGTTTAATGGTTAGAGATAACTATTGTCATTTGTAGTTCCTATATTTACCTTTTCCCTCTCAGGAGCGGAGTTGTCCTTTAAATTGTTCATTTCTCATTTTTCTGCTCATATGTAATTCCTTAAGGAATGGTAGATTACCAGCATGTTCTTGCCGTTCATGCGGATGTTGCAAGGAGAAAGAAGAGAAATTGGGCAGATGTGGAGCCACAGTTTGGTTAGTATTTTTTATAATTTTTTCCTTTTTTAAAAATATTATTATAAATATCACGCACAATCTAAAATTAAAGCTTTTTCTTCCTCTCCTTCTTTCTTTTGGCATATTAATTTTCTTATTTATGATACTTTATAGACAAGCGAGGTCTTATGGATGTGGATCAGGAGGATTTGATGATTTTAGTGCCACCGCTTTTCTCACCAAAGGATATACCGGAGAAAGTAGCGTACGATGTTTTGCTCATCCTATTTGTTTCCTATCAGATACTAGCATATTACTTAAAAATTAAGACAGTGTTATGATACATACTTACATTTATATAAGCACTTGTCACAGTATGAACTATTTCATGGGATATGGGTTGTGCCTTTTTATTTCTGTTCAGTGGTTGTACTCTAATAAACAAGAAGAGGGGGGGGGGGGGGGGGGGGGGGGACTGAACAAGTATCAATGCTATTGTACTGCCTACCTAACAAGTTCTGTAGGTTCCACAACAGTACCAGCTACGTAATACTTTCACCTATGTTACATGGACTCGGATGGATTGCTTTTCACCCTAAACATTAGAGGATGAGTCAAAGCGTTCAATTTATGAAATATTTCAATTGGACCACTCCTTATTTTGCATGATCCACATCAAATTGAGATTTTCATGTGTTTATTTCAAGTTCGTGTTCTAATGGTCCTAGGATTATCAATTAGCTTTCCCAATTTTAGTATACCTATGTTAGTGCATAGTCTGTGTTCTATCTAAATTCATATATGCTAAGTTCTTCTTGGTCCTAATCCCAAATCTATTAGTGAGTTTATAAATTCAAGGTTAGATTGGGAGTTACTAAAATTGTTTCTTTGCAAATCTCGATTTCTCACCGCCCTTTTGGTCTTCTGACCAATTTACAATTATTTGAATCTTAAATTTTGAGGTTGCTTGTGCTTTTCCTGATGCTTGATCTCTATAAAATAATATGGATATGATCTCATTTCTTTCCACATGTTTCAGGTTAAAGCCGTCAATAGATGTAAGCTTGAAAAAGAAGCGAGAAGGACTCGTACAAAACCGCTGGGAGGTATTTTTAACTACTGCAGATAAAGGCATTGTATTTTATCGAAGTACTTGGTTACTTGCTGTGCTTACCTTTGACATAGGTTAATGTAACATGAGTGCGGTCTTCTGAAGTTACTTCTTTATTTGTTATTTTATTTGTTTTTATGTATCTATCTTTTGGCTAAGTTCTATCAGATAATTGTTTGGATTCCACAATCATGACACCTTAGCACGTGAGGCAATTTATTTGGCCATTAATAATATCTTATCCCGATAGCTGCAGTAGACATCATAGTAATGATCAATATATATTGGCAGACGTGTGAGCTTGTTGGGACTAATGCATATACTCTGAATTGGTGTTAATAGTGCTTTTCTTGTTTCGGAGTTGAACTGTTTGAATGTTCTCCATTGGTCCTCTGTTACTTCTTGTATTTGAGTTTTTTTTAGTGTCAGTTTTTAGGCCTATGAATGGCCGGCAGATAACTTTTAATGGAGCTATTTTAATTTGTTGATTGAGGTTCATTAAAGTGCATAGCTAACTCTCAAGTGTAACTGTCCTTGTTTCATAATGTGTGATCTCTTGTTCAGAAACTTTCACAGGGTTATACTTGCTGTTGAAACATATGGTCTCAATGAAATTTGCCTTGTAATTTTTCAGTTGAAAGATATTTCACTTTTCACTGCATATTTATAATGCTTCCTGAATTAGATTATATCAACTTCATTTGTGTCGGTTATGCCTCTTCAGTTTATTTAGGAGCTATGTCACCTGACTTACATATCTAGTCTCGGCATATCTTCTAAGATCTAACAAAATCCATTATTTTGTTTGATGCAGATGGACATAGAGCCCTGTCTTGCAATTGACTTCAACATCAAAGATATCCTAATTTTCTTAGCTGATACACTTCTATGTAATTGTTATCTATGTTAGACTTAAAATTCATAGACTGATTTTTCTTCCTTCTATGCTTCCTGCAATTCTTTGCAATTTAAATGTCTACGAGATGAGAAATATACACATAACAAAAGTTAAGATGTCTTCAAAAATTGTTTTTTGCTCTTTAGACTGTTGTTAAAATTGTACGTTTATAATTGTTTGAGCTTGTCTATTTAGCACGCCATTGATCTATTTGCAAAATGCATGTCAAAGTTGACCTTAACCTCTAATCTCATTGCTTTTGCTATGTTTCAGTAAAACTCAGGACCAATTGTTATAGGAAGAACCTGGTGTTTTATTGCAATAATCTTACATTTAAGTAACTCACCTTAATCTTAATTAAGTGTATTGATGTAATGCAAGTTAGTGGCTCGTGCAGACGGTTTCGGTTTAGAAAATTTTGGTGGGTGTGATTAATCGAGAGACACTCTTCAGTCTCTACCATCTTGTTAAATGTAGCAGAAGAGGGGCATGTGATTAGATCAAATGCTTTTAACTGTATTATCTTCAGAGGAAACTTCTTTCAACTGATTGTTTGATTAGGCTTATGAAAGAGGTCAGCAGTTTTACTACCCATGTTGTGACTCTTTTTATACATATGTGATTGATTTTAGACCCGTTAATTCAAAAATATGGCATTAGTTCCTCAATATCTTTGCATAAACTTAACATAAATATTTACGTAGTCATAATCACTCCAGACAGGAGAATATATTGCTTGGGAAGTTAGGATATGAGTTTATGGACATCCTTCTTTGGCGTAATACTCTTGGTGTTTTTTTTTTTTTTGAGCTCTGATATGTTCCTGTTTCTCAAGTAGGGTAAGGCAAAACTAAGTGGCAATTCATTTCTTTATCCACTGGTTGTTTATTTATGGATGACTTAGAAGATTCTTTAAAAATTAGAGGTAATACTTTTACCCTGTATATTTTTCTTGAGATTTCTGAACCTTCAGTGTTTGCCTAATAGACGCTTCAAGAAACTCTGCGTCCATTATTTTGAAAATACATATTCATAGTTATGAGATTGATGCACATTATTTGATTTTTCCAGCAATATGGAGTGGATAAATTATTGATTTGATTTAAATAATATTTTATTTTGGCATAAGGCTGCTTTTCCCCCCTTGTTTTTGCCACACTTAACTGTCATACAGGTTCCTAAAAAAATAAGTTGGGAAAATTACATACCCAAAGGTTCAGAGCAATGGGAGTTGCAAATGGCTGTTTGTAACTTGTTTGATGAGCGACCTATATGGAAAAAAGACTCGCTTGCTGAACAGTTGGTTGACAAAGGTCTGATAATTGGAGACTACATGCTTAGAAGGTGATCTGTATTGAAGTTTACTTGTATATTCTGTTATATCTCGTAATGGTTGAGATCGCAATAGCCATCACCATTCCAGCACCATTTACCGGTTATTACGATAATATACTAACTGGTGCTTTGCTTACTACTGCAGGCTTCTTTTCAGAGCAGCATATTATTTTTCCAACGGGCCATTCCTTAAGTTTTGGATCAGAAAGGGATATGATCCTCGCAAAGATCCTGAATCTCGCATGTGAGATTTTTACCCATAAAGACATTTATATATCTAAAACTGCTCAATGCATTAGTTCATTTCTTGTGGCTTCTTTTGTTTCTCTCTTTGTTTTGTTGTTGTTGTTTTTTTCCTTATAAAAAAATAGTTATACTTTTATGGATTATTTCAATCCTTCTCATCTCTGGTCTTTCTTGTGTAAAACCTTTTTTGAGTGTGCTTTAAAATATAGATTCGCTGAAAATTTGTGTCAATTTTTTTCCCATTAATTGTTTTTCTATAGGAACATTCAGGTGAGAATGTCTTATGCAAGGATCCATGCTGGGTGAATTTAATAGAGGAAATCAATATCTTATGTGATTTCTTTTCCCATTTTTAATTTTTTTATAAGGTTGATATTCAATGCTTTACTTTGTTTTCCCGAAATAATAAGCAGAGTTAAGGCAAATTGAACTCTTTTAGTTTTCTAAAGATAAATGGTAAACAGTTGTGCAATTCAGTGGTGTTGCTTTCATTACTTATTTTCCAGACTGTACTTGGATTATCAAGTTTAGGATATGATATATAACTGGGTACTAAAACTGCATCTTTTTTTTAGACACAATTTGCTGTAATATACTAGAAAAAGAGGTTATGACTTTGCATATATTGTTATTCTCGTATAATTTACTCTGTTCTATTGAATTGCACTTTAGAATTTGAAGCATAAGTTAGAGAAAACTATATTTAAAAATAGTTATCTGTATATCATGTCATTTGAATGCCAAAAAATCGGTGTTGAAGTTACTGTTTTCAAGCTGACACTCAAATTGAGGAGGAAATATCTCTTCTTATAAAGCTAAATTATAGAGAGTATAACTATTTCTCATACTCAACAATATTTTTTGCTACTGTATGTGTTTCACCTATGATAGTTTAAAAGAAGACTCCTTGGTCTCTTAAATTGAACTTATGCTTACTTCTGGAAGTTTCTCGTTACAGATATCAGAGGACTGACTTTCGAGTTCCACCATCATTACGAAGCTATTGTGATGCCAACATAGGGTAAGGACCACATAAATCTTACCTAGTTCATGCACAATTTTGTGATCTTATAAGATATCGGGTTTTGACTTCATCTTAAAATGATTTATATCTCCACTCGAAGATATTATTCACTAAAATTGGAGCAACGTGACATCCATTCTACAAGGTACAAGATCGGTGCTAATTGTCAACCTGAATAGGCTGATACCACTTGCTCTTGCATTCCTTGAAGTACCAGTTCCAAATATGATTATCACTGCCTCTATTTACCAAGTCTACCAGTGGCAGTTTTATTATGATTATCCTGATAATGGGAGGGTTGTTGGGTTGGGATCTCAACTTTGGTATGTCTCTATTCTTTAGGAATCTGCTCAGTTTATTCATTCCAAAGTGATTCTTAACGTGACGAAAGACGGATTTTTGATTTCAAAGTGATTCTTAATGGGAGCGTTGTTATTCTTTCTCTTCATCAATAAACTATTCTTTCTTTTGTTTTTCGCTGTAAAAATAAAAAACCATCTGCTTAAGGAGAAACAAAATTTGCAAGCTAGTCAAATCCTTGGTGGCCTTAGCCTTGCATACACTCAATTTTCCTGATTCTGCTCGTCTTTGGATTCACTCGCTTGCTATATTTACATTTTATCTATAAACTGTTTAATTTTAGTTTTGAACTTTTTCCTTCACTACTTTTCATCCCTGTTTTATTTTCCATTTTAGTAGTATGGAGTACTTTGTTTTTGTAATTTGACATATGAGAATTTATATGCATTTGCAATGAGCAAACATAATGTCATCTGGGCTTTTGCTGGGCATAAGCTGTTGGATTGTCTTTGATGACTCATGATTGGGATGATCATATTTACTGATTATAGAAAATCTCAACTTGCAAGTCATAAGTCACTTATCATGTGCAGGTTGAAGCATAGGTGGGAAAATATATGTTCCTTTCGCGTGTTTCCTTATAAATGTCAAACTTCGTTACAACTTTTTGAACTTGCTGATGATTACATTCAACAAGAAATTAAAAAGGCTTCAAATCAACCAACTTGCAGTGTGAGTTGTTCGTATTAATTTGTTTCCTAATTTCTTTCCTGGGAGCACATGTAGTCATACTGACATAGTTTGTCTATTTGAAGATTCTATTTGTTATTTAAGAGTAATGCATATAGATTTTACCCTATCTTGTCTTCTTTTCCTTCTTCTCCCCCCCCCCCCCCCTTTTCTCCTCATCATGAATATTTTTATCCATACAAAAACCCTACTTATGGCTTATATTTATAAAATCCCTATTAGCCTATGATGCACTGATCTTATGGTCTCATGTACTTTCATTTCTCGTTCAGTCCTTTATGTAGTAGGAAGACTATGATTCACGAATCTGCTAACCCGCTAAGGGTCTTTGCATTATGGCCTTACTTTTTGTCAACTAACTGCAAAGCATGACAAATTTTAGTTATATAATTTGCATACTTGGTTTTTTAGTGGATGGAATTGCAATTTTCCATTTCCTTTTTTCCCCGCACTCAGCACCTGTTATTTTTGAACTTTTGATTGCAAAGATATTGAATGTGAGCCAAAGCAAAGTTATTAAGGCATACAAATTATTAAAAATATTTAATTTATAAGCTGATGAAATTTAATTTTCTGAAGGAGTCAACTTGACTTTTCATCCACATTATGGCCATCACTATGCCATTTAGACATCTAAATTTAGTTGTTGTTTTTTTATATATTTTTTTTATATCCAGCAATGCTAGGAGACTAGGAGTTACCGTCCTTGACGTTTGGACATTGATTGCACAACCCCACTGTTTGATTAGTATTAACATGCAGCAATCTCTGCTGTCAGTCTAGATGCTATTACTCAGCCCTACTGTTTGAAGGCTTTTACTATACTGACTGATAATAATGCTTTTAAGTTCTTCCCATGTGATAATGTCTAAAATAAAACTTATTCTTTTTACTCTCTGTCCCCTCTGGCTACTTGTCATCATACATCTCCACCGCCTCCAACAAAAACAAAGATCACAATCTACTGTTAAGCTCCACCTCTGCCACCAGCCACCTCTACCTCCAGCCACCTCTACCTCCATAGGCTCTCTCTCTAAATTAATCCATCTTTACTTCATTTAGCAGCACCAAACACCCCACTCACCAACACCACCCACCTCAGCATTGCCAACTCTAACAACCAACCTCTGCACAAGCTCTTCCCCTACTGTCACAAACACCAGCAAATACAATCTTGGCAGAACTGATAGTCAGATCTTTAAAGGTAAAAATTAGAGAAAGGAACCTTAAGATCTAACTTGGTCAGCAGGTATTCTGAACTAGAAACTGAGGACATATATGCTCTTTTAAGAGTAATGTCAGGGGTACCAATGGGGTCCCAAATGAATGTTTTAATATTTCTTGTGTGAGCGATCACAGAAGATGTAGCACACTTATTGTCAATCAATTTAACAATGACACATCATTTAGGAGGACCACATTTGGTACCCAAATTTTGATACCCTATCTTTTGTAAGCTCAATAATTATTTACTTGTTCTGTAAATCAGTCGAAAAGTATAATGCCAAATCATGAACTAGATATAGAAAGAGTGTTAAAACTGATAATATTAAAGATAATTACCAAAACAGAAAGTAGAAATAAAAATACAATTTTAAAAATGTAGATATTGTCCTAAACTTTTCTTCTTTCCTCACTTATTTTGTGGCCACAAAAAGAAAAAAATGCAAATCAAATTTTTTATAAGGATGTTTCGGTAATAAAGTCTCCTAACTTTTTTGTTATGCCTAATCTGGACCAACTGAACTTGAGCAACCATCCAGAATCGTCTGACTTGAATTTCATTGCGAGAGAATTGAAGTGATATACATATATGTTGCTTTATTCTCAAATATGATTTGATATTTTTGACCTTGTGGGTTGCAAGGAGCAGAGGGTGTTCACTTGCTTATTCCTTCCATATATCCTTAAGGAATATATTTCATAATTGTGCTTCATAAAGTATCTTTTGTGTTTTCTTTTTTGATATGTATAGAGGGAGGCGGTATGTTAGTTTCATTTAGGTATGCTACCCGTGATTATGTATTAGGGGTGGTTGTGCGTGGAAGCTATCTACTTCTATTTGGACCCATTTTTTTATTTAAACACCTATCTCGTCTGATGTGCAGTTGGCAACAGGATGGTTCTCGTCACACATGCTTCATACCTTGAGATTACGTGTTGCTGTAAGGTTCTTGGAAATTTATCCTAAAGATGGTGCACAACCGTTTCTTAAATCTGCTTCTAACCGATTTGACAAGTCAAAGAAAATGCAATTTTTTGTCAAAGACCAGAAACTTGATAATGCACAACAAGAAGTCGTCAAAGGTTCAGGTTAGTTAACTAAACTATAACTAAAGCATATTCTTTCTTTTTTCTTTGTCATGCTACATTTTGCTACTGAATGTGTTTATAATAAAATTTGTTCCATCCTATTTCTTTATGAATGCATTCTCAAATATCCATAAGCATTGTAATAATGCATTATTTCAGTGTTATTTTGTTCAAAATATATCAATCTACAATGTACAACTATTTGGGAAGTGGGCTGATCATTTCACTTAAACTGCTCTCTGTTCCCTGCTACTTCAGGTTCAATTTATTTTCTATACTATATTTTTTAAAATTATTCATCATATTTAACCTTCTTATTTGTGCTTTTTCATTGCTTTCTGTGGCTTTTTTTAAAATAAAAATTCTTAATTCTTTCATATGTTGGCTTAGAATTCCCCTCTAAAGATCAAATTTGTTATTGCTGTTGCTGTGACTACTGGAAATTTCCACCCCCTTGTGGAAGTAATATTTTAAAGTACTACTATTAAACAAATTTAGTATTGCAGAACTTGTTGGTAATGAAGAGAAAGAACTGAATGATGATGATGATGATGATGATGATGATGAAGATGAAGAAGATGAGATTGAAGATGAAAATGCTGAAGAGGAGTTTGATGCATACGGGGAACTTGACCTGGTAAACTCTAGTCTCCTTTTTGTGGTCCAATATTCCAGAAGTTTTGAATTGATTCTATTTGTTAGTTTAGTTCTTTATCATGTTTTGTTTATACTTCCTTTCTTATTCTCTTTTGCAGGCTGGCGAGGATGGCAACTTATCTGTGCAACTAGGTTCATGTATCCTTTGAGAAACAATTTACTAGTTCTTTTCTTAACTGACAGCAGATGTGGTGATTATGCAGTTAAATACCTGAAAAGCAGTCCGTCCATGGATTTTTAATCCGAAGTGATTGGCTGTTGGTTTTTTATCCTGCGGTCCTGCCTTTTTTTGTTGCTTGTATCTTGTATCTTTCTTACCTGGGTCTTCTCTCATCATCCTCATCATTCTTCAAATTGTGCTTAATGGTTTCTTTCTCCTATAAATTAGTTACTAGTATTTTTTTTTGCTTTGTTTTTTTTGGCTCTGAAAAAGGTTATTAAAAACACAAAACTGAAGAACAATGTTGTCCGTAAAATTTTCTTTCAAACTAATGTTAAGCAGAACAAAAAATGTACTAAATCATGTGAAAATTCCTATATGTTTCTCAGATACAGTCCAGGAGAACATCTCAAAGAACTATTTGCAGGAGCTCTTCGGTAGTTTTCCTTCTAGTGAAGCTGGTGGCTTTGAATTGCCAGATGCTGCCAACAGTGATGAAGAATATCAGATCTATGAACAATACAGTGACGGCAACTATTCTGGTGATGATGACTACTAAATCTTCATATAAGGGTTTCCTTGAAGGTAGGTTGCTGTAATTATTTATCCTTCCACTTTCTGTCATTTGTCTGTCTATTTTTTTTACCTCTGAACATTAACAAAAGCGAAGTGCACTATTATTAAAAGTTGGGATCTTTCATGATTGGACTCTGCCCTTGAAGTAGTTTGACCAAGAAATTGTTTCTATAAATTACTCTAGCATAATTTTCTTATCAAACAAGTTACGAGGTAATTTATGTTTGAATTTAACTTTTTTATTTACTCAAGATTTTCTCAAGAAAGATAGCATTCAACTATCTTATGGTGTTTGTGCAGGAGGTAATATTGATGTTTCCCTGTTCTTGAGCAGGCTAATTTAACTGCTTGAGTTGTCAAAACTGAAGTACGAAACGCAAAGTATTTTGATTATTCAGACGAAAAGCCTTCATCCGGATTATTAGCTTTTCATGCAGTTTGGTTTCAGGAAAGTTGTCAAATTGCCAATACATACATTTCTTGATCTGCAACTAAATGCATCAAAGATGTAAATTTTACACCGACCCAACTCCCAAGTATTTGTTATATTTACTATATTAGTAGTTGGGGTCGTGTTAGGGTCTCAATTTTTTTTTTCTTTTCAGTTGTGTTTAAAATAATGCGACTAAATAAGGCAAATAGTACTTTATGAAATGGCAATCACATGAGATGCTTAATTAGTTATGAATGACCAACGTTAACCGTCAAAATAATATTTGTTTGAATAATATATATATATATATATATATATATGATTCATTGATTTTCTTTTCACTTGAAGAACCAAAAGAACCAACTTTGTTTGAACATGGTGATACTGATATATGATCCATTGATTCTGAAATTGGACCTCTCATTTTGGAACATGCCAAATAGGCTAATTAATTGGTCACCTTTTTCTTTACCCCCTCGTACCATCTGTATGTATTTAAGACATTTTAAAATTTAAAATTAATTTATCTTTATTTAATTTTAATTAATATAATAATGAATAACATGATTATTTTTAAAAAATGACTACTAATTATAAAATTATGGGTCATAATTTTTAGTGAACCTTATAAATTTTGATTTTCAAAATATCTTAAAATAAAGAAAGCAACAATATATACTCTCTTTCGTTCTAAAATTAGAGATATATTTACAAAATAAAACTTTTAAGAATAATTTTATTTTTCCAATCTTATCCTCATAACCTAACATACTCTATCAACTAAGAATAAATAAATATAATGATATGTTAAAATTTTCATGCCATTTTAAAGTCTAAAGTACAAATGCATTTTTAATTTTTAAAAGGACGAATAAGGGAAGTATATCTGTTACTTTGGAATGGAGGGAGCACTACTAGTATGAATTTGCAAATGAATAAACTAGAAACATAAATTGAGCTACGAAATAGAATGGATTATATTTCAGTTTAAATCATTACAAAAAAATTGAAGATGATTTCCATGAATCCTTAATAGTGCATCATAAATCTGACTGTGTATTGCAATTTGCACATCATTAGCCTATCTAATACATTTCTATGATGTAATTATCACTTGCTTGAAACATAAATCATAACCCAAAAAATTCCCCCTGTCCTCCATTGAACGAGCCACAAAGAGCCCCCTCTATACTATATGTCAATCTGCATAGAAAAATGGCAATTTTTTTCCTGAACTTTAATTTTAAAACAAAAAGCAAGCTCTCCTAGTCAGGAAATGTACAGATAAACGAAGTCGTTGCTTCAGATCAGTCTAGGTAGAAGAGAGTCACAATCTTCCTTAAGTTCTTTGCTTCTTGACAAGTTTCCATAAGCAATCTGCTATCATGGAAGGCGAAACAAATGACTTGCTGCACATGTGAAATGATATCCATGTTACACAACCTGCAAATCCAGTACAAACAAGCATCAGACATGCTGAAGAATTCGTCAAATTAACTAAAAAAGATTTAAAGCAAAAACTCTAGCTTGGTGTCCTAACTTTCACCATAGCAAAAAATGTCAAGACAGGTAGATGAATGCAGCAGCTCAAGGCAATATGATTGTGCTCATGAACAGATTCGTAAGAATTCATTAGCACAAATTTGTAGAATCTGGAGTATTATGAAGATCCAGCGACTCAATTTCAGAAGGGAAATGCTTCAAAACAGTCTACATATGTTGTTTTGTTAATCAACAGAATTACGTTCCTCATCTGAGGTATCTTAAACCGGAGCCTTCAAATAAGGTTACAGCCATCTATTAATATCACAATATCCAGGAAGATATGTATAGCCCCATATGATGTTATTTTGTCTTTTATATTTCTCAAGGATCGAGAACAAAGGAACAAAGAAATAAGACTTCTTGACACAAGAAACCCTTCGACTTTACAATTTACATTTTTTTTCAATTTAACATACGAGCTATTTTTTTCACAAAAAAAAAAAAAAAAAAAAAAAAATTAACTCTAATTAGGCTAAACCATGGTTAAGGGTTGTGAACAAAGAAATAAGCAGGTGGCCATGTACTCTGTTTATACAAGAAATCTTCATGCTGCTAGAATCATTCATATAAAATACATTAATATGGCAGCCCCTCTCTGCACTTGTAATATTTGTTGCAATTAAAGGAAATTTGGCCGTTCACTACTCACAATTGAGTCTAAATTCATTGCCATCCATGAACGAGTGTTGGTTTCACATATACAATACAAAATTCAAAGAACAAAAAGGAAAGAGCACTGCTAGGTAGACTGGTTCACAAACCTGCTGGCTTCGATCAACGGGAGATGATCGTTGTAAGGTTTCTCTATCACATTCTTTACCTGAAAATGAAGAATGGTAATTTATCATTGTATAAAAGAACTAATATATTCAATAAACCTTCAAACTGTTTCGTCATTGCTCCTTATTCAAGTATCCTAGATTCAAAATTTAGTTACCATTCAAAAATACTGCAAGGATTCCTAATCTACGAAATTGTGCAGTATCGTCAGAATTGTTAAAAACATAATCTAGGGAATTTAGTTTTCATTCGCAAATATGTTAAAACCTTATTAAAGTAGCCTAAAGGCCATAAAACCACCTCCCTTGGCTCTAAAAAACACTCATCCTCCCCTTGCACAATACATAAACGACTAACAACATTGATAGATATATTAGATATATAAACTAATAGTGGTAATAAAAGCGATGTTTTTCGTGAGAGAAGAATTTCTATGTATAGTAGTGGTAATACTAATGGCAAATACTCAAATTAGTGTCTCTTATAACGGAAGGAACATGAATTTGGAGCTCAAAGTTATCATCAGAGCTTTCGTGTTGTCAAACAAGATAGCCTAACTCATTAAATTAGGTTAGTAACATAGTTCTTGAAGGCCTAGTTGGAAGAAATCCTTTTGTCGAGATACCAACTGGGATTCAGTCAACAAACAAAGGAAATTTTTTTAAAAAAAGTAAAGCCCTTCATTTCATCGTTCAAGCTTTAATGAACAGAATGTTGAATTGAATTGTACCGGTCTCTACTGGGTTTTATGATATAAAACGACCGTTTTGCTCCATAAACCAAGAAGGTGAAGCCAAACTCATGAGAATTTCTAGGAATCCAAAAAGTAAGAATATTGCATGGCAACCACTGTTTCATTGAAAGAACAACAAAACCAAATTCTTACTTTAGACAGTAACTCCTGGCTTTCTGGAGGTTGCATTTTCAAACTTTGAGGCAAAATTACAGTGAGCAGCTCTGGTCTCTCTGCTCTTAGAGCACCTCTAATAACAGCTGCATTAGTGCCTGATGCTCCTGAAGTGAAAATGTGATTTTTCTGAAAAATATGAACAAATTCAAGATCAGTAGAACTACATAAAACAATGGTGTTTGGCACCATTTGAAGCAAAAAATAAGAAAAAGATTCAGCACTATACCGTTATAACCATTGCATAGCTAAGGATCTCAATAAGTTCTTGATGCATGAATCCCATATTTCGTGTCCCAAAAAATCCAATAGATCTTGGCCCTTGCTGCTGAATTGCTAGTAACTCCTGGAAAAGAAAGCAAATAACAACTGTATATTACATGTATACCTATATATACAATTGACCTGAGTAACTAGGTGAAAAGTGTTTTAAAGGATGCATGCTGTAAATTGAAGCATGGTTTAAGCACTTTAACCTAAAAGAATATGCTTGAGATGTATGGCTTTCCACCAAAGAGCTCCCAGAGGAGATTCTAAAGTCTAGAATGTGTGCATGCATTTATCCTTTATAATCAATGATATGACTATAAAATTCACAAAGTTTTCCCAAAAAATGTTCAAAAGAAACTGCAATCCAAAAAGTGAGATGGTTGTCTACCATTAAGTCTCATACATTAGAGAGCATCTGTTGCACGTGATTGAACAAATATAACCACTCCAAGAGAAATTTAAAAAGGGTACTTGAAGTCCCGATGAAAAGTTGAAGAATTGCTTCTTTTCTAATAGTTAGTTGAACATTGTGCAAACACCCAACAAGCTGGTCTAGAGACATTGCAATTTAGACAAGCAGAAGAAGTTAACAAACCTGTAAATAGTCAACATCAAGAGAAGGTTTATACTCTGATATTAAAACTGCTCCTTCCCCTGACCCTTCTACAAGTGATTGGGCTTGGGTTGGGATCTCAGTTGTAACTTTTTCGTCAGAACCAAACATTTTCATCTCATTCCCGCTTTCGTTCCCCAAGCTATCGATGTCTCCATCCCTTTTGGCATGTCCACAAAGCCACTATACCAATGTATAAAATAAAAAATAAAAAAGAGGCCCCTGGTAGTAAATAATAGTTAAAATAAACTATGCATGAAAAGACGTGATAAAAATGATCTAGTGTCTGCAAAATTTGGGAGGAGTGTGAAATTTGGAAATCAGCAAATCAATGTTTTAAACCAAATTTAAGTTGAGAGCAAGTCCATTCCATTACTCGTAATTATTTGACTACCATTCATACAGGACATGGCAAAATGGATGTAACCTAAGGCATATATTGCAATTACAACCCATGCATTGAATAGTGCAATAACTACACATGCACGAGGATTGCTGTATATAGTAATGCAATCATTAAGTAGAGCAACGGAAATTTCAAGATACACAAGAAAATACATACTTCTAACCATACTTCTCAAGAAAATAGTATATGCAGCTAAAATCTTCCTTAATATAGTTGTTCTCTAGATAGAAATATAGCAAATGTACATAACGTATAAGAAATAATGACAAAAAATATATATAGTACATGTACCCCTGTCATGAAAAATAGAAAGTGTACATTCACAAAAAACACCTGACACACTAATTTTGTTCCATCCACAGTTCAAACTTCATATTAGATTTTATTTGGTGAAACAAACTTCATAATTATTTGCTAAAGCAACAATGTAAAACAAAAACATTTATTGCTTCTCTTTTAAATTGAGATTGCCATTAATATCGATCCACTTACAATTTAAGAATTCTACACTCGCCAAATTTATGAAACATTTCAGCAACTTGAGCTTCGTAGCTTACTAAATAAAAATATAAATGACACGCGTTGCGGATGTGGGTATTTTCTTTACATGGTTTTTCTTGGGTGATGCCAGGCTCAGTTAGCAGTTTGTTGCAGGGATGGAGTGGGGTTAAAGTGAGGAAGGAATAGAAAAAAGGCATGATTTAGTGCTTCACACTATCTAGTGACTGATTTGGAGAGAGAGGAACAGTCGATACTTAGAAGATAAAGGGAGGCCTCTTCATCAGATACGGTTTTTGTTTCTTAGCCTCTTTTTCTTTTGGCTGCATGGGGTATACCCCGGATCTATTGTTAATTTTGTGGATTTTCGAGCACTTTTGCAATAGGAGCCTAATGTGTGTAGCTTTTTGGAGGCTCTATGGGTAGGGTGAGGTTGGGTTTTTTTCCGGCATAGAAATGTTTTTGTTTGAGTTGTATACTGCGTGTGGACTTGAGTTCGCCCCCTTTTTGGCATTTGAATTGTCAAAACTAAAAATTAAAATGATAAAGTAAATACATAGTATTGCTGTATGGTACTTGAGGACAGTACCTTAGTATTATTCAGCAATTTCAAAGCTTCTGTTAGAGTATACAGCTTTGTCCCCCATCGAATACCTTGAGAAACTTGTTAGGAATTAAGTCATGCAAAATAAATAATACAATATTTAACGTGGTTTGATTCTCAATGACCTAATCCACAAAATCAACTACAATATATTAATCTCCACAGTACAACTTTTTGTACGGAATAAAGCTGAAAAATTCTCCCTCACACAGCAACCCAAGACCCAATTACACCCTCTCTCAACTCTCTAGGATTGTTACTACCTCTTAGTTGTGTTCGACTCTATTTATAGAGTACCCGCAATTCCTTTTTTCTTAATTTAATTAGGACATTCATATAATAAATATATCTAATACAAATAGGATTACTACCAAAATAAATTCCTATCATAAATAAGATTTTTTCTCATAATAGAATTCTAGGAGTTACCTAACAATTCGTCTCTCAACTCAAATTCTCAAATACTTCAACTTCATCCTTAAACTTCACTCGATGGTTGCTCTTCTTTGCACGCATAGATTGTTCATCCAACACAAATTAATTTTTCATTCTTCCAACCTTGAAGAATTAATTTGTCTTCATTGAACACTTTGCAATAATCTTCTTGACCCACGTATGTATATTCACGTGAGGATAATTCTCCCAAAGAAATTATATTCTCACCACAACCCAAGGACATAACATACATTCTCAAGAATCTTCGTATCACCATCATGAAGTTTGTAAGGAACATTTCCAACGCCTTCAATCTTCATCTTCCATTTATTCACCGCATTAACATAATCAAATTCTCCATCTTTATTCAAACTCTCAAAACAATCTTTCTCAATTCAACACTCATTCATCTTCATTGTAGTCATTCTTAGCCATTAAAACAACTTCTTCTTTAGCTTCACTAAGCAAATTAGCATATTAAATCTTTTCTTTTTCCTTCAATTTTTCTTCATATTTCCTTAAATTATTCATGTCATCCCTTAATGTTCTGCATTGGTATTGGATGTGACCCTTCTCTTCACAATAATAGCATTCTCTATTACTGTAATCTCTTATCAGCCTGGATCATGATCTTCTTCTACTATTATCTCTCTATTGACGCCTCCCTCAATTGGAACCTTCCACGGTTAGTGTTTGCTTACCAATGTTATTACTCTCTTCGCCCATCAATTTTTGACTCTCTCACAAAAAAATAATCATCTCATCTAAAATCAAAGTTGATTTTTCCACCAATAATGTTTGCACCAATGACTTGTAAGACTTCAATAAAGATGACAATAGAAGCAATGACTTCTCCTCATATTCTAATTTTTCATCCTTATTTAACAATTGAGACACTCACCTGTTAAAAGTATTTAGATGATTATGGAGATTCGCCCCTTCATCCATCTTCAATGATTATGATTCCAACTTCAAGCATAATCTGTTAGTTAGCGACTTCGAAACATAACTCTTCTCAAGTTTTTCTCGTAACTTTTTCGGATCAGTCTCTTTCAACACATTATACTTTATCTTAGGTGTAACGACAAACGCATTATACTTACCGCTTTCTTACGAATTGTTTGTCAATTTGCTTATTTCACTTCGTCTGTTTTTTTCTCCTCAAAAGCTTGATTAAATCCTTGCAACACCAAAAGATCTTGCACACTACTCTACCATAATGTGAAATTTGATTTTCCATTGAATATTGAAAACTCAAATTTATCCAAATTTGTCGCCATCATATTGCATAAATTAATTCCCTCTATCTCAGATCAAATGAACCTAGCTTTGATCCCACTTATTGGGAATATCTGACCCATATATGCTCATCTGAAATCACATATTGACTCAAAAGGTTAACATATTAGGTTTATGGTCCATTAGAGCATATATGTCCTTAATTTTTCTCCTTATGTTTCGATGTGAAATTTTACTATCACGCAGTACCTCAGCAATCTCTCCCTTAACAAGCGATCTTTCCATCAACATCAAGCTCCCTTTGAACTTTAACCATACTCTTTTGAGCATTAGCTCACTTCTTATAGTTGTCGAGTCACCCTCTTTAATATCTCTTGTTTGATCCACCAAGAGTATCTGGCAAGCCCATCAAGTTTATCTATCTGATGAGGCTTATATCTCAACATCTCTTGTTTGATTCTCCAAGAGTCTCCCTAATAAAAGCCCACCACTTACTTAAAGAATACATAATCCACCAATCACCCATAATTCATTAAACCTAGCGCGTCATGTCTATCCTTAATGACGAGCCTACACTCTTCAATATCTCTTGTCAAGAGTCAATCAAAAGCCTCTATGAGAAGAGTCCGCCACTTACTCACTAAATTGTTTTCGCCCGTCATGCGCAGTCCATACTATATCCATGACCCCAAGCCCATAGTCATGGCTCTGATACCACTTATTAAGAATTAAGTTATGCAAAATAAACAACACAATATTTAATTTGGTTTGGTCCTCAATAACCTAATCCACAAAACCAACTACAATATATTAATCTCCACAATACAACTTTTTTCACAGAATAAAAGTTAAAAAAACCTCTCTCACACAGCAACCCAAGACCCAATTAATAGCATCTCTCAACTCTCTAGGATGTTACTACTTCTTGGTTGTGTTTCCTCTCTCTAAATACAAAATTCTATTTATAGAGTACCCACAACTCGTTTTTTCCTAATTTAATTAAGACACTCTCGTATAATAAATATATCTACTACAAATAGGATTTCTACCATAAATTAGATTTTTTCTCATAACAGGATTCGATGAGTTACCTAACATATTTTGACCAAGATCGACTTTTTCCATTGCCAATTGATTTTGGATTAGATAGCTTGATGTCTTTATGCTGTATTGGACCCATTTCTTAACTTCAAACTTTATTACTAGAAAATTCTAACTTTCAATAGGATTATCTAATACTTAATTATCCATCAATGGGATGGGAAAGAAAAGTCGAGTTACGGAATTTAAACTATCAATGCCTTAATGCTCGTGGAACTTATCGATCATTATTTTTACTCTTTTTGGATATTATTGTCATCGAATTATTTTCTTCTTATTTCGTCAATATTTACAAAATATGAAGTATTTTTTTATTTGTAACAATAGAAGTTTAATTATCAAAAAGAGAGCACCACTAAAGTTTAAAGAGAACAAGAAGCCCTACAACAACAAAAGAGAATATATATATATATATATATATATATATATATAAACACACAATGTCTCTTTGAAATATTGGAGTTTCAAAAAGAAACTCATTTAGAAAAGCCTCATAACTGAAGTCAGAGTGACGCTAAAAAGGACACCCGATCCCATAATGAAGGCACAGGAGGTATCTATTAGTAAGATATTAAATATGTAGTATATTCATGTGATAAAATATACGATAGCAATAAACATATCAAGATAGGAAGAAATCTCCACTAACATAAAAGCTAATTTGACGAGAAAATGAATGGATTGTGTCAATAGAAAAAGATTGAGATTTGTGATTATGTTTGCAAACTTGAGGAAAACATAATATGGACAGAACTTCTAGGTTTAGTTGGAAATTAGCATGTATTGGTCAAAGCCCCTGATCTCAAAGCGGCAAAAAATAACGCAAAATATTCCCAGTTAAGGCTTCTTTTTAAACCTGGTAAAGTATGTTCGTCTAAGTATTGTTGTCTTTATAAGCCCCATATGGATATGGTAAATCAAATTTTCTCCATTAAAGACATAATCTTTAAGGCTATGCAATGAAAACTTTCAAAAGAATACCCTCAATCCAAATTCGAAGTTTAGAAATCTTCTATACTAAAAGGAAAATAAAAAGGCACTCTATCTTATGACCTGATACACTACGGAAAGCATTTTCGTCACAAAGCATAGAAAGGAATTTCCAGAACTTCTCAAGCTGTGTGTTTTAAGTTAAATCAAAGAAACAAAAGAAGGGTGAACTCTTGCAGATAAGAAGGCTCAATATCTTTAATATTTGTATCTAATGGTTTACCTAAGATTCATCATACTAAATTCCTTTGGATAGTTGTCATCTTTTTAGATGCTATTCCTTATCTTTTATAAGATATGTTTAAAGGCTTAGAAATAACTACTGAAGAACATGTCAACACCTAATGACCTGTCAAAAACAAAAACGAAAAATGGATCCACAGCTTATACACATGTTGTTATGTCACCCAAGCGTTGTTACCCTGAATGGTATAGATAAATTGAAGAAACCTTCAATAATCTTGGGAATTTTGCTTTCAAGATAACACAACATGAGAATCCAGAGATCTTAAGAATATATCAAACAAAATCTTTGCAGCAAAGTGGATGAAACTTAAACCATGAACAATCAGCATCTATGCTTATCTTAAGTGCTAAAAGAACTGTATGCCAAAACTTGTGGATTAAAAAAATTGCATTTTTTTAAAAATTTTGATACAGGTACTTGGAAAAACTTGGCTCTTCCCATCAAATCCATTAAAAACAAAATGAAACTAATTGCATCAAACCCACCATTCAAAAACCGAAAGGAATGCAACCCAATAAAGAACGAACAACAAGCCTAAATATGACAAGGGTTGTTGTCCCTTAAAAATGTAAAAACCCCATTTTTCAAAATATCCAATCTACACCATCAAAAGGGCTGCTAAGCCTCAGAAATGTTCAGATATTCATATTAAAATGTACAGATATTGATATAGAAATGCACAGATATTCATACAAATTCAGAAAGAAAAAAAAACTAGAGGGGTACCTTATTCTTTGAAGATAAATTGTGGAAAGGACTGTTCTTTAAGGTAGCAAATTGTCGCATGGAGTGAGAGGAAGCAGAAGAGAGAGAATGGAAATTGAAAAAAGAAGTAATCTTTGAAGAAATATCTGAAGCTGCTGTAGAGAGAATTGGAGGCACCACTAATAATAGCTTAAAAGAGAGTGGAGTTGCCATTCTTTTTCTTTTGTTTATTAGTAATTCTACTGCTACTAGTAACAGGAGCAGTATTTTGCCGTCTTCAATACCCGCAGCAGCAGTAATCTGTGTTTTTCCAGGCACCCCTTTTCTTCTTTATTAGGAGTATTGTTTTTCTTTTTATATCCCTCTTTTTCGAGAAAGAAAAGATGGTCGTGGAATTTGAGGAAAAGGGCTTTCCTTTTTTGTTTCTCTTTTCAAAATTCTTCTTGATTTTCAACTCTCTAAGTAGTCCTAATTTTTTTTATAAAAAAGTATTGTTTTAGTCTAGGCGACCTAATGATTGGTTTTTCATGTTTTTTTTGGGCATCCCGAAAATATAAAAATTCAAACAACTAAAATTACGTTAAGGCAATGTTTGCTTATAAAAACTAGCATACGATAACAGGCATGTTGTGTATATAAAATATAAGAGATAAAAGAAAAATTATTTAAAATTTGAAGAACTAAATAAAAATTAAAAAAAAATTAATATAAAAAAGACAAAATAATAATTATCCTAAAAGTTAAAAGGCATTTTCGAAAAAATAAGAAAGCTTCAAAAACTTGTTTACACCAAAAGTCGTCTACGACTTTATATATTAAATAGCACTTGCGGCATAAAAGTCTAAAAAAAAAAAATTAAATTTTTTAACGATAATATGTTTTAAATAATTAATTATTGTGAACGCGATATATATATATATATATATATATATATATATATATATATATATATATATATATATATATATATATATATAGTTGACAATGACTAATTCAAAATTCCATTTAAAAGACCACAATGAGGACTCCAATTTCAGTCAAAAAGTATATTATACGGTTTATACCCCGAATTGGCTTGGCTGATTTGGCTTATTAGCTAACCTATATTGAGAATTAAGGTGGGTGGATTTTGATAACAAAATTTCAACAAAAAATCGTATGTAAATAAAAGAAAGTCTAAAAAGATTTATACGGTAACAGACTGAATTTTTTAATCCAATACAAATGTACAACTATTAATACATAATGTACAATTATTTATTGTTGTAATTGTACTGAATTAAAAAAAATACAGGCTCGGTCCACCAAAAATATGTCTAAAAATTCTATAAAAGTCGGTATATGTACTTACTGCCTGCCTTTAAGGAAGAGAATGTAATCATTTTATCTTTTCCAGTTCTATAAAATTACTGATGAAAAATAATCACAAAATTTATACTCCATAAATAGATATATTTTGTTTTAAATTTACTCAAAGCACAGTAGAGATTATTATTATTATTATTATTTAAATAATAATGTTTTTTACACATTTTAAATTCTTTTGTTTTCTAAATTTATGATTGCTAATTAGAAAAAACAAAAATTATGCTTGCCGAAATAATTAATATTCTTTTTCTGAAAATAATATTTTCTGATTATTCTACATTTTAGAAATCTGAATGGCTGATAATGGATTTTTCATTTATGATTGTTGTGAACTTACCTTGTCATTTCTTTTGTTTCTTCTTTTGTAATAATGTGTAGAGAATGGTGGGAAGTGGTGCAAGTTTTTCTCCTGACTGGGAAAAATAATTCTTCGTGCGTGAAAAATAATTCTTCGTCCGTATCAAATTATATGATTAAGATTAATTTTAAAAAATTAATTTAAAATATTTTTAAATTTAAAATTAATATGAATTCAATTTGTTTAGGTCAATATAAAAAAAATACTATTAGTTATAAAATTTATTATTTTGAAAATTTAAATGAATCGTGTTAATTTTAAATTTTAAAAAATTTCAAATTAATTTTTTAAAATTCAATAGTGATTTAATAATTTAGAACGAAGAGATTAATATAATTGAACTTTAATGTTTGGGAATTGAAGTTGTATTTTCTTATTCACAAGTGATTTACATTATGATTTATATAATTTATGTTCCTTCACTATAAAAAAATATTATGAACAAATAAATAAAATTTAAATAAATAAAATTCACAAATAAAATAGTAAAGAATATATAATATAACCAAAGTAATCGAAATTGCGTGATGCTGAATTGAGGTACGGGAAGATTTTTTTTAATGTGATTTACGCTATCGCAGAGAGATCAATACTCAATCCGATGTAGTGAGTCACATTTTACCTAAAACAATTTGCACACATAAACTGTAAAAGAAGGATGATATCAATGCGTCAAATTCAATTATGTGATAATATAACCTATTTATTCACAAAATCACTACCAAATGCAACATTTGCAAAACTTCATAATAAGATTAGAATGCGTCGACTAAAAAACTTATCACAATATTTCATTAAAGAGTAATAAATTCTTTTTTGGGAGGGAAATTGTATTTTTTTTTCTTAGTCCCAGTTCTTATCCCAATGTTTTTGTTTCCTAACATGATTTTAGTGAGACAGTCAGTTAAAACATTACATATTTATGTAAAAGATATATGCTCTTTTTTCTTTCTTTAAATTTTTTTAATAAGATTTTTAATGAGACGTAATATTCTACCTAAGGAACTAAAGAGGGTGTATTGTAATATGATTTCCTAGTTAGAGTAGGTGATTGATCTATTCTTTAATTTAAGCTCAAAATAAAGGTCCTTTATTTGGACTCTTACTCCCCATTTTGACTATAAATTGCCCCTTCTTCTGCCAGATAAAAACACACACCAAAGACTTTACAAAATCTCTCTCGTACCTTCTTTTTTTATTGCTTCAGTTCTATAACAAGATAATTAAAATAAAATAAAAAGATTAAAAATATGAGAGGAAGTTTGACTAGTAAGAAAAAAAAGCGACGAACAAATTATAAATACTCACTTAAATTTATATGCATTCCTAATAATTTGGTTAGGCACAAAACACCGCGCCTGTTGGCCGGATGGTAGTACCACACCTCTGCATGCATAGGTTGTAGAATCAAATCCCCCTCCATTGATGTTGAAATATAATCCTAAACGGCACCAAAAAAAAAAAACTAAATACTAACTACTGAGGAACAATGTTTTTCTTTTTCATTTTATTTGTCATAAAGGTCCTAAAAGGTACAGAAACAAATTCCAAGTGTTTTGCAATCCAAATTCTAGGCCTTTGTGTCTCTGCATGTTTGTGTGTGCACAATATGGGAAGAGGGAGAAGGGGATGGAGAGCGAGAGATGGTTATAGTGCGTTTTAAACTCTTCAGACGCAACTATAGGCATTAGTGAGTAAATGCCCCAGGTTTTCTCTGTTTTACATCAGATAAAAGACCTTGAAGAGAAAAAATACCAACCCAAAAACTAAAAAGTTGCAAGTTATTCAAAATCCATTACCTTCGAGTACAGAACGCTGAAATAGAAAGTAAAACTATTCAATCCGAAATACTAGATGGATCTTTGAACCGATTAGCGGGGACTGCACCCCATAAGATCCTACTAAATAGGACACGTCTCCCACCATAAAAACACTAGGAACATATTTGACCACCAGTGCTTTATTAGAATAAGAGTGTCTTTACCCAATATTTACAGCAACTGGTTTTCCCCTGCCCATAGAGAAACCCTTTGTGCCATCTGGCATGCGAGGCCCAGGAGGTTGCTTGGAAACAATGGGGAGCTCAGAATTCACAGGATGAAGTGAAGGGGGAGTTCCGACATGGTTTCCGTGGTGGTTGTGATTGTGATTGTGGTTCTGGTGGTATTGAGGTCGTCCGCGTCCCTTGCCCCGTCCACGGCTTCGCCCTTTCTTCTGGGAACCCTCCTTATCATTTGCCTGCTCCTCTGCCTGCCCAAAAAGTTCAATAAGGACTTCTGAAAAGCAGTATACATCGTAACAGACATATGGAAGCACTTGTCATATCTATCAAAGCATTCTAAAGAATAATATATATTTATTTATTTATTTATTTTGCCAATTTCAGAAAAATGAAATCCATAGCAAAAAGGCTGGAAGCAGAAGCAATTAGCATCGCTCGGAACTATTTCTGCTCAAAAACTTCTCTTTTTTGCTTTCATATTTCACAAATTGGCAACTAAATTCTTGTTTGGCAACTCCTTTCGCTTCTAAAACTTTCGATGTAAAAGCCCTTCTGAATAAAAATTTGAAAGAAACAAAACAGTGCCTCAAAATTGGCTTCACCTTTTGACTTAACCCAATACAATGCTCCTTTTGACTGTAGCCCAACAAAACCCCCTCCCCTCACATTGTCACTCTTCTCTCTCCTATATCCTATCTCTTATCTCCTCACAGATGGTCACCAAACAATGCTTTCAAATATTTTTTTTAATAGTGAAAGCAGAAACATAGACACAAAAGCAGTTACCAAACGGGTCCTTACAATTATGAAAAGAAATGATATAACCATATGACAATAAAAAAAGCAAAAACTTGACATAGCAATTGTTGTCACAATTATGAAGTTCAATTCAGTTGTAGCAGATAATTCTTAAGTAGACGTACAAGTCTAACCAGATGTGACCCACAAATCAAAAGAGGAAAAATAGGCTCATCAGGCACAGAAATGCAAAATAAACTAGTATTACTTGCTCTTTGATGCTCTGAAAAACCATTGTGTTATACAATGTGTGTTCTAGAACTGACCTAAAGAACAGGATTTTTCATTAAGCAGAGGCAAGATAAAAGTTAATTCTGCACCAAGGGCAATTTTTTGTTAAATGATCAACTCTTTTAAAGGGTGAATCAATATGGACTACCTCTAAAGTTCTGATTTATAAAAACACCAATCTTGAATGAAGTCAAAGGAACTTACTCCATGCTCATGCGCCTGATTTGGCTGGGCTTCATATTGTTGAGATGGATCTTCTAAATGTTTTTCATTAGGCTCTTGCTGCTCAGACGTGGATGTGTCATCTTCTTTACAATGAGCTTCACCTTCATGCCCAACTTTCTTCAACCGTGCTTGAGCAGATTTTTTCTGATCAAAGAAAATGGAAAAAATCCATAAGTGTTAAGAATCTAAGATTGCTTGCTGCTACTTTCTAATCTAAAACGTATTTTCAGCTTTATGTATTCCCGGTTTGCTATTAATTGAATGATCAGAAAAGCTCTAATTTGCACTTCATATCCATCCAACACCAGTGCGTTGAGATTGCATTCAAATAAATAAACAAAGCAATATATATATATATATATATATATATATATATATATATATATATATATATATATATATATAGGTGGGTGGGTGGAACATACTGTACGTTTATGCAATAAACGAACTCTCAGGCCATTCCTCCAGTTATCCTCTTCATTTAACTCTGCAACCTTTAAAAATTAAAAACTAAAAAACAAGTTAACTCCGCAGCCACTCATTTAAGGAAGAGGGACAAAAATTTCGAATTAGAGAAAACACTAATACATACTGCTTTCTCAGCAAGCTCAACTGATTCATATTCTACGAATGCATGCAACTGAAGACAAAAAGATAGAACTTTAGATGTTAGAAACATGGTCGATCTTGCAAAAAACATACAAATAGAAGGACTGGAAATTGCAAACATACAAACAAATTAATAAATGCTACATGATTTTAATAATTCTCCTGCAATAGTTGCTGGCAGCAGCCAACAACCTGCTATGAAACCACAAGTAACAACCATAAAGGATATTGGTCTGCTAGTATCTGGCTTTCTACACCAGGAAAATTGTAACTTCTCATGATTACAGAAATTTAAAAACCTGTTATACCTTATTACTATAATGCATGCCATCTGCTTTAGCTGTTCTAGACCCCGAGGTTGCCCCGCCATTGGAAGTCTGGGGCTGGCAGGTACGAATTGACTTTACACTGGCAAGGATTCAAATAATTTTATTTAGCAAAAAGGTTCATATATACAGTTTTAGAACTTTTTAAACAGTAAAAAACATGTACCTTCCAACAGCTGAGAAAACTTTCATGAGGTTCTGGTGACAATGATCCTCAGGTAAATTTTCAGCAACGACTATGCGGGACTATAAAAACAATATGAGTAAAGGAATTAAAGGAAAAGACCAGACATGCAAACTACTAAATATAGACACCACAAACATCTTACTCAAACTTTACAACTTGCAAAATATAGCAGGAACAGAAATTTCATGGTATACTGTAACATATGCAATACATTGCATTCACGATTTATTTCAGAAGATGGCCATCCAATGGAACAGAAAGAAATTGTAAACTAAATAGAAGTTGATATCAAAGAAAACAGAAATAGAGTAAACTAGACAAGCAACCTACTTGCAACTCTTCCATATCTGATTCAGTAAGTGGAAGCTGGCGTCTAACCTTTTTTCCATCTTCACTTACTTCCTACAGAATTTTAGGAGGAAAAAATTAAGAGAACAAATAAGATAATAGGAGTTGTAAACAAAGAGGATAACATCAAAGAGAGCAAAAAAGTATCTCTGAAAGAACTCACAAGCTTTGCCGAGTTCCGCAAAATACTAGCAAGTTGGGAATTACTACTAATGAGAGCATTAATCTTCTTAAAAGATGAAACAACAGAAAGTGGCACTGCATAAAAGCAGGGGAAAGTTACTACTGTCACCATCATTAGATAATCAATAAAGGAACATGTAAATGAATGCCATGCAACAACTCATCTCTTCGAATTAATTTTCTTCTTGCGGGTGGGGATTGTGCGGATTGGGACAGGCATTGATGAAATTCTAAAATATAACATTAACTTCACAAGCATATTGAGAAATGTGACCCAAGACAAGGAAGCAAATCTCAGTCTTTCATAGTGCATAATTTCTATCATCTTACATGTTTCGTCAATTCTTGTGAACAGTTTACTGGCAAAATATTGTGAAGGCACAAGGATGAGATATAGAATAACTTATCTCATAGCCCTTGGAGCTTGACCAAGTTGCATAAGAAGAAAAAGGGGGGAATAAAGAAAAGAAAGAGGAGAATAAATGACAAACCTAGTTCATGCAATCAATTAACATCTAAGGTCAATTGATCTAAAACACTCCGCCTCATTGATCTGAAGTCATAGCCTAAAACACTTCTGCTACTCATAAACTAATAAAGCTGGTTGGTGCTATATATATAAAATGAAAATTTATTTATTTATTATTGATGATACAATCTTCAATGTGGCACATCATTCAAATGAGTATATAAGCTTTTATGTGCAAGAGAAACGGTCTCATCTCAATCTATAATTATGTTTCATGATATTCAAACTCGTTCATGTCATTTCTACTTTGTAACAAGCCAATTTTCAGAAAATTTAGGGGCATGCTATCAAATGCTGCATCAATTAAAACTTTCTATATTCTGTCAAATATATATTAATATATGCAATTAATTGACGGAATGCTCATTACTGTGTATGTAAGGTGCAATATTTTACTGGGAGGAATTAAAAATAAGAGTTGATGGAGTAAACTGTAAACTAGTAAGACACAACTACCGACAATGAAAGCGTAAATAATAAATAGCAAAATGTACCATATCCTTCAGGATCTTTGTTCATGAACCTCATTAGATGATCTGTCGTAGCCAAATTAACATCACTGAAATAATACTCCACCTGAAAATTGTTTAAATTCACGATAAATCAAGATGGGGACCCGCATTCTTTTGCCTATACAGCCCTGCATGACTTCAAAAGCCAAAAGTGACAACAATTACAATAAGAACGTTTTCCATATCTTCAGCACATGCATACTGTCTGAAGATAAGGAGAACGTTCTTGTCACATAACTAAATTTACTTTTGGCTTTAAATGCACGCAGGACCAAATACTTACAGTTTTGATGATACAAAACAAAATTTGCTTCCTTTCCCTCTCCGTTTTGGCCCTTTTGGGGAGCCAAAATCTAATCGCAAGGAATATGATGGATAATTTTAGTACATAAGCAAGCCTTGACATGTCTTTAATGGGTGAGGGAAAAAAGCTGTCTGAATAAATTAAAGTACTTGAAGTGACCTACGTCCACTTGCCTAAGCGATCGTAAGTAAATTAAGTATAATGGATTCGGGCATACAACATAACATGGGGTTGGTCCGGTTGGGTTATTTCTTAGATACTTTGTCTGTCCAACATTTAAAGTGACAATCTAGCGAAGAATGGTTAACATACTTATCTATGAAGGATACAAAAGGAATAATAACTCACGGGTAATTAATTCTTTTACCTAACTTTGTAGGGAAGTGAAGAAAAGTTTGAGCAGAGTTACAATCTAGAACATGTATCATGCTCAATACTAAGTTACAAGCACGTGCTGCACATTAAAAGTTCCATTAGTTTAAATATGTGTGATCCAATTTATACATAAAAACTACATTTTATTTAAAATGAAATAAACATAGCAATATTTAAAATAGGAACAACCAAACATGCCAGGAAAATCCATAATTATAAAGATTATATTATTAATTCATCAAATGTGTTCCTTTTTCTTATAGCACTGCCAGTAGAATTATCTTATTCCTATACAAACAAGTGATGTAAATCAAAAAGAATAAAAATGATGAGGAATTTAAATTATTTAAAGTTAAACTAATATATAAAAACTGATCAATCTGTTTCTTATGATAACTGTTACATGGTAACTTATACTCCAACCCAAAGGCACAGATGAGCTGCAAAGAAAATACAGCTTTAAAAAGCTTTAAAGTAACATAATATAAGCATGCACCACTGCTTAAAAATAAATAAATTAGCAATTAAAAAGAATTTAAGCACTAATAAAGTAGCACTACACAAATGAAAAGCATTGAAACAGTTAAACTGAATTTTAAAAAAGAAATGGCAACCATGCCTGATTTATAATTTTCTGAGTTGCTTCCTCCGTAAGACCATTCTTATTAATATGATCAGAATCAACGGCACCTTGCTTTTGACCTTGAACAAGCTGCTGTTGCTGTTGCTGCTGATGTTGATGATGGTGATGAAAATGAACAGGCACGTGATAAGCATAAGGACGATGGCTCTGAACCGGAATCCTCACGTGACCCTGAATCGCCTGAGCATGGAAGAATCCACTGCCATGGTTAAGCGGCGGTGGTTGGTGGTACAGAATCGGCGGTGGCTGAGTTGGATCGGTTGAGCTGCTGCTCCGAGGTACGAACTCAGGCGCCTTAGCGTTAAGTCGACTCGACGATAGATTCCGGGAGAGTGACGGATCAGAAGAACTAGAAGAGGTCTGAGATTGAGGACGATCATCAGATACCAAGTCCGATGATGAGTCCTGAGCCATTTTTACTCGTTTCGATTGATCAAAATCAAAATTAGGGTTTTACTCTTAGTTTTTGTTCAGGTGGATCTGATCCAGGACTTCGGAAATTGGAGTGTTTCTTCTTCCCAGTGAGGAGAGAGAAAGTGGCCCCTGGGACAGAGAGACAATGGAGAGGATTTCTCGGTTTCAAGATCTTCTCATTTTACCTATTTATAGTTCGAGACTAGTAAGAAGTTCCGGGAACATGATAGGTTTGTGATGGGTTAATGGGACCCAATTATTGACCCGGATATGTATGCACCCGTATAAGTAATATATATGTAGTACCTACGTGTATATTTGCTTGTAATTTTGAGTATTTGTAATTTTTATTGCTTTCCTATTTAAGATAAAAGTTATAATTGCATCAATATTTTAATAACATCCTTCAAATTTGAGGCAAGAAAATTCAGTAATAATCCCTCCGTTCTACAAGAATAATTTTTATTTGCAAATTTTGCCATAATTAACTCGTTGGATTTATACGAATAAAAGAGAAAAATATATTAAATGTATCAATAACGGCGTTCAATGATCAAAAACAGAATTTTTTCTAAATGTACTGATGACGCCATTCGATGATCAAAAACAAAAATTTTCAAAAATTGGTTAACAGGCGATATTTAAATAAAAATACTAGTTTTAGTGATAATTCTTGTCCGATATAAAATGGTGGGAATAAAAAGGACGATAAAAATATTAGTTCTAGTGAAAGTTCTTATCCGATATAAAATGGTGGGAATAAAAAGGACGAAAAGATTAACAAGACAAAAATTTCAAATTTAAAACTTATGCGACTTATTTTAGGTTTAAAGTAAATATATATTGTACCCTGTTGTAATTTTGATATATTTTACAATTTTTATAATTGTGTAAAATTAAAAAAAAATTAATATCAATTTTATATTTAAAAATATCTCATATTGACTTCATAAGGTCAACACTAATCCTATCTTTTAAAATAGAAGAAATATTTAACAAATTTAAGTGTAACACATGGAATAGAAATATATCATTAATATTTATAAATTTTATAAATAAATTGTTTTTGAAGAATAGAGTGAGTATAATTTGGTATCATAAACTATATCAAACTCTTATAGAGTAATGGTTAGAAAGTAAAAGCTTAACTTAGGTGAAAGGTAAAATAGCAATTTGTAATAGGTCATAGGAGATAATGACAATCATTTCGCGTTCAACATAATAAATAATGAAATCTAATCTTGAAAGAAATAATAATAAAATTCTATGCCATGCTTCATGTCGCATTCAACATAATGAAAAGGATAATGAAATCTACTAATTATGAAAAAAAACATAATTTACATAGTAATAATGTACGACAAAAATTTTAATAAAGGAGTGGTGAAAAAAACACTAAATACTCCTTCTGTCTTAAATTAAAATTTTATTTTTTATTTATTTTTAATTAAATTGACAATTTTTAAAATTAATAATTAAACATATATAATATGTTTTCAAAATTATAAAAATTGAAGTTGACAACAAAATTTATCTAATTTTGCACAATTATAATCTTTTAATTTAATTTTTATTAACAACAGTACAAAAATTAATTTTAAAAATGATCAATTCGACCAAAAAAAATCAAAGACGGAATACTTCTTTCTTATAATCATGTTGCACAAAATTATATATATTCAAAATTTTATCATATTTTCAACAATTTTTTTTTTAATATTCCAACCATTTCACAAAACCAATCCCATTCAACCATCAGACAGGATGATAAGGATGTCATTGTCAACTAAAGTGGATAGAATATAAATATTATGAAACTAAAAACTTATATTCTGAAAGGATTGCCATTATAAGTGACATCTTATGGGTTCTTGTATTCTGAAACGATTGCCATTAGTTTTTTGTCTGGTAAATAACTAGTAAAAATCTATGACCATATTTATTTGAAAAAAATGTATTTAAAATTAGACTATTTATTTTAATTTAATATTATTTTAAACTATTAAATCATTTGAGGAGAGACTATTGGTCCCTTGACATGAGACTATTAGTTTTATAAAATCATTTAATAACTTGAAATGGAAAGATCTATTAATTCCACACTCATCAGGGAGTTATATAATCTCTCATAAATAGTCTTAAGAATAATAAAAAATAATTTATAAGATTATTTAAAAACTATTAATCATCCACCAAAAGATAAAATAGTCTGAAATAATATTAAATTAAGATAAATAGTCTAATCTTAAGTATGTTTTTTACAAATAAGCATAGCCTAGGAGTATACTCTTTGCTCGTTTATCTTTCTTGATTCATACTTCCTCTTGATAGCTTCCCAAAATGCAGGTATTGCAACATCATTGGCCACTTCTTTGAACGATGGGAGGTAATTTACATCCACAACGACATGATCCCTGGTGCCTTCTTGAATCTGAAATTCAACATAATCGCAACAAAATAATAATTAGATAAAATGAAATAGTTGCATTATATATATATAAGAGGAAACAACACCAAGACGATGCTCAAACCCATTCAATTAAGATTTAAGATTAATATACACACTGAAATGAATGTAATACTGTGATGTGTTAGTATCTGCGTTTGTGTTTTTTGTCTATTCATCAAAGATTTAGACTACTACTCAAAGCAGATTAATGAAGGGAATACCAACATATGAATAGAAATAGTAAGAAAATTGCTACCAAAACCCTACAAAGAGATGTGAATCGTACAAAAGATGCTATAAATTTATCGGTATCCTATAGCCTAATCAATCTGTTATATTATATTGTGGTTAGGTTCCATCACGCGTAATGAGATTTTGAACATGACATATGAGAAGTGCTTCTTGGGTAAGCTTTTCATGTAGATAACTTTCTATAAATAGAAGCACTTGCACAAGGATCACATCAAGACCAGATTACTTCCCTATAAACTATTATCCCCCTACAACTTAGCACCATACTTCCGAAGTGTCTCAGGTTTGTATTCAAGTATAATATGTAGATCTCCATTATCCTCGATAGTTCTTTTAGTTCATTGCTCTTCATTTTCATTTTTTAACTGATGGATTTCTATCTGATATGTCAGCCAATCAACTGGTGGTACTGCAGTGCAAAGGGGTATTGTTTTATTGAAAATTTTGGCCGGCTCTTCATAGAATTCAATGTTTTAAAGGGTTTGAAACAGATAAAAGATAGTTGTGGCATAATTTTTGACAAGGAAGCAAGGTGGCCAATCCAGTAAAGATTCTTAGCCTGGCAAGTGTTTACTAGATTTTAATTTTTTTGTTCTCAAATATATATATATATATATATATATATATATATATAAACTAGATTTTAGTGTTTTTGGTTATCCTGGTCTTGTTCTCTACTGAATCTTATTGGTTTTTCCCGGCAATTTTTGAAGGCTTAGCTCCCTTTATTTTTGCTTTATGATAATTCTTTTGTCTAAAACCTTGTGAGGTCTTCTTAATGCAATTATTTTAGCTGTTTTTATCAAATTAAAAACGCCAAGTATCCTGTCTACAGGTTCATAATGCCAAAATTGAATAAAGATTTAAAAAGTTTGACTGTAATGAACTGGGAACTCACAACAACATCGAAACCAAAGATGGTAAGGTTAAGCATCTTCGTAAGCCAATTTGCAGCATCAGTCACTAACCCAAGATCCATTTGCTGATTGTTGACTTTGTGGGAATCCGCGTCTCCAGACTGCTGAACTTCTTGAGAAGTTGGTAAAGACTTCAAGCTGTTTTGGTAAGCCATGGAATTATGGTTTCAACAATTGCTACACAACATAATTAGCAAAGAGCTAAAAGCCGGATGCAGAGGCAGAAGGTTTACCTGTCGAAGAGTAGAGGCTTAAGTCCATCTTTTTCAGAAAGCTTTATCAAGGTATCGGCATTAGGTGTAGACTTCTTCACAGCATAGAAGATCTTATCCCCCAATACATAAAATTTGAACAAAGTAGAAGAATGATTCACATATTCCTGCAGTTTAAGTAAACTTAATGTGCTGCTCCAAACAGAGAAAGTAAAGGTAATCAGAGATAAACTAATCACATGCACAGAAAATCAAGACTTCGGCAATTATGCTAGATTACTGACACAGTATCAGTCCATGTCCTGTGTCTGTTGTCTCAACTCATATACTAGTTTCTTATTCAGAATAGCTGTATCAGACAATTTGTATCTGTTTGTATAATAATTATATAACCTGTATTAGATTTAATCATGTTTGATGACATCATCTTAGGTAGGTTTTAGGAGTTGAGTATGGGATGATAAGATTGAGAAAGGAGTTTATTGAGGCATATCACCAGTGAGAAACTAAATGAGAACTTTTACCAATATAAACTTTAAACAATCCCCAATAAAATCAATGGACTTCACTAAAAATTTAGAACCACCACTAATTAGTTCTCAATCTGATAAGAATAGAAAAAAGGTCCTTGGCCTTGTTAACCAACATTTTTACTCCAAACAGATTACAATAAAGTATTCAGACCTAAGGAAATAGGCTTTATTGTAATAGGACAAGTACTTTTCCCCCAGGACTGGTTACAATCAGCACTGTTGTCAATGCTGAACAGTGATATTGGCACAGATTCGGCACAATAACACTGGATCATCAGTGTGAACCTTCTAGGGAAAATAAAGACCAGATTAATTGTACCACATTGCTTAATTAACATCATCTTAGCCTCCACATAAATAAAAAACCCGAAACTGACAGGATTGGCCACTAAATTTTTGTTAGGGATAAATCTGCAAAGACCAAAATGTCTATTGCACTGAACCTAAGTTTTTGGTGATGAAGCATATACAGATTTCTCATCCATGAAATATTGACCTTGGATTACTTACCGCATACCATCAGCAGACTAGAGTGGTACTAGAAATTTTTAACAAAGCCAAAAAGTCATTGTTATAGAATTTCTTGCCTACCTGCACAACTGCTGGAAGCGGAACATTCAATCCTCTGTAATCATCAACTTTATAGACAATGGCCTGCCAATCGATAGAGAAATCTGATTCAGAAAAAGAGAAGTGGGACTAAAAAAACTGAATAGCTCACATACAACATAGATGAAAATTATGGAGTCAAAGTAGAATATATGCAAAGAAAAGACAACAGTCTGACCCACTATTCACTTAGGTGCCTGCCAAGCACACCTATGCAATACCCTTTTCAATCTAGAAAAGACTAAATCACAAATTGCACCTATGGTTAGGCCTAAATTCGATTTTCACCCCAAACTCTGTTTTGGATTAAGAGCACCTTAAACTTTGAGCTTATAAATAATTTGCACCATCCTTACCCTCTGCATCAAAACAATTTGCACCCTAACTTTAGTGCAAAGGATGAAAATTGTTTTGATACTCAAAGTTTAGGGTGCTTTTAATCAAAAATAAAAAATTTGGGGGTGGAAAACGACTTTAAGCCTAAACTAGAGAGTGCAGTTTGTAATTTATTCATCTAGAGAGACTATTTAAGGGTAATATATAATGGCATGACATGAAGAATAACAATTCTACGATATTAAAACCCAGATTGACCATTGCGCAGAGCACTGAATGTAACAACCGCCTAAAAGAAACACACAAGCCTTTTGATTTTTAAGTTCTGTCCATGTCCTAGATGCGGATAATAATGAACAAAGGCTTAACAAAGAAAATAAACCCAAATTGAGAAACGAAACCTACGTAAGTGCAGCAGGGAAGGTAGAGAGCTTGTACCGCTTAGGATCTTGGTGTTCCTCTAAACCTAAAATCCAAATTCCTCGCATAATCTCAAATACCCACATCTCCAAAGAATCTCACCATCTCTACCCCCTATAGACCTTAGTAATTAGACCATAGTGTATGCTTCATAAGAAAAAAGGCAACCCTAGTCCTCGACAAACATTCGAATATTGAATTTAGTATTCTTCAAACACATCACACCTAAGCAACCTTAAGCAGATTATTAGTCTTGAGTTGATGACGATCACACCTAAGCAACCTTAAGCAGATTATTAGTCTTGAGTTGATGACGATGACTTGTGACTAGACAAAAGCTTAGACCTTTAAGAAACCTTTGTCTTGCAAACGTAAGAGGCTAAGGGAAAACAATTAGTAGCCTCATGACGAATAGAAAGGCAAAGGGCTTATAAGAGATTGTACCTAAAGAGCAAAAAGTCTAAGATCAAGACAGCAGGATAGCTATTTACCAAAAAAGAAGTGAAGCCAAAGTTTCAGTATCTCATGTCATTAAGGTTATCAAATCCCCATTGTTAAATAAAAATCTGGACATCAGGATATTTAATATTATGAACGGATGAAAGATGGACATAATAAAGTAAAGGTTGAAGATAAAGAAACCATGTGTAGCCAATTCATCTTACAACACTAACTTGATTACACAAATTTTCTGATACTAAAGCTGAAAAATCAAAAGTACATTAGGAATAGTTATTACCATACTGTGAGCATCGGATACACCACAAGCAACTTGAGGTTTCACTATACTTGGAGGAGACAGTTTAGCATCTAGCAACCTTTCTCCCAAATTAGGCTCGTTAAAATTATCAACCTGCAAATTTAAGCTCAAACTCAAAACTAGAGAAGTATTGAACTCGTGCAAATAACAATCTAAAAGCAATCTATGTTACGATGAGAAAAGGAGAACATGGAATATGAGAAAACCCATTTTATTTGCCAAAAGTTTTTCAGAAATGTATCTCTCAATTTTTGTGTTGAGTTTACAGAAAATGTGTTCGGTTCACAGAATATAAACTTTTAGAAAGAAAAAAATGTGAGAATTTGTTCGCATTGTAGTGTACGTGATGATATTTTCAGGATCAGGATTACAACAATGGTTTAGCATGCCCACCAACACATAGGGAAAAAAAATCCAAACAAGAGAGTTTTTTCAACTTCCCAAATGGTCAAGTGTAAATTAGATGTATATCTGATGGTATTTTCAGTCTCAGTGTTACAACAATGGTTTAGCACCCTTAATACTTGGCAATTATTATATATGTCTGCAAGTAAAATTGAAGGGAATACGGATATTGGACCAACAAGATTCACAAAAACAAATTAGGGACTAAATTACCTATGTTTACCATTGAAATTGTAACATTAACGGAAATTATAAAATAAATACCATTCTAGCATAAATACCTTGAGAAAATGGGGGCCCCTGATTTTACATCGACCTTCTGTGTTGAGCCTTTCCAGACTAAGTAAAATCTGTTGGATTTCTAAACGATCCAATACAGGGTATATGTTATCAAATGGGTCGATAACACAACAATCTGCCCGGTTTTCTAAATAACTGCACAAGAAGCAAAACATGGTAGAAGAGTTGTAATTATTATTTTTTGTGATAAGTAGAAGAGTTAGTAATTTTAATCTCAATGACTTACAAAATCTTAAGTTTTAAATACAATAGAATAAAAATTCCATCATCTACTTTCATAAAATTTTGTTGCAGAAGCCAACAAGATTTTGAAACCAATTAACTGCTAGTTAAATTAATTTAGAACAATAAGTGTTGGGATACTCCTCGAATTCTATTCAGAAAAGAATTGTTATTATGGAAAAAAAAGTATCCTATTTTAAATAGGAAGAAAAAAATTGTGTGTACTCTATAAATAAAGTATTATATTTAGTTGATGAAATGTAACACAACCAAATATCATGTAGCATCCTAAGAGTTGAGAAAGGGTGTGAGGGGGAGTTTTTGGTTTGTGTGAAGGAGAATTTTTGCAACTTTTATATTCTGTGTAAAAAAGTAACACTATTGTGGAAGGGAGGGTTTTGCAGTTTTTAGTCCGTGCAAAAAGTTGTATTGCGGTACTGTGGAATCTCAAGTTTTAAGGCATAAAACTTGGAAGGATTATTGTAAGCCCGTTATTATTGTGATAGTAGAGATTTAGAGTTTGGCCTGTGATTTTTCCCTTTAAGAGTTTTTCACGTCAAATCTTGTGTTGTTTTAACTCTCTTTATTTTATATTATTTGGTTTACGTCGATTTATTTCCTAACAAGTAGTATTATGAACTAGGTTAATTGGATCCAAGGCAAAATGGAATTAGTCGCATTGGTGTGACAAATAAAGAGAGTGAAGATTGAAGAGTTAGAGATGTTTATCATTATATTGATGAATAAAAGATTTTGAGCTTATGAAAAATCACCGTTACAGTCGTTAAATGATGAACATGATAAAGATACTGATAAAGATGAAGATGATACGGATATTGCGGACGTGGTGGATGACGCGAATGATGTGGATAATGTAGATATTGCAGATGATATGGATGGTGTGAATGATGGTGGCAACTACGACAACGGTGATAATGATAAAGTTTAAGTGTTTTGGGATTTGAGTCGATGGAAGAATTGTTGAGATATTCCTCAAATCCTATTTAGATATGAAGTTGAAGTAGTTGGGGATTCGAGTCGAGGGAGAAATTGTTGGGATACTCTTTGAATCCTATTTAGAAAATAATTACTATTATGGAAAATAAGTGTCATATTTTAAATAGGAAGAGGAAAGTTGTGAGTACTCTATAAATAGAGTATTATGTTTAGTTGTTAAACACAACTAAATATCATATAACATCCTAAGAGTTGAGAGAGAGTGTGAGGGAGTTTTTGGCTTGTGTGAGGGAAAGGGTTTTTGCAATTTTTATATTCCGTGCAAATAAATTGCACTATCGTGGAAGGGAGGGTTTTCCGGCTTTTAACCCGTACAAAAAGTTGTATTGCGGAATTATGGAACCTCAAGTTTTAGGGCGTAAAACTTATGAGGATTATTGTAAGTCCATTATTATTGTGATAGTGGAGATTTAGAAGTTAGCCTATAGTTTTTTCTTTTATGCATTTTTCACGTTAAATCTTGTGTTGTTTTAACTCTCTTTATTTTATATTATTTGGTTTGCGTCGACTTAATTCCTAACAATAAGATCTTAAAAAAATAAGATAAAGACAAACAGAGAATGGACGAATATGAAGAGAATTGAAAGAAAGGTCATTTAAAATTTCAAGTTTTTGATACATCTTATGTGTGCATATATTGCATTATTGTTTTGCCAACTTTTTAATATATGTATATATATTTATATACATATTTTATTTGATACATTAGTATAACAAACTTCTGATTGTATATTGAACATAAATAATTTTGCTCCTTGAGAACAGAATTGATAAAATGAAATCTCAATCATCCAAATAATCGAGTTATCAGTTATCACTCTGACCTAAATTTCATAAACATTATCAATTTTGTTTAATCTTATTAAAGTCACAGTAATGTGTTTTCATTAATTGAATCCACATACATTAATATAAGATATATGTACATAAAAATTAGTGACTCACTAGCTTTAATTTGGTTCCTAACAAATTAACCCCACGACAAAATGAGACATATCCTAAAAGACTAGCAATCCCAATTTCAGTGATATTAATGGAATGCCATAAAAGGCATCAATATCCTTCCTATTTGGTAGAAGGTAAAAAACTGATCCGTTTTATGTAAATCCATGTATCCAAAATCAACCAACAATAATGTGCCGGAATTCTAAAAAATACCTTTGCAAATCCAGCATTCCCTTGCTGTAGATAATGTTATTAGATCTTTTTGAAGAACTGCTCAGTTCAATGGAGATAATTTCATCAGTTGCTTTATGGATAATTACATCGACATGTTGCAATTGGGTAGATATGGGGAGCTCAAATGTAAGGGGCATAAATATCAACCCATTTTGGGTAGGGCGTAAAGGAAATGCTCCTCTCTGCCAAAAGCAAACAATCAATATATGTAACTTTGATTGCTTCAGATTATGTACAAGAAACATTAATCTAAAAAGTTGACCATTCACATGCACTAATAAAATTTTCAACCAGATCAACCTGAAGGTCTTGGAAGGCCAAAGCTTATACAGATCAAATACAACTCTCTGATAATCTGGTAAGTTAAAATTATAAGTAAAGTTTATTATAAAAGATAAATCAATCAACTAACCATATAAAAAACAGTATAAAAAGACCAGTTACAGATTCTAAAGGTAGATCATGCACACGCTATGGGCAAACCTGTATTATCATATGGCCAATTGTAGTTCATAAGGTCAATCAAATCTTTTACTTTTTTAGAACTAGGAATGTTGTATGCATTTACTAATAAGAATTCTCACCTTAGCAAAGTCTTCTGCACGAGAAGGCTTCATGACATAACCTACCATCACGCTATCCTGGCCTATTGCCTGTTAGTAAAAGAAATGAAAAAGGTAGATGAAACAAATTAAATTAGAAACTTCGAATTGTACTGCAGATATTGTTTTCCTAGTGATGACAGAATTATCTGGCAACGGATTCAATTTAGAGAATATACAAGTGTTGATGCAAAAGGTCTTATGAAGTGTAAAGATGGTAAGTGAACACGAAGCAACGATCGGTGGACAGGTAATAATGTGTAGACACATAAAAATGTTGCAAAAACAGCAGCAAATAACTTGACAATTGACATGATAGAATACAATAACTTGTTTTCCAAGAGGGGAAGTGTTTGGAGTATGATATATGGTGTTAGATTCATTATATAACAACTTAGTATTTAGCAGCAACTGGTAACCTCATATATAAAGGATATAGCTGTTTCCTTGTGGTTGATTTTGTTAACCACTTCGCAGTGGAACTAACTACAAAATAATCAAAGGAGAATTTTGCACTAACAATATGGATGTGCTGCCTTAGGAGGTCAACAAATCATCATAAGAATATCTCTGTAGCAAGTGAAGCTGGATGTCATAGCCAGATGCATATTAAAATCACATGCATCAGAGCAGATAATGTGGCATAGTTTAATGCACTGCAGGCTGATGTGTCCTTTAATTATGAGCAGCAGGCCCTCAAAAGTTGGGTTATAAAAAGAAAATAAGTATGACATCTTATAAAAAAGCAATTGGTAGATTAACACAATACTAGAGGCATCTGCTATACATTATTCAAGTTGTTTTGTTTGGTACTCCCAATGGCCTGAATAATAATGTGGAGCAGCAAAAGATGAACAGAAAATAAACTCATGAAGATAAATCACAAAAAAATTGGTCCAATATAAGCAGCCACACTTAGCAACTTATCAATTGATGCACAATTAACCCAATTTCTTAGATGCAACAACTTAGAACATAATTTTATTCATAAAAAGGAATACACTTGGATGGGGAAAATAATTAGTATCAGCTACCTTTCTATTCAAGTTGCAGATAGTCAATGGTAACTCTTCTAGTTTGTCTATAAAAAGCATACTTGATTCCTCGCTTGCACTGCCACCTTCAACATTTGATAGGAAGAAGAACTCAATTTTAGCAGAAGATAATACAAATTTAGCCTTACAAAATTAAGGAAACAAATAAATGATTATATGGACAAAATCGCAGTTTACTAGGATGGTACATAACTCCTCTTATAGTGTGAGTACTCCTGTCAAACTCTTGACACTTGGGTAAGGGCTTGGGTATGCACCCAGTAAGCATCCAAAAATTCAAAGGTACTATATAATTGTGAATGAAATTCTCTTGGTATATCCTTTTGTTACGTGGGTGCTTCAAAATGAGAGATTGCTGTAGTTTGAATACTTTACATTAAATTAAGAAGGTTAGTAGGTAACCCTTTTCTATTCAAAGAAAAAGAATGAATAAGTAAAACAATAAATTATTTAGTCGACTATCTGCGTCCTCAGATTTGGAGAAAATATACCCAATTCCAACAGACAACACATGCTTTCATTTAATTTAGCTAGGATGCCTACAAATAACTTCCACATATTGAGGAATAAAGGTCCAAAAGGTATATAAGTACTTTTAAAAATGTAAAGGGGTCACCTGCACCATCAGCTGATCCTTGCCCGAGAGATCCTGTAAAATAAATCAAGTGAATTACATGGATATACATGCTCGTTATCAATCAGTCAAAACAAAAAAAGGATGCAACCATACATCTTGCAAAGAATAGGCTGGATTTCACAAAGCCCAAAAAATTTACAGTCACCAAGTCAGATTTACATCATATTATTTATAAGAAAGCCTCATAACACTAGAGGTCACATCTTATACATATGGTATGTGTGCATCAGATATCAACTGTGGTTTTCATAGTACTTAAACACTCTAATATACTATATTCACTACAGAAACCTGATAGTAATTAAATACTCAAATAGAAATTTTATATAGATTAAACTTCAATTTATATATAAAAACTTTTGTATCCTTCTAGAATTATTTACAAACACTTGGGGGTTGTTTGATAATTCTTAATGACCATTTAATAGAATAATTATGATTTGGTCAGCGAATTGAGTCTCAAACAATTGTCAACAAACGGACTTAAATGGACCAAATTCTACTTTTTCGTTAAGTTATTATGGGCAAGCTTTTTCGGTCAGCCAGTTGCTTAAAGGCTTTCTCTACCAATATATCCCCACTCTTGCGGCCATTCACATACTTTTATAGCCCTTTCAATTCCCTATTGGTCATTAGAAAACAGAACAATTTTGACGATGTATTTTGTTAGTAATTTTTTATTTTCTATATTTGAGGGTTTAATAATTGAATAAATTATCATCTTTTATGACATAAAGGGAACATGAACATAAGATTATTAACGATTTTCTAAGAGTAAATGTGAGATATTTTAAAATTTTAAATTCATGTGATTCATTTAAAACTATCAAACAATAAATCTTATAATTAGTAGTATATTTATTATTATATTAATTAAAATTAAATGAATCTATACCAAGTTTAAAATATATAAAATTGACTTTCAAATATTTAATAATGATCTTATATTTTGGAACGGAGGGAGTATCATTATATTTGATATTAATGTAGATAGTTATATTAGTATTAAAAAAATGATATATTTTAAATTATAAAATGAAATTTGTCATTACATGTTTTAAAGTCCATTTAATATATATATATATATATATATATATATATATATATATATATATATATATATATATATCAAAAATTCATTCAAAATAGCTAAGAAGGTTAGAATGGAAACGTATGTTTATTCAGATATTTCAAACAAATAATTATCAAACACGTTTATTCATTTAAATGTACTTAATTATTCAGACGTACTTAATTATTCAGACCATTTCATTCAGTTGTATCAAACAACCCCTTAATTATATTAATATAGCTTGCAATTTTCTATTTTTAAATAAATAGAATAAATACAGATAAAGTTTCAACCGTGCCCTGCACGATAGTTTTAACTAGTTTAGATAAAAGAAGAAGTTTTACTCTCATTTGTAAGATTGTTGAATTGGAGGTAGGTGTTAGGAGCGAGGAGGGTTTAGTGCTACTCACTAAGTATAACAATCCGCCAACCATAATTGCTTAGTTTAACAAAGAGGTCTTCATTGAGAGTACAAGCCACATGCAGAATACTCCCTCCATTGTCACCCCAAGCTTGCAGAACCTCATTTGTCGTGGCATCAATAGAGGATGAATCCAAGATGAAAACATCAAATGAGTATAGCTTTGAGATCCTTTCCAGAAGTCTAACCTATAACAAGCGATGCAGAGTCAGGAACTACACCATCAAAAATATAACTGGAAGAATAATTTTATTTGTAAAATGAGCTAGAATTGGCACATTGAATACACAGTTACGCACACTTAGAGAAAAAAAAGAAGAGATAAATGTTAGGTGAATGGTTGTAAAAAATAAAGAAGTGATCTCCAGAAAAAGATAGGACAGCAGTTCGTATTGCAGGAAGATAGGGGAACAAACGCTTCAGATAATCCAAGACAAGCAGTAGGAAATTAAATAGTTTGCTTCTTTCAAGAATAAAGAACAATCATTTTCTGTTACAAAGAATGGAAAGCAGATAGCTTACAGCTAGTTTTAAGGTCAATGGTTCTTGTATATAATAAATGAAACTCCATTTAGGCTCAGTAGTCTCTCTCTACTGTCTCCAACACGCATAGCACACAGAAATGCTTGGCAATACTTGGAAGAACTTATTCATTAATTGCCAAAAATGCTTATATCAGAATTTCACAATCTGTTGGGTACAATAAGTCCACCTACATAGTTATACCAGTAGCTATTCACTAACCTAGAGAAACCTGTATATCTCAATTAAGAGGGGTCATGGAAAGAACAGGTTCAAAATCACCATCCATTCCTATTTCAAACCCTGCTGCAGCTTGTATATATACTAGCTTGTAACCCATGCCTTTGGCACTATCAAGGATGAGATTTATCTTAAACTTTGGACGATCCTGATGCTTTATTAGCTGAGCGGGAAATTCAAAAACAGTTGTGTTTTATTTTATTAATTTTACGAGTGTAAACATGCACATACACCTATTGAAGGTATTTCAACTGTAAACTAAAAGAACATCATGAAAAGTGATTAAATGACACAGAACCCCAAATGTCAATAATGATAACAATAAAACTTGAAAGTGAATGCACTATATATCTCTTCGTTGGTTACAAGAAATATCACTACAAAGACAACATCATTCCCACAGAATCATAATACATATTTAAGCAGCAGTATAGAAATTACCTTCGGAGTTGGAAGACCAAGTCCATAAGATATTCCCTGCAAAATAAAAAATTCGTTACACAGATAATTGAGATCAGTAATAGTATACAACTAAAGGGTATAAGACTCCATAAAATATTGATGATCGTTTGTATGCAGTGTATATACATTTCAACATGGTTCAAATTTTAAACGCCGGTTTCTTAATAATTATAAATATAGACCATCGTTGTTGGCATAAAACATGTGATGCAACTAAGTTTTGAGTTCCATATCATTCCCACATTGAAAATGGGTGCTTAATTGAAAATTTTGTAGCTTAGATGCAATTAATTCAATCCAATCTTTAGGTTGCTTAAAAAGTAGTTCAATGACCTATATCCGTACATAAATTATGTGCCCCCAGTACACAATGCAATCTTTAGTCAACTTCAGAATTATCAGTAAAATTTTGGAACAATCAAAAAGCGTCATCTTTAGAAGTAGCATTACAAAGTGATAGGCACCCCAATTCGTTGGTAGAACAATTGAAAAAGAACAAGCATAAACATATACATATACATATATATAGAGAGAGAGAGGAGTAAAAGAGGAAGAATGGAAAATGGAGATAGTTTTACCGTAGGGATATTGGAGTGACGAAGTACGCGAAGTAAATATTCAGCTCCACGTTTAAGTGACGCATTTTCATTTTCATTTCCATTATCTCCGCTGCCGTCAGCCACCAAAAGGGTGGAGCTGCCCAGCAGAACTCCCCTCACTCCACCGTCCATTCAATTTCGCCTGATTCTCTCTCTTCTTCTTTCGTTTGCGTAAAAAATTAAAATAGGCTCTTCCAATTGAAGATTCTTTCCTCCAAATTGCTGCGGGCGCATCGAAATGCGTACTAGATTTGTTCCTGCTTTTCCTTTTCAGTTTTCAGCGGTGGAATAAAGTTTTTTTTATCCCACCTCTATTTTTGATCCCACGGTTTACTTACGTTATTCATTAGAAATTTTTTTGACCGTATATATGGTCGGCCAATGACTGTAAATTGAAACTTAAACCGACTTATAAGTTAGTATTATTTCTGACTTATAAGAAAGATTACTGAGTACTAATTTAACTTATAAGTTAAAAAATTATAAATATGTTTAATTGATAATAATTTATAAGTTAAAAAAAAAATTAAAAATTATTAAAAAATACATTAATACGTTGATTTAATATTTCATCATAAGAATAATCATTTTAATATTAATAAAATATTTAAAAAAATCATAACTTCAATATTCATGAGATATTATTAATCAATATTATTAATCATTATTATTATTATTATTATTTAAATATTTTAGAATAGTATTATTCTCTTTTTGTTATTTTTATTATTCTTTTTATATTTTAAAACTTGCAAAACTCAAAATAATTATAAGAAATCAAAACTTAAATACATATTGAGAAAGGAATTATCCTAATGAATGTAAATTTAATTATTAATTTTTTAAATTTTAATATTAATTAAAAATTAAATTAAAAAATAGATGGAGGAAAGAGAAAAAGAAAGGAAAGAAGTAAGAGAGAGAGGGAGAGATATATAAAAGAGAAATTAGACGTAATTTATAAAAAAATATAAAATATAATAATCATTATATTTGGTCAAATTTATTTAAAATAACTTGTAAATTATTTTTTGATAAGTAAGAAATTGATATTTCTTAAAAATAATTTATAAGTTCAAAATTAAATTTTGACCGAATAGCCAACCAGTAAAAAATAACTTTTAAATTGATTTGACTAATGTATAAATTATGTTCAAACAGGCCCTAAACTAAATGCCGTACAGGAAATAAACAGTGGTCTTAATTTACTTAAAAGAATATAAGAAAGTCAAGTAAACTATTTTTCTCAAAACAAAAAAATAATAATAAATGTTTAGCAAATGACATTTGAGTATACGGAGGTATGTAATTTTGTTTCGACACCGCCGTCTCCGGCCCGATCGTTGGCGGAGTGTAGCCAAAACTTGAGCTTGATGGACTTATCGGAGATAATTAATTAGCCGGAGATTTCTTGAATTAACAAATTAAGAGATACTCTTTTCGTTTTAAATTATAAGATTAATTTTGACTTTTAAAAAGTTAATTTAAAATTTAAAATTGACATAAATCATTTAATTTATGTCAGTATAATTATGAGTATCATAAATTACCTACAAATTCTATTCCGAACCTGATAATTTTTTGCACCTTGACATGATCCTTTATTCCTTTCAATTTTTAATTTTATTTTTTTAATTTTTACTAATTTGACTCACACGTCCACCCACCTTGACTTTATCAAGAATTGAACCCCCTCATAAATACCATCAATTGATAATATCACTTGGGCCAATAACTTTTGCCTTTCAATTGTAGTCGATTCCAAACATGATAGTTCAGTTCCACGCACTATTACACATAAGCAAGCAAGGGCAATTAAGATATATTTTGGGAAAATAAAAGACTGACTAATTTTACAAGTAAATCTATAAAAATCAACTAAAAACAATTTCAAACTTAATATAAATTCATCGTTTACTTTTTAAACAAAGGAGAGTTGTATTGTCGCTAAAAGTCGTCTTCTTCTTCTCTCTAAATCTCTCTCCCCTCTTCTGTGTCTCATAAATTCCTTCATTTCTTTATTTTGTAACTCAAATTCACTCCAGTGCAGTTCATATAGTCATAAATGACGCATACATAGAGGAAAACATGATATAATATCTGTATATTGAAAGACTCTTCCTTACATACCCAACAGCAGAGACACTGATAAATTTTGAATACTCTCGGTTCAATACAAAAAAGAGTCTTATTTATAAAATATGAATAAATTATATGAAAACTATCTATAAAATCGTTGTTTTCTAATATTAACTACCTATGAATATAGTAGTTTGCATAATAATACTAAAATTTATCACAATATATATATAAATATATATATATATATATACACACAGAGAACGAATCTAAAACATATCTCTTAAATAGTATATATTTTTTAAATAACATATATTTATCAGAACGACGTAGTTTTAAAGATTTTTTTTTTTAAATAATATTTTAAAAAAAATGTGACATAACATAATATTCCACGACCCCACTTATTTTTCTTTTATTTATGAAAATGCCATAAAAAATATTTAAAATAACGTCGTTTTGATAAAAATATACTACTTAAAGAGATTTGCTTTTAAACCGTCGTGTATATATATATATATAGTGTCACGTTATAATTAAAATGTATTTAGACCGAGGGAGTAACTAGTATCATCTTAGGCATTTATTTCATCTTCCAGTACATGTATACAAAGAACGAATAATAACAACACTACCAATTTGGGTATGTTGGCCCGTTGAGACTTATAAACCTTGCCAAAACACAGAAAAATTAAGAGAGGAAAGTGCTGCCAAGGTCCTCGGATACATCACCAATTACAATGGATTTGAAACAGATTTTGATACAAAAAATTGTTCCATTTGTCGAGACATAATATCACATTTACTAGTCTTTTTTTTTATAAAAAAGAAAAAGAAAAAAGGAGACAGATACAGGTAGATGGAGAATGATCAAATTATATGCAACAAGGCCATACATAATGGCAATTTTCCATTAATCACCTAAGCAAGTAAAAATTATAGTACATCCAGGTCCAAACTCAGCATCACCACTAAGCAACATCTTCTAACCAAGATTTATTTTTTATTTTTTGAGTTTGAAGCATTGAGATAATATGACCCACAGGAAGAAATCCTTAATTGCTAACGAGTGCCAGTCTGAATACTCTATGAAGACATTAGCCGTTCCATTACCAATTTGACAACCCTTGGAGCATCAACAGTGACCGCCACCTTGACTGAGGGTTTATCAGACCACTCAGTGACTTCACCAAACCTTATTTAATATGAAAAATAGAACAAACAAGTTGGTTACGAAGACATAACAATATAAACATAACAGTTTATATAAACGTAACAGCAAGTTCATCCAGTTATCTGTAAGAGGTACAAGTAAGAAAATTAGATTAAACAGGCATGGTATGAAAAAAGACGGTATCGACTTTTATGTTCTAAAAAAAGATGTAAAGCAATACAACTTATCTGTTCCTAACTCTGTATTCTCTTTTCATTCTCTAGACCATTTACAACTTGAGAACACGTAACAACTGGATGTAGAAGAGAACATCATGTCGTAATTGCTAACATAGCAGTATTGATTCCTGTTGAACCATGCAAAACATGATGGTAATTCTGTACCCATGATGGACCTAATTACTTTGTTGGCCTACTGTTTAGCTTTTATATTAGTTAGAACTTAGAAGTTAGAAGCAAGAATAAACGACTTTAATTTCTCATATTCCCATCCCAAATTGAAACATGCATATTGATACTGGTGAAAGTAGCACTAAAACTGGATCTTTGGTGGAAAGATTCACCTTCAGAGTTTGAATACACATGCATCCTTAAATATAAAAATACAGAAAATGACATGACTATGTATGTGAAAACACTCTAAACTGTTACCAACACTTCTGCATACTCCCTTCATTCCAAAATAAAAGAGCAACTTCCTAAAAATGTACAAATAAGTAGATAGTTTATTCTGCAGAGAAATGAAGGACTCGCTTGTATATTTATACTTCTAAAAGTAATTTTAATCATTATTTTGGAACGAATTAAAAATCATTTTGCTCTTAGATTTTGGAATGGTGGGAGTAGCTTACAGACTTTCTTTCTCACTTCAATCTCAATGACTGTTCACCTCAATAAAAATTAAGGACAACACTAGCAACATTTTTTTCCTTTGGGTAGGTAAGAGTATACTAGCAACATCTTTCTTTTTGGGCTCCATAATCCTGATGCAAATTGATAGGATTCTGGAACATTTGCTCCCAGTGACAGTCCACTTATTTGATTTATTACTGTCTCTTTTAGTTCAAGCTTCTGTTCTTATTAAAATAATTGGAGGAAAGAAACACATTAATCAGAATTCTTAGGTGAGTCCAAATGAAGTAATAAACCTCGGTAACTAAATAAAATCAGTGGATTTTTAGAAAGTGGTAATTTGAGGTGTTAAAACGCTCCTACCTCTTTTGTTTGTTATAGAATATTGTTAGACCTCTTGTGATGCCAATTGTCTGGACTCTCACTGCACCTTCTGCGTAAGTTAGTAATGAAGGATTAACAGCTGCAAGAAGAGCTGTTGGATCATGAAGGTAAACACCTACGGCAAGTCACAAGCTACCATGAGAAACGGAAATGAAAATATACAACTAACTTTTTGGATTCCAATTCCACTACACAGACCTTTTGTGCTGTATGCTTCACGATGGTAAGAAAAATACACATCTAAGATCTTGCACAAGTACTTTGAAAATTTTCCATTTGACTTTGCCAGTATATCTCGATCATCATCTACAGTGTGCAGATAGACAAAAGGATGACAGAGAAACAGAAAAGTGAATTGTATAACAGAAATATGATTGTTTTTAAAAACATTTCAAGCTAAGAAAAGTACTTTCTCCATATACATAAGCGCATTTAGAGGTATGAACTGTAAAACTATTATCGTGTTTGTGCTTACCCTGACTTATCAACCTTTTACAAACTGTCTATGCACTTCACTTGAAATTATACTGTCAATTAGCAATTTATTATTAGTGGAATGATTATTATCTACATTCTGAGTTGGTCAGGCTACAATCTTTTGCTGGTATAATTCATGTAAAATATATTTACCTTTTTTCCTTGGGACTTTCCAGAAATATAGCTAGTAGAAGTTGGCACAGAGAATGATTGATGTGACTCTAGAAGTAACTAAAAAGCTGAATGTACAAACTAAACAACTTTAATATAACTTACAACTTACAAGTCCTTGTTACGATGATGAAAAATAGCTATTAGTCAATTTGTTTTGTGCAGAGACATCTGATCAATAATGTGAAGCGTAACTTTATACATGAAAGATTTTTTTGTAAAGAATGATGCCCTTATTTGGAACCTACTTTAGAACACGACCATCATTTTGTAGTTGGTCTAGGCTGTCCTACCTATTTATTCCTGGATTTCCAATGAGTGAAAGGAGATAGTTAAAGTACCTGTCAAAACAACTTGGTGGGTCACATTTATCCCAACGGCCAAAACGTTAGCTCCACTTGTGAAAACAATATCTGCAGCATCTGGATCACCAAAAATCTGCAAGGCCAATTTAAATACGAAAAATAACGTGAAAAAAGGGGTAATGGATTGCTTAGCATGAAAAGGAAAACAAATAAGGCAAATAAATTCTTACAGGAGGCCCCTTTTGCCTGTTCTATGTGCCTCAGCAAAGGAGACTTTGGCTTAATTAAAATAAATTAAACTGATTTGGGGAAGAGACTACAGCTTAAAAAAAATTAAAACTCTAAAATCAAATACCACTTGTAAAGACAGAGAGAAAGAGGTGACACCACCAAGCTACTTGACTAATTAAGAGAATGAGGATGGAGCAACAATGGGCAAGTATAAAATTAGACAAACAGATGCAATAACTAAATTGGCTATAAGTAAGAGGTACGGGCGTATAACTAAATGGGCAGATGCCAAACCAAAAAAAAGTTGAAAAGCCAGGAGACTGTTCAAAGTTTTTATGAGGCATGAAATCACAAGATATTTTGTTTCAGTCGATTCATTGGGCTTAACCATCTTCAATCTACAACTGATCAAGATTTCTTTGAGGTAAAAGTTAAAATTTTATGTGCAACTTGTTTGTATAAACCACACTATAGTTCTTACATGGTCATAAATTCTAGTTAAAAGTAAGGTTTCTTACATCAATTCAAAGCTTGTATCTAGTAGTTTTCACCATGTTGTGCACCTTTATTGTCTCACAAAGTCTCATTGTGTGAACTTTCTTCTGACTTATCTCATCAAATAAAAAATATACCACTTCCGTTTGATATTGACATTTTACAAGTCACTTTGAGATATTTGAAAATTTAAGAATGAAATGAACCATTTCATTTTGAAAATGATATATCTAATAATTAGTAGTACTTTTAGATTTTTTATAATATTCATAATTGTATTTGACATAAATTAAATAGATGCTGAAAAAAATTGCATTGCCATTTTGATGATGCAAGAAAATAATTTTTATATCAACACATTACCTAGCAACTAGACGATGTAAATTTTCTTTGGTTTTGACTAACTTCAAAAGCATAAATTGGGTGCAAACTAGGTAGTCTTAATCCAAGGACATAACTAACAAAATCTTCAGAGTAGAAGTGGTGCTGGTGCTACCACTGATATCACCAAGTATGCAGAATGACAACTTACATTGGCCTCAGCCGCTGCGTTTACATTCCCATTTACTGCAAAAGCACCTCCGAGAATAACAATCTCCCCAACATTCTTGGAAAATAAAGGATCCAATTGAATAGCCTGTATGAAATAGATATATATCTAGTAAGAAATATTTTCTATCAAGTTCTTGTTCATCACCCATACCGAAAGATTAAGAGTCTGACCAGTGCAACATTTGTAAGGGGGCCCAGGGCCACCACCGTGACTTCTCCAGGATATAGATTAGCTTGCTCGATGAAAAACTCGGCAGCTGACTGTTTAATTGGCTTTCCTTTTGGTGGGGGGAAGTTTTGATTTCCAAGTCCATCCACACCATGGACAAAATCAGCAATACGTAGTTTTGTACCTTTCTTTACATGAAACAAAGACACATTGACTAAAGGATTATGATAAAATCTAAAACACAATTATGATAGAATAAAGAGTTAAAAAAAGGGTGTAATACCGTGATTGTGACGTGAGATCCTTCGGCAACTGGGATATCAGTCCTCCCTGCAACCTCCAACTAAACAAGAGAAAACTGAATATGAACTAGGCAGAAGTTATAGTACCCATTAGTCTATTTTGATCAGTTTGACATAAACAATGGATCTAAAGTAGGAAACTACTGATCCCATTTTGTTCTTATATTCCAGTTCGTGAAAATCTGAAACTAATTGAGCTCAATATACACAAAAGTATTACCAAATGCAAAGCGTTTCTCGTGGCAAGAGTCGTGTAGACATTCCCATATATAGTGGTTAGTCCAATCACCTCCACTTCCGGCGAATTTAATGCCAGAAATATTGCCATGGCATCATCTGTACATCAAACAACGTAACAAAAAGGGAAATTCAGTAAAAAAAAACAGAATTATTTGCATAACAAATCAGGTTAATTGAAACACATATTTTTGTGTGTATCTATCTGTAACTAGATATAAACTTAACAAAATCACAAATGATGAAAAGGGATTCTAGTTTCAGTGGAGGTTTTGATTACTTTGGATGATTGGGATTGGTTACAAATTATGAGATACCCAATATGCAATAATTTCTATTTTATAATTTTTCTTACAGTTTTTAGGGAAACAAACATATTATACACCCAATTAACCAAAAAGCTTATATATACAAAGCATGTCAAGTTCCCAACATTTTTCTGAATCCCAGATTTTTAATTAGTAGAATCTAAAGGTCGAATAAACACATATTTAAGAAAGATCAAGGAAAGTAGAAAGGGGAACGGTCAATTACCAATGCCAGGGTCGGTATCGATGATGATCTTCTTTGGAGCTGCCATTCACTCTGAAGAAGAAGAAGAACGTATGTGCGAATCTGTTAAGTATTTGTTTGATTTGTGATTAATGACTGATGATGATGACGATAAATTGATTTCCTATATGTCGTGTGTGCGTTTTTGAATAACTTTTAAATTAAAATAACCCTTTTTAATTTAATTGAGTTGAATGCAATTACACATGTGGTTTATCTACCATTTTACTTTACCAATTTTAGAGGCAATTTATATTGTCATACAACAAATAATATTTTTAGAGTAATAAATATGTATTAAAATATTATAAATTATTAGAATAATTATAAAAATATTATTAAATATATATTTATTTTACTAATATAATTTTTTACTAGTATAATTTTTACTCCGTTAATAACAACCACCTTTGCAAAAGTTATAAACTAAAAAATGCAATGTCTATTTGAGCTAAATATAAAAGCCTGAAACATGACAAACAACAGCTATGTATGAGTTCAAAATTACAAATATTTTTTATTCTTTCCGCGTGTGGTTTGGTGGAAATTTGGAGGAACCAACCACATATAATTATTTGAAAATTGTTGTTAAAAAGAATATGATGTGTTACTTCTTCTTTTTTTCCTAATTTATACTAAAATATAAATACACTCGCACAAAGACCTTGGCATGTCAGGTTCGATCCCCCAACCTCATGGTTGCCATGGGTTGTGTGACACTCCCAAATTTGGATACTTGCTATCTCGAAAATGGTACTCAAGATATTACACAACAATACATCTATATGTATTTGCTACACTCAGACATATCAATAAATAAAATATTTACAATACATGACTTACATCATCCCAGATTTTCCAACATTTAGTAACATAAAACATTATTGGGTTACATCATACATCAACAATTATATTAAACTTTTCTATCTCATAATTTTCCTCTCGGCCCTTATCTTACTCTCTGAACTTCTCTAGCTTATCTGATAACATTAATATATAGCAAGAATGAACAACAAATTTGCTCAGCAAGTAATAAGAGTTCAGTGAATAATATCTGATGAATATAAATATTTCATCTTCGAGGACTTTCAACAATATTCAAAGAATATGAAATGTTCTTAATACAGAATCATAACGTAATTTTTAGGAATCGGTAATAATATATTAACAAGTCGTAAAGCATCTTGAACAAGAGAAATCATAACTTTCATTTGATTTTCAGAATATTTAGTTTTCATACTGAGATGTCACTATAAACAGTGAACTCTATCTAGGGTTGAACATGTCTATCTTCAACCAAAAAACTTCCATCCAAGGTTGGATAATTACTCCAATCGAGAACGCACAACAGAATGCACTAGGTGATAAGCCTATTGTACCATATGTTATACATAACATCTAAACAAAGCATGCAACATTGGTTTTCCCGTCATAGGGTACCTCTCTATGAGAGTTGTTCATCTCAGTCTCATCATAAGAGTCCACAACAAAGCTGTAACGCCCCCAAATTCGGGCCTACACAGTCCAAACTTGAGTCGTCAAATTATACAATAACTATTGCAATACGGTACAAGTATAACAATACAGGGTTTAATAATACACAATTAAGTCTTCACTAGTATTGTCACACTTATTTTACAATATGTGAAGACTACTACAGCTATCACTCGAGCATTATTCCATCCCCTGGCTAGTCTTAGCTACTCTCTCATCTCCTATTGAAGAACAATGGAATAAAAAGAAAGGGTGATCTCAAATAGCTCAGTAAATAATATCATGACTAAAATAATGATGAACAAATTATCAATAGTCTTCAACATTAATGAGTTCTTGATAGAATAATATAAACAACAAGTTTTAAATCAACAACTGCAGTTAAGTTCTGAAACAAAGTTTAGATCAACTGCTGCAGTGGAATAAAAATAATTAGGAGAATCATGATGTCTACTAGCTTCTCGCTTTTAGAAAAATCATCATCAACCTTTATCATTTGAAAAATCACTGGTCATGATCATGTCAAACAACAGTTCTTCTTTGTCTAGGCCAAAGAGAACTTTCACTACGTGCCCTAAAAGACACATAACAATTATATTGTCTTTATCCTATCATTTGTGTCCGAGACCGCATATATTCATAACAACATGATTATGATAATTAGAACAAATAGTAGTGATATAAATGATGAGCAGAAGAAATAAAAATATAGGATAAACAGTAGACATTAGAGGTTTACAAAGTTTATTTTGTGCATAGTCAAATAATGTCCAAATTATCAACATGACGTGGAGTCAAATTCGAGAATGATGTTGAAGATCCATAGTTCAAAAATAACGATTAAAGTTAAATAAAAAGGGTCGGGTAAATAGGAAGGTTCACGTGAAATGATATTAAATAAAGCGCAAATTATTAAGGAACATATAATCATTTCAAGAATTTTACCGAATAATACTTACCATAGTAAGTTTAAGAGTATGAAAGAAAATGATATCCCTTATCTTAACACAAGAAAAAAGACTGTTTTAATTATAGTGGATCAACTTATATATCTATAATATAATTAGTAACTATCACATATAAATTTTATGATGCACAATAACTCGTATACTATGAAATTATCAAAAGTATTTATATAATATAAATCTGTGTAATGTACAAAATAAATTATAATAACTTCAAAATAGTTTTTGAAATAATATTTTAAAATAAAAAAAAAATTCAAAATAAATCTTCTAAATGAAAAGTCTTATAAAAGAAGATTTGTGAAAACAGTGTGAAGTGAGTATTTGTGCAAATATTACTTTTTAAAAAAAATCTCACTTGAAAAATTATTGCACTCCTTTTGACTTTACCAACACTTAGAGTAACCTTACTATACTCGAAGTATACTCTTAATTTATTAGTAGGAGAAGAGTGATGTGAAAAAATTTCTCTACTGAGGTTCCCCTTTTATACACAATTTCTTCACCTATCGTGTCAAAACTTTCCTGCCAATTTTTCTCCATTGCATACACATTTTCTTTCTGCTAACCAATTAAAAATGAGTAAATGAAATTTAGGTGGTCCCCGCCATTAGAATTCTCAGCATTCCCATTTTTTTTCCTTTACACCCCCCACATGTTCCCTTGTTTTTCTTTAAATTCCTTACGTGATTCCTTTTGTTTTTTTGTTTTTTTTCTTACAATAATATACCTCCCCCAGCCAAATACAAATTGTGTCCAATAAAAAATAAATAAATAGGTGGCCCACTAACTTGAAAAATGCGCACCCTTCTGTACACCCACGTGATTCTAAAATTATACATCTCTCACCTAACCTTATTATGCATACCTCCAACTTTCATTTATCTATCGAAAGTATAATTTATATCCAAAATATCAATTATCAAAGAAATACAATAATTAAATTAATGTTACAATAGTGATAACAATAATTCAGAAATAATATAAGAACACGTTACAATGAAAATTATTAATTTAATACAGTGCATGAGCAACTGTAACAATTATTGGTTCAATAATATAATGCAATAACAATTATTGATTTAACAATACAAAATACTGTGTAACAACAATTATTGATGAATACTGTGCAATAGCCACCTATCAGATCAATAATATGAGACACTGTGTAATACATTGTGTTACCGTGTGCTATTATTCTTTTATCACATGTATTTTAACAGTTAAAAGTGATAGTATCGTTAACTATTTTTATTTAAAAAAGTTACTTCTGTCGTTTTATATATCCGACAATATTATTTTATTGGGTCCACCAATGATTGATTATTACGACAGCGGCGTATAGATCGACTATTCCCCGATAGAATTAATATTCTCCGACATAATAAAATTTGCATATAATATCCTTAACTTTAACTTTTGTCAATTTAATCACTTAATGTTTCAGAAAAATATATATGAAGAAAAATTAAATTTGTATTTCATAAAAGTCGGGACATTACAGAAGCAATTGGTTTGGATAGTTTTTTAAAAATATTATTGACTCAATCATTCATCTCAATAATAGTCTAGCCGGAACAAATGATATAGACTTACTTTTCGAACATCTCGCGAACATTTAGGGTTTTAAAGACTTCAACAATTCAATAATGCTTTGAAGCACACGAATACAAACAATAATATTCAGGCTCGATATAACACGAAATTCAAGAGTCATTTCAGTTAAAGATTCGCACATCATCAAAGATTAAGTAAATTTATGAACAAGTTAAGGAACTTACACATATTCTCAGAAGTACTTAAATAATTTCATATAATTAATTAAAGAATTTACGATTAACTTAGAGTATTCTTAGAGTGAAGGAACTTGTCTTTCACATTCGCTTCATTCTCTTTTAGCTTATCAACTTTCCCTTGACCTAGATAAGTCCTAATTTGATCTATTGATTAGTCTATATTAGACCAATGTTGAAATACAAGTAAATATAATCTAATTCGTAAGCTTCCACCATATAACTTTTCTTTACTTCTCAACATCTCGTTATTAATCTCCTTCACCAACATCCTTAACTTGTCTTATTACTATCCCTTTATATCCATATTCATTCTTTACAAATAAAATAACATTCCTTGGTATTTTCTTTGTTTAATTATCATCTTTATGTTCATAATCACCTTTAACATTCATTGTTATTATTCTATTTATTCACTTCTCCTTACTCATTTTATTCTTCATAATCAAGTGATATTAATTATCATTAAATGTCCTTTATTCTTTACTTACATCGGTTTCTACAAATAAAATAACTCTTCTTATTTTTTTTTTTAATTTTTCATTTAATTCTTCACAAATAAAATAATATTCTTTATTATTTTATTTGTTCACATTCTATTTTCGTTAATTTATCTTTACTATCCATAAATAAGATAATTTTTATTATCTTATTTGTTTAAGTCTTATTTGCTTTACTAATAAAATAATCTTTTTCATTATTTCATTTGTTTAGACTTTATTTATTTTAATTCTTCTTTATAATTCACAAATAAAATATTTTTTTATCATTATTTTATTTGTTTAAACTTTACCAACTTATTTTACAAATAAAATAATTTAATTATTATTTTATTTGTTTAAATTTTGTTCATTTAATCTACAAATAAAATAATTTACTCATTATTTTATTTGTTTAAACTTTATTTATTTAATTTTCTCTTTATAATCTATAAATAAAATAATTTAATTATTATTTTATTTGTTTATTCTTTATTGGTCAAATAAAACAATTGAATATTATTATTTGTGTTCCCTCTTTTTTTACTTATTTCATTCTCTATTATTATTATTATTATTATTTTTTTTTTTTTAAAAAAAAAAAATCTGTTTTGACCCGGGTTGACCAGGTCAACTGAGATCCTGGTACATCGCCCCGACGCTCACAAATATACTAGGGACAACGTCTCGGCGTTGTCCTCCGATTTAAAAAAAAATGCTTAAGTGCCCCGACGCTGCAATTTACACTGCAGGCAGCGCCCTGGCACTATCAAGCAGAATGCTCAACCTTCATTTTTTAACTTTATGATTTTATCTTTTTTGATTCCAATCTTCATATATTGCTCATTTTATATCCAAACGAACTCAAACTTGGTTCATTGGTTAGTAAACTCATATTTTTACAATATTCAAGATTTTGATTATTTTTCAAAATTATTTATTACACAAAATATTAATCTAACTTGTTAGAGTTTTCACTTTAACATGTTTTACAAAAACTTCCACCATAAATCTATTTTAACTTCGATTTTGCTTATTCCACTTGGATTAGTTTTATAACTTATAGATCTATCATATTCAAATTTTAGATCTCAATATTCATGTGTTCAATATAATTTACTTTCTTAAACTTCAAGCTCATCACTTAGTGTTTATGCAAAAGTTTCTCAAACATTCATTTTTCCACATCAAAGTATATCCGTATCACAAAAAACTCCTTTTTAACTACCTTATATATTCAGAATCCACCATGATTCCTATAATACACAATCTCTCATAACCAAGCATGCAAAAACTACATATATGACTAAACATACTATAATAAACTTAGAGATCTGAAGGAGGTTTTATACTTTTCAATGGCTCTATTTCTTCTTGCTAGGTATCTTACCAAGTATAGATGATCCACTTTGGCCTCCCTCTTTCTTTGCTCGTCTGATTCTTCAAGAATCTTATTTTACTTTTCAATTTTTCTCTCTATTCTCTCTCCCACTTCTTTTTTCTTTTCTCTAGCTCCTACCAACACTTAGAAATTTTGTCAACCCTGCTAAAATATTGGTCATGTGCTCTATTTATAGAACCACACTAACCTTGCTTAGCTTATTTAATCCACCAATGTTGGACAATTAAGGCTAATTAATATCCAACAAGCTTCCATGATTTGAGGAAAAAAGAAGGTGCAATGGAGATAAACATGGAAAAAGGTTGTAGGAAAATTAAATTGCACAAGGCTCCACACATATTTATTTATTTTGTTTTATATATATTTTTTAATTTGGAGCATTCTAGAATTTGGACAAGAAAATTGGGTCAAAAGGTTGGACTTTGTCTTGGACTTTTAATTGGGCTTTTATAAACTCCAACATGGGCCACTCTCAATTATCTACAAGTCTCATGAATAATAACGTTCGACTTATTTAAATTCCTACACCAAGCACATATATATTGGATAGTCCAATAATAATCCATATTGGGCTCATTACATGCACTTAATTAATTTTCTTCATAAACTTAATTTATAACTTACTTAATGAGATCTTGGATTTATTTTCAATCTCCATTCATGAATTAATCCCATACTTGATTAATTTCTCATCTCAATTATTTATCATGTCACACAAGACTTATTATTTCATGCTTAGTTAATTCATAACCTAAGCTCACCATACATTCTTCTCATAATTTATTTATTCATCTTAATCCCTCATTTTAATTCATACCTAATTCAAACTCATTGAATTAACTATCTTCACATCCTTGTTATCACATAACACATATACACACATAAATACACATAATCATTGCAAATAATTCTTCATTTTATTAATTTAATATTTTTTTTACAATTTCTTGGTCATTACAGGTTGGATAGTACCACTCATGCCAAAGGCCTTCAGTAATATGATGTGTTATTATTAAGTAATTTTTATTTATTGATAAATATAATTTTAATTAATTAAATAAAAATATATATGTTAACAATATATAAGATAAGACTGTGGATGAAATAAAAGATTTGGAATAGTCTATGTATATAAACATAAACAGTTAACTATTCGCGTAACATTGAGTTTGTGAGTTTTTAAAAAGATTAGGATTTTCTTGGGAGGGTTTTAATTGTTTCTTCTTTTCAAAATTCATGTTTGTGAATTTACTTTAAGGAAAAAAGGTAAGAGAAATGGATAAAAATTAAGTTAATAACTCCACTCTCTCTAATATATATAGGTTATGTTTGTTTATAAAAAATATGCTTAAAATTTACGTATTTGTCTTATTTTAATAGTATTTTGGAGGAGGATTAATAGTCGTTTAAATAGTTATATGGATTATTTTTTGTCATTCCGAAGGTTATTTATGAAGGATTATATAAGAGGAGCACTATTTTTACACGTGTTTTTTATATTTTCACATGATTCCTTTTCATATGCGTTTTTTATATTTTTACATAATTTCCTTTCATATAAATATAGGACCCACTTTATGCTTATGTGAGAGAATACCATGGAGAAATATCAAAAACACATGTGAAAATATCAATTCTCATTATATAATTTCATGATTAATTTAGGATTAATAATCCCCCATTTTAAGCTATGAAATAATTTTATGAGACTAATAATCCCAAATCAAGAGACTAATAGTCCCTTTTCAAATGATTAAAAAGTCTGAAACCTTAGTAAGAGGCATAAAATATCACTTGAGTCAAAGGCTCTCGGTATTATTTTATATCTTTATATAAAAGAGAATCATATAAAAACAAAAAAAGTTAGACTAAGTACATTTTGCACCCTAAACTTTACACCATTGTTAACTTTTGCACCATAAACTGGAAAACGTGTCTAAGTACACCCCAAACTTCATTTGACCGTAACAAAAAGCACACTTTTCACATTTAACCGATTAAAAATGACCGATTGTACCTGTAAATCCATTTTTAAAGGGTAGGTATAACATGTTAAAAAGATTTAAAAAAAAATTTAAATTTACTCTCAAATCTCTGTTCATCTTCTTCCTCAATGGTCTAAACCCAAATTCTAACTCCAAAGCAGTCCCAACAAATCAAAGTCATCCAACCCTGTGCTAGAATCACAATCATCAAATTCATCATCATCAGATTCAATTGCTTTTGGGAACTCATCTTCATCACTAGACATACTCCCCCTACTCTTCTAGGACAAATATCCACCATACTCCCTCGCATAATCCTTCACATGACTCGCAGTATTCGCAACCCAGTTTTCACACATCAAGAGCAGCATCCTTCACTTTGCTATGCAAATATCCACCATACTCCCTTGCATAATCCTTCACATGACTCGTTGTCCTTCACATAAATCTAATCTCAAAACCTTAAAACAATTATTTTCAATCGCCATTCAACATAACATTCACACGCATATGGACCCAATTACAACTCCCAAATGGTTAACTAAACTTACAAATCTCAAAACATTATCCAGCAATCCATAATATAAATCATGTAGATAAATTATCAAATAAAAATCCTACAATTGAAGAATTAAAAACATAAATAGATAATAGAAAAAGTGAAAACCCATAATCATTTTTCATTGTATCAAAAAATGAAACTACCAGCCTGCATGGGTCTACCAGCAACCACACGGCTATCAACAAGAACTTCAACTGGTGAGTCAACTCGGCATATCTAGACCCAAATGCTTCTTGTTGGAGGTTGATTTGATTTGATGATGATTGTTGTGCAAAGATGATTGTGGTAAATGTGCTTAGTTGGTTGATTGTCAATATGTATCTGACAAAGTGCATATGCGTTAATGTGCTTATGTGCTTAATTGATTATGTGCTTAGATACTCTGAAAGTGCATATGTGTTAATGTGCTTATGTACTTAATTGATTATGTGCTTAGATACTCTGAAAGTGCATATGTGTTAAAGTGCTTATGTGGTTATTTGACAAAGTGATTATATGTTAATCTAATTGTGGGTTTACATCGTCATGTGTGCTTGATGTATATTACTCATTTCAAATACTGTGATTTGCACACGTGGTTAAACAAATATGATCTTATTGTAAACTATCTGCTGCTTATTAAAGAGAATGAAAGTTATCTGATTAAAATGTTGTAAAGTCCTTTTTTAGATATATGTGTACAAAGGACTTAGATTTTAAAGATCAGAAATGTTAGGTTGATATTTCAATAGAAGTCACTTTGCATAAAAGATGTATGATATAAGCAGAGTAGCATAAGAATGAATCATTGTTGTATTTGTGTATGTCAGAGTCTGTAAAAGTCCTTTCAATATGTAATGATGTAATAATGTAAGAAAGGACTTAATTAGAAAAGACTTAGTTAGAAAAGATCAAATCTGTTAGGTTGATCAGTCTATACGATCGTAGAACGGACACTACGATTTCTTTCAAAGAAAACTCAATGTTTCTGTATAGATCGTAGAGTTAACTCTACGACTCCTTACCAGGATAACTCTACGATCATCAAAGAGAGTCAGATGTGCAAGAAGTCTACAGGTTATACAAGTAAAGTTAAAGAACTGTTCAAGTACAAATCGTAGAGCTGAACTCTACGATCGTCGAACAGACAACCAAGCTAGCCTGCAGATAACGCTGAACCAGAGAAGAAATGTACTCTACGATACACACTCTCTAGCAAAATCGTAGAGTAAACTTGATGAGCAAGCTTACAAGAACTGGAATTTTGCACAGATAGAAGAAGTCGTAGAGTGGAACAGAATGACAAGGCAATACCGAGGATTGCTATACACATGGAACAATCGTTGAGTAGAATTAAAGGATGAAGCAACACAGACTGCAACTCAACGATTCCACTAAGAAGCACTACAGTTAACTAACTCTACGATTTGATCAAACCTACAAGATCGTAGAACGAAATCAAAGCAAAGCATTGCAAGCACAAACTCTACGATCTGACCAGAGCAACAAGGTCGCAGAGTTAGAGAAAAGATCGTTCTAACTCAACGTTTCACTTGACATACCTCAAGTAACATTCATGAAGCTGAATTCGCAGAAACAAAGTAGACAGTCTATCACTCAACGAATTCATTAAGCAGGTCAGGACAAGTAGACTAACAGAACGGCTATATGGTGCAAGAGAAAAGAGAATACTCCTCGCCCAGATTAAAGAAAGATTAAGTGCTGTTGAGATACAGATGCATGTCAGAGTCGTAGTAGACGTTGTGCCCAAACGACTATAAGTCAGGACCCACTGCTCAGGAAGATGGTAAATAAAGTCAGACCAATGGGACATCTCTGAATACATCAGAACAGTTGGTTCTAAAAGTCAAAGAAAGTACTTAATGATGTATCAGAAGATTAATTAACAAAGAAAATAATAACCCTTGCTGAACAACTCTGGGAGTGCAACGACTATAAATTCAGAGAAAGCTGAGCTACAGGTCAATATATCAGAACATGTCAGAAAAGGGAAAAGCACTGACACAAGCAGCGTGAAAGTCAACATTGAAGATATTTGGGATCTGCACAAAGCCAAATGAAACCAACGGGATTTCATTCAACGGTAATATATGCTCAGAGATATAAAGGCTTACAGGACAAACATAAAAGGTGGTTGTTGCAGTTGATGAACATATGAGAGAGATGATAGACAACAAACGATCGTAGAGTGAAACAGAAAATGAATATGTTGAAGGACTCTACGATCCATCAGAACACTAACAACCGAATTGAGAGAGACATAGAGATAAATAACTTTATTACAAGAGAAGTGTTCAGAGCTGCTAGGCACATGGAAGAAAGAAGCTTAAACGCCAACTTGATACACACATTGTAGCAACTGAGTACCAAAAGGAAGAAGCATCACAGTTATCTCAGGAGTTCATCTCAAAAAGTTATCAAGTAACAAAGAAGCTGAAGTGCAAAAGCCTAGCAGCACAATGGGTGATCATGAGTAGTTGCTGAATACAGAAAGAAGAAGAACATCAACGACAAATATCAGCAGCATTCAAATATTGATCACAAGCAGCTGCTAAGTACCTAAAGATGAAGAAGAGCAAATATACTACTTAGCAGCACAACCTAACGAACAACCAAATCAAGTCTGCTGGACTTGTTGAGTACCGAAGGGTACAAGAGATTCTAAGTCTGCTGGACTTAGTCTACAGTCTCAAGGCTATTAGTCTTGATGAGGGCAAAAGTGTCCTAGTCTTAATGTGACTAAAAGAGTCAAGTCTGCTGGACTTGATGAGGGCAAGAGTGTCCTATTCCGGAGGACTAAACCTTAGTGGATTTCCTACTCATTGTAGTAGAAGAGTGGAGTAGGAGTTATTCAGTCTCCGAACCACTTAAAACTCTCTGGTGTCATTTTACTTTCAGTCATTTACATTCTGTCTTATATATATATATATATATATATATATATATATATATATATATATATATATATATATATATATATATGTATATATTTACATATGACTGTGAATTAGTTTACTTAGCAAATGACTTTCTTCAACATAATCTTAAACTCAACAGCAAAGTTTTACAAATCTTTAAGGGGTGTTTTTCAAACTAATATTCCGCTGTGCAAACAAATCTTGATCAAATAAATTATTTGGTAATGAACTCTTAAAGTAAAAAGTTTCTAAGAGATCTATTCAACCCCCCCTTTTAGATCACTTGTGTGCCTCTGGGAACTAACACTTCTAACTCAGTGAGTTTTATGAGCTAACTTAATGACTCATAATGTGTTAACGCATGATCTTAACCATTTGTTTTCATTAGAAGACGATGAAGCCCAGTCGTATTCATCAGAAGATGACGAATCCCATTTGGGAAGGTATGGTTTTAGGAATTGCTTCAATTGTCATAGGAGAAATGGGTGCATGGTCAATCCTATTGGGGAATTAACAACCTAATTCACTAATGGAAACTGAAATTGAAATCAGCGATAAAACATGATTTGAGTAGTTATTCGAGCAATTGAGCAATCTAACGTGAAGAGGGTTTGTGAAAGCTAATTCACGATTGGAGAAGAAGAGGATTTACATAGAATTGGACCAACAGAATTTCAAAAGGAACGAGAGATTTCGAGCAATGGCAAAACCATCGAATCCTCTTTCTCCACCACATTCTTCCCCAATTCTGGCACAAACCCATTGACCTCCTATCACTCTTTCACCGTCTTCCTCCTCGAAACCTCCCCAAATGCATTCCCTCCCCTAATCGGAAACCCCATCTTCACCCCCAATTGAGGAAAAATGTTTTTTGATATTTAAATTTTTTTAATTCAATTTATTAATTAAGTCTTTAGTTAGTTTATTATGTGTTTGTTGTATTATTTTTTAGTGTTAATTTTGTTTTAGATTACATGATAATGCATATTTTAAAATTATTTTGTTGTTCTTTTATGATTTTGTCCTTTAATATATTATGATATGCCTAAATTACCCCTATAAAATTTGGTTTTGCAGGTACAACAGGTCATTTTTGACCTGTTAAGTGTGAAAATTGTGTTTTTTGTTATGATCAAATAAAGTTTGGGGTGCACTTAGACACATTTTTTAGTTTGAGGTGTAAAAGTCAATAATAGTGTAAAGTTTAGGGTGCAAAATGTACTTTAGTCAAAAAGTTACAAACATATGAAAGAAACAAAAAGTTATTATTGTTAAAATATCCCTCCATTTTTTTCCATTTAAAATCATATCCTCAGACTGCCTACTAGAGGTGTTCAACCGGTTTTTACTGGCTCGAACTGGACCGGTACTGAAAGTATGAAAATTTCGGTACCAGTTAGACTGGTATACCAAATTGATATTGATAAAAACCGAATAAAACCAAAAATTAATATAATAATAATAATAATAATAATAATTATTATTATTATTATTATTATTATTATTATTAATTATCTATTAATAATAAAAAAAATTATAAAAAAACCGATACAACAGGTACGGTTCGATATTTATCGAACCATAAAAACACAGTACCGGAATTAGTACTAAAAAATCGATATATACCGATTTTTCGATACCGGTATTGGACCGATTTTTTTTATTCCGGACCGACCGGTTCAACCCAAAAACTTAAAAAAAATCGATTGGGATGCCCACCCCTACTGCCCGCATGTTCTTGTGATGCTGAAGGCCAAGGAAATCAAAAGCAAGGAGAAGGAGATGGAGAAGCAGAAGAGTTCAAGGAAAAGGAGCCCATTTCAAGATCTCAACAATGGCGGCTTCTCAAGAAACAATAGCTGCAGTAGCAGCATCTCTTCTTCTTCTGTTTCCGTTGAAGCCCCTAGAGGTTGTCTCGGTTTCTTTCTCTCAAACCCCTCTTCTTCCAAAACCCCTCTTCTTCACTAATCCAATTCTCTCTCTAAATCCAGAACTAGAACCACCCCCAAACCTGCTCCAATTGCAAAAACAAGGTCTTCAAATTCATCTTCTTGTTCTATATCTAATAGACCCTCTAATGAAAATCATTTCCCTAAGCCCAAACTTAGTAAGAAGAAAAAGAATCCCCCTCCCTTGTCAACAACAGCCCATTAGTTTGAGAACTGGTCCAAGATCAAAGCTTTTGGCTAATTTGGACAATCTTCTGAGCAATTTTCCATTTGGGTCTGGAGAATTTGGTCAGAATTTGAAGGATTCGAAGCGGGAATTGAAGAATCTTGATAATGCAGGTAAGCTATTTGAGCATTTGAATAGTCATTTTGTTGAAAGTTGTAAACCTGTCGGTAAATTAGCAAGTGGGTCTGTTTTGGATTGTGCAAATTATGATGATGGTAACACCTTGGTTGAACAAGGGTGTTATGAAATGGGATGAATTTTTACCATTTCAATAAGTAATCAGTGAAGAAAAAGAAGAAAACAGAGTATTAAGAAAGCAAAAATGGCGGAAGAACAAGGAAATGGAAGCAACTGAAATAGAGAGAGAAATACAATTTCATTTTCATAATCTGCATACCCCTTTTACAAGACCAATACATCCCTATATAGCTTCAACCTATTCCTGTAACCAAACATTACAATGCTACTACTTGTAACCAAACATTACACTAATATCATATTTACTATAACTACAATTAACTAATTATGATTAATACTATCACATAACATTCCACCCTCCTTAAGAAATTCATGTCCTCATGGATTGAAGAAACAAATTGGGTGGTATATGTTCTCCAAAATCCTCCAGGATCGAATACGAAGGTCGCATCATCTGAAATAGTGACGATATGTCCTTCAATCCTTTGAGAATGATCTCGATAGTTCTCTCCACTCAAGAGCAAAGCAGAGCTGAATGGTTTCACACTAACAGGATCCTTCACTGTGTCCAATTCTCCAGAGGTCAAACCTTCCACATCATCATCAGAATGTGAACCTTCTTTCCCTACTTTCAGTCTAACCAAATCACAATCTGCTTCATTGCTGTTTTGTACCTCTAGGCAATGGTCTGTATCAAAATCTAGTGAAACAGGTTCAGAGATACTGGAATTGCTATGCAAAACATCTTCCATTAAATCACCTTCAATACTTGGTGAATGACCATTACAAAAATCAGTTTCTTGCTCGATTATGCCTTCTAGTTTCCCATTCCCACTTCCTGGACTGAGAATTGTGCTCTCATTAACCTTAACAACATTGTATTCACAGTTTTGATTATTCACGCATAATGCATCGAGATTGACATTTTTGTCCACTTCAGCAGGTTCTTCATTTGCACAATTTGTAACAGTAAAAGGTCTAGAAACAACAAATTCCTCATCAGTAATTTCTTTTGATTCTTCATCATCCCCTACCATCATGAAAATTCTTCTATTCTGACATTTATGGTCTGGTCTGTACATTTCATCGTAGTTAAAGTAAAGTCCATTTTCCCTCCTTGATTGAATATCATTGTAAGTCAATTTCTTGACCATACCAAAAGAGGATTTAATTCCCTGCAGATTTGTGTTAACTATTGAACTGGAAGCTATGTGGTTTGTTGTCGACTTAGAAATTTGATTTATACTCATCACATTAAAAGGCTTGTTTTCTCCCTGATAATAACTGTTTTGAGAGAAATTGTTCACAGGCTTTGTATAACCCAAAGGTGTTTCAGTTCTTCTCACCATAGTTTCCAATGTGGATTCCTTTACCCTTGCTACTGAAATAGCTTCTGACAGTTTCTTGGGTTTGAGTAATCTTACAAAACCCCCAATTTCATCCTTCAATCCTTCAATGAAACACTTCACGAAATAGTCTTCAGTTAAAACTGGATTATCAGCTTCTACTAATGCTCTCAAGTACTCAAATCTTTTTTGATATTGACTAACAGTAGTGACTTGTTGTAACCTATTGAATTCTGATAGAACATTGGTTACTACAGAATCCCCATACCTGACTTCTACATCTTCTATAAACTGCAGCCAAGAAACCCTAGTGTTTGTTTTATAGTATGCCAAGAACCAAGTTCCTGCTTCATCTTCAATATTTAGAGCTACACTCTTTAATCTTTGATCATCATTCATGGGATAAAATTGGAAGAAATAGTCACACCTCATAATCCAATTCTTGATTTCTAATCCGTTGAATACTGGAAATTCAAATCTAGGACTTAATCCTCTAACATTTTGATCAGAACCCATACCAGTAGAATTAGTTGATTCGTGAGGGTTTTCATTGTTTACCTCATTAGTAGAAACTGTGGATTTTCCCTTAAGAGTGCGTTGGAACTCTGATATCATCATGTCCATTGTATTCTGCAAATGCCCAAATTTCTCTTCAATGTTTTCTACTGTCTGCTGAAGATGATGGTGGCTGTTCATCAACTCCTGAAGCCTAGAATTTGTGTTGCGAAGACCATCTTCGAAGTTGTCTCTGGAGCGAGTACCTGTTGCCATGATTGCTTCAATTGACCGAGGATAGGTGGATTGTTATGATAACAAATCACTTTAAGAAGAAAATTAATGAATTCGATGAAAAAGAAGTGAGCAGAACAAAAAAATAAAGAAAGGTTGTAATGAATTAGAACTCAGCCTTTCGTCAGTTACTAGAAAGAAAGAAAAGATTACAATTGATTTATGATATTAGGGCCAAGGAAAGATAGCTCTGATACCAATTGTTATGAAATGGGATGAATTTTTACCATTTCAATAAGTAATCAGTGAAGAAAAAGAAGAAAACAGAGTATTAAGAAAGCAAAAATGGCGGAAGAACAAGGAAATTGAAGCAACTGAAATAGAGAGAGAAATACAATTTCATTTTCATAATCTGCATACCCCTTTTACAAGACCAATACATCCCTATATAGCTTCAACCTATTCCTGTAACCAAACATTACAATGCTACTACTTGTAACCAAACATTACACTAATATCATATTTACTGTAACTACATTTAACTAATTATGATTAATACTATCACATAACAAAGGGTCAAGTAGTGCTACTAAAACACCACCTGTTCAGGCTTCATTGTCTCCTGAGATTCAATTTGGTTCTTCAGTGTTAAATTCAACCAATACTAAAAATACACCCAGTACAATTTTCTAGTGCTGGCCATGTTATTTCTGGCATTACTGGCAAGAGGAAATGCAGACCTAAAGGCATTCTTACAGTAGGAGTAGGCCTTGATTTTTCTGGCTGTAACATGGAAGGTAATGTACTGGCAGTGATGACAGTGGTGGGCATTATATAAGGATCCTTGGGAAGTCTAGGGCTTCTTTGATTCCTTTGCCTGCTGAAGCTTCTATGAGTTGGCATTTATCTCCATGTCATGCGGAGGATGGATGTGAGAAGGGTGATTCTGCAAATAGGTTGTGTCAAAAAGGGAATCTGGTTGATTTACCCTCTTCACCTTCATCATGTGATGGATTTGCTTCCCATTTTCATAAGAATGATAATTGTAGTGGTACTGGCAATTCAGATGCCACTCCAAGTGGTAGGAAAACTAGGATAACTTTGCTTTCTCAGAGAAGACTCCCTGAATTTCAAGGGTTTTCGGGGACTTCATCTGATAAATTGGGCGAGAATTTGTCATCGTCTTCTCCCTTTACCATGCCAAGTTGTAAGGCTGTTCTGTCACAAGAAGAGAGAAAATACTGGGGTAATTTGGCTGGAGAAAATTCTCCATTTTCCATTGGCTCCTTAAGTAGTGGGAATATTATGCAGACCCCGAAATCAGGGTTGAGCTCAGAAAGACACGTTTTCCCATTTTGGTTAGATTCGGAAGGTTCTCCAAAACTTCATTAAGATATTGCATTCAACTCATTGGTGGAAGTTCTTCGAATGCAAAGCTTATCGCCCAAGAGCCATATACAACTCTGGGATCCACTTGGTTCGAGTTCACCTTCAAATTTTATCGATTGTAAGCAGCTTCAGAAGACTTTAGATAATCATGATTGTTGGGTTTCTGATTCAACTTTAGAGAATGTGCCACAATGTCAGACGAGAATACCTTGGAGGGAAGGTCTAGTGAGTAGGATTTTTGAAATGGATGAGTTAGATTGCTGCAGGTGCTTGTCGGATGAAGAGAATGATGCAGAAGGAAGCAATAAAGAACAGTTAAAAGCACATACATTGCGAGTTAAACCCTGATGCACAAAATGATGAGTTTTCAAATGAGGGCTTTGGATCTCCTGAATTTCTTGACCATGAACCGAGAGTTGGTGAGAAAGGAAAAGCAAAGTCAACTCCTCAGAGACCAAATTCATGTGCAGAGTCCATAAGCACTGACGGGGGTGGGCTAGTTGCTTCTGGAGATTCTGATTGGACTCTTCGCTACAAAAACCAGTTGTTCCAATTATAGTTGTTCCCTTTTCCTTTTTTTCAACAATGATTTGAGAGTAAATTTGTCTATCTTCGGTTGAAGGTGGTTCTATGTAATGCTTGGGACCACTTCTGTATCTCCAAATGTATCTCAATGTCCGACATCAAAACCTTTTCTCTAGAATCTTTGTTTAAGCATTTCCTGTTAGAGAATCTTTAGATATTTTACTTGTGAAATGTATCTACTATATCTGCTTCTATACCAATAAAACAGAGACAAGATGGAAGTAAACTACATAATGATTTCTGGTTAACAAACATACTAAGAATTGTATACTTTTACTTGTTTCGTTGTGATGCATTTGAGTTTCCTAGTTGGTTTTAGTGTGAGATGAAATTTTGTTTCCTGGAAAAGGATAAAAGCATACATAGCCCTTTGAATCTTAGATTTCATGTATAAAGTCTTAGATTACAAGTTACAACCACATGATGGACTGTCAAACTATTGTTTGATGATTGATTTTAAGCTACTAAGGTGGAGGCTGAAACTGATACTACAAATTACTTGGGATCAGTTGCCTCACCATGCTGGTCAGAAATGCGTTTGTATTTCTTACACTATTTGGTTCCTTTCTCGCAATTAAGATTTTCAATTATCACTGGGAATTAACATAAAATCCGATGCACTGGAAATTTTCAGTTCATTAAGATATATAGAATGCCCTATCATGGTGATGTGCTTGAGTATTATCTCACATTGTACAACTACAAATAATTATTGACTTGAATACCAAAAATGACTTTCAGACTGAAAGAGTATGGTTTAGTATGTGATAAGATCATAAATTTTTTAAATATTACTTTTTTGTTTTTCTGATCTCATTAGAATTTAGAATTAGAGTAGCCATTTAAAGACATAATAAAGTATAGGAAGGAGTTTTTCGTTGCGCTCCCTCACAAGTAGTTCCTTCCAGTGGTGTAACTGTAGGTGTAGAGAAGCCTATCGATTAAGGTCAAAAGAGTTGATCTAGTGGAGAAGTCTTAGAGATAACACTGATACAAGGTTGATGATAGACAGTGCAGTTTTTAATTATATGTTTTTGTTCTTTATTGATAAAATGTTACTCGGTATGGAGATCACCGCTGGCGGATTTATCCACCATGTGATAAGGATGTCAAAAACGTTGTGTTGCATATTTAGTGAGAACTGATTGATTCCTCTTTAGGTTCTTTATAAATTATGGTGCAATTTAATTGAAAAGATGGTAAAGGCTTAAGGGTGTTCCTTTTCTTTTGCCTAAGCCTGCTGCGGTTGTGGTACATGAATTCAAAGTTGCTGCATATTTTCTGTTTTAATGAAAAAGTTGTCTGTATGTGTTGGAACAATTGCATTGTCCTCTGAAATTTTCCCCGTCTCTCTCCAGCGCACACATTCGAACCAGGTATACTGCATGGCTGTATATTATCTTTGCCACTCATGCACTAATAGGACTTCAGTCAGCATTTGTGAATTGAGTATGCCCTCCTCCAGTTTGTTGTGAAGACCTCGGACAGTTGTGCACCCCAATCTGCTCGAAAGTTGAAATAAATCGTCGTAGGATAGCCATTTGTGCAAAGAATTATGCAGTTCAAAGGAACCCCATCATAGTTGATGGTATATCTTCTGAAGTAGATAGTTTGACATATTAGGGAAACTGTTTATGTCTCAACATTTGGTCTAGAAAACTGCTATTGGGTTTTTTTTTTTTCTTTGTTACCAATATATAAAAAGCTTGTTGGATCTCTTTTTGAAGGAGATTTTGTGGTCCTCCGTTCTTGTTATAATGCTGTAAGATGGTGTCAAAAAATGGGTTTTAGTTTAATTGCTAGTATAGAATGACTCTATCATCCAAAGCCAAGAAAATCACTGGAGCATAGTTGGGATGTTCTTATTTTGGGAAGATCCCTCTAGCTCATTCATTCTTACATTCTGAAGTAGTATGCATTTTATTAGAAAAAAGTTTTCTTGGAGAACTCTGACATACATATGTTTTTGGTGCAGAAAACAGGTCCAATGTGATTTTACTTGATACAGAGGGGCTTCAGAAAAATCACAAAGTTAATGGTACTTTGTGATTTTTGTGTGTCTATAAATTAGAAAATAGAGTTGAACTTTAGGACTAGTTTACACACAACAATCAAACACTACATCCATCTACACTATTAAAAAATGGGACATGACACGGATTTCAATGTCATGCACAACTTTTTAATGGTATAAATGAATGTAGTGTTTGATTGTTGTGTGTGTAGACTTATTCTGAATCTTATTGTAAGTTGTCTAACAAACCCAACCCTACCCCCCACCCCCACATTATATATCAAATATTTATAATCTTGTCATCGAACTATTGAAGCCTTGTTCTTTAGTTGACTTGCAGAAATTGCAAGTCTCCTCCGAAATAATCTTTGTGAACATATTTCTAGAAAAAAAAATCGTGACAAGTTAATTTCGAATTCTGGTCAGGAATGTGGAAGCTTCTCCCAAGAAAATCAGAACCTTCCTTCATAGATGCGTAATACTACGTTTGAATTGAAGAAATAGAATGAGTAAAATAATAAAATAGAAAAAAAGAATGAAATGAAGAGTTGAATGATTTATTTTATTCATGTGAAATAAGTTATTTTATATCCTCACTCAAAGAATAAAATTCATAAATTTAGGAGGGATATGAATGGTCAATTTCAATCCAATATAACAACCAAACACAATTTTTTTCATTTTATAAGAATAAGTCATTCCATTTTTACGTTCATTAATCCAATTCAAACGTAACTCAAGAGAATACATTGTTGGCAGATCACTATTTTTCCCCCTGTTGGGAAACTTCCAATTAAGTCCTAATCTGGGTTTAATGTGACACTTTTCATAACGCGGTTTGCTTCACCAGTTAGTCTTTGATAATATGAAAGAACATCCTTTTATTCCTGAGTGGTAGGTGGGTTAGTTAGTGTCATGGACATCACAGATAGTGATTATTTATCTCTTTGATTTGTTTTCTTGTCTATTTTTATTCTGCTTTTGACTGTCACAGAATTTGGTTCATATAAGAGATGGCAGCACAAGCATTACAAGCATGCTTGTTACCTGTACATGAAGACAAAAAAAGTGATCAAGACCTTTGAACTAAACCACTATTAAGCTCATGTAGCAGCCGAGACAACCCAGAAATCCTATATATTATATGTATACACACTCCCTCCGTCGTATAAAAGATGTATTTTACACAACAAATTAAGAAAAATCAAACTAGAGGAGAGAGAATTATAAAGTTTCAATTTTACCTACAATGGACTCCACCTAAATACACTATTTCTTTTTCCTAGAAAGAGTGGACCCTAATTAATACCCTTAAGAGTTAAATCGTCTTTGTATATTATTTTGAAATTATATCGTGTACTCTAAACATCTTTTAAGAGACAATTTCTTTTGGGACGGAAGGAATATAAAGTAGTAACTATTTATTTATACATTGCGAGAGGAGGACATGCTATAGAATAAGTAGACCCCCCTCATGGGAAAATACCAAGGAGGATTAGGTAAACAAGAACAAGGAATTTCCTTCCTCTTTCTCCCTAATGGCCTTTGGTGATGGAGATACGCCCTCAAAACGCACCATGTTCTTGATTTATATAATATGGAAATATTTAGTGGTTTATTCGAAGCAAGTCCCCCAAGTCTTTAATTTTAAGGGGAAGCGATGGGCTTATGACGTCGGTCAAAAATGAACAACCCAACTATATCTAGTAGAAGTTAAACCATTTGAGTATATAATCATCCGATATAGTTTTACCTAAAATTTTTGGTGAGTCAAACAATTATAATATACTAGATTGGTAACTTGTAACTCATGGGCTTTTTATAAAATTTATATTTTTCAAATTTATATATTATATGAAAATCAATATAAATAAATGAATTATGTTAAATTTTTGAATGTTTATTTTAATGTATAGTATGCATTTTTTTATTAACCAATAAATTTCATAATGTTAATTTAGAACTAATGTATAGTTTTATTCATTTTTTGTGAAAAATAACTAGCTTTTTAATTTGGGTTGCTTTTGATCATAAAAATAATGTGCAGAATATATATATATATATAATGTGTTAGACTGAAGAGTCATATTATTAATTACGTCTGGGTACCTATTGCATTTCAAGAATTGACAATCCATGGTTTCAACATTTAACTAAAAAAATTTACTCCAAAATATTTTCGAGGATATTTAAGAACTTCTTAATACTACATTAATGCTTTTTATTATTTATTTTATTTTATTATGAGATTCATGCATACATGTATACATAAATATTAAATTATAATTATATTCAATATATTTAAAAATATATTATTATTATTATAATATAATTTGTATTTAAAAATTATAAGTTAATAATTAAATTACTCTTAAAATGATTAACTAATTTAATTTGAATAAAAAATTTTATTTACTTGTTATATATAGTTATAGATAGATAAGGTTAGTTAAGGTTCTCTATTTAAATAGTTGAGAGGAGACTTTCCGTTTGTTACTCATTGACAAATTTGCATTGATATATGCAATGACCGCACACCACTAAGCTTGACCATGTCAATATATTATGCTGAAAGATATTATTGTTGTCAATTCCTTTAAAAAATTAATTGGTAGATTGAAATTTGAATACTGATTCTAGAAGATTATATGACTATATGGTGAAAGAAAGGCACTTGACTACATAGGTTCCGGGTCCTATACTCCACACTGGGAGATTTTCTATCCTAAGTTAAACTTTCTCTGTATGACCGCAGTTTACTTTGGAATCGCCATGTATGCGTAGTTAGTGAGACATAGCCTATTTATAGATATATTTATTTCACATATTTTTTTCGAAATGTAAGTTTAAAGACGTTAGATGAATAAAATTAAAAACTAAGTGTTGAAGGGAGGGGATCCACGTATTGATTTTTTTTATTTAACGGCCTTTGAATTTGAGTTCGAGAAAGAAAGTATAAAATAAATATATTTATATATTTATTCCAGGAGATATTACATGCATTCGGTGGCTGCAGCCCCAGCCCAACAAGATAGAGTTAATGATAATTTGACTAATTTCCCTAGTACATTTGTTCAGGTAAATTGTCATCTGACGTGCGTTATACGTCCTTTATCATTTTTATATAACAGAAGTGGGGAAAAAAACTCATTAAACAACCCCCTAAGCGAAAGGGGTTGTTGAAGTCTTCGAATAAGTAACATTGTTCTTGCCTTCACTAGATGAAAGATTGAAGAAGAAAAAGCTCAGAAAATGGAAGGCTTCATCCCAATGGTATTCAAGAGCCTCAAGAAGAGCAGGACTCGCCGCGAATACACTTCTCTTTCAACTCCTGCAACTCATCATAGCTACAACGTAGTGGACTTTTATCCTGACGGATACAACTTCCAGCATGGGACATCGACGCAGCAGGATCAAAATGTCGATGGATTTCATGCAGAAAGTAGTAAGTTCAGCCGACGACGAAACAAGTCTTTCAACCATGTTGGCTATGCTGGTGGCCTATATTCCCCCGAGGCTTCTTCTGTCAAGTCCTCTAAACAACTTGTTCGATTTAGGAGTCAAAGAAGAATGTTCTCAATTTCATGCATCACTGGTGCCTGAATCCGAGTAGTTGATTAAGGTGATGTTGGAGACGGGGGAAGTAATTTTCTGAAACTTAATGTTGATTGTACTAGACTTTTACACGGTTTTCTTGAGGATTTGACATGATTTGAATCAACAAGAAATAAATTATAGTGATGTGAATAGCCTGTATTGCAGTAAAACCGGGCGAAGAATTAGGCTGTTGGAGCTTGCCCCTATTTGCTAAATGATTTATATAGGAAAATGATATATTTTGCAATTTTATATGTTTGATTTATTTGTTACGAGTTGAACAACTATTGTTGGTAATAATTTGACTGTATATCTAATATAGTGAGCTAACGTTATAATATTACCTAATTTTATGTGTTGATATATGTTACAACTGTATTTTGACAAAAAAACTCTCACAATAGATAACGGGATTTTTCTATATATATGCATACTTAACGTACAGTCTATCCTATAAATATCCCTGGACATTTATCACGATGCTGAATCGACCAAGGTTCTGGTCAATTAACTTGAGGAGATTCATAATCTCAATTGATTTTCCATCATATCATATATATTGTTTTTCATTTCCTCCAAACTAGCTCCATCTAAATCAATATTCTTCCATTATTCATAGACAGCATAATGCAATTTTATTTTATTTTGTTATTCTTTTGAGCAGACAAAACAAGATCTTGGAACAAAAGTTAGTAAAACACTCATTATATGACTTGAACTAAATGTGTGGATGGGAGAATATTAAGTTCAAATCATTCATCAAGAATGCAGCAACTTCTACCACACAAATATCATTTGCTTAATTATCTTGTATTTCAAACTCAAAATATGGAATTTATCAAACTATACGACCAAAATACTTCGTCATGACCTGCTAATAATGTCACAGCGGAAGACGTGGTAAACAATAGAGACTACATAGGAATTGAAACAGACTTTTACCATACTGAATATACAACATAAATATATTCTTACTAGCAATATCATCCACTTGTCCTTTTTTGAATACAAACTGACTTCCCCACTTAGTATCTCAATCAGCAAGTTAACTTCATCCTCCATTAGCAGCGACCCCTTCAAAATCCACCTTCTCAATCCACTTGAACAACCCACAAAAGCTTTTGGTCTGTTTCAAAGCGTAAAAAAAAAAAAATTAAGAAAACTAACCCCAAAATTTGTACAGGCCAGAAATGTTTTTTCCTTTGGAACTTATGTATACTCTTTAACTCTTAATCCACAATCACAAAGCTTACAAACAGGATCTTGATTTTCACTATTTCTTATCGATATAGACGAATCAACACCATTGAATTTCTTCGTTGTATTCTAACAAAATCCTAATTATTTTTTTTGACTCGGCCCAATTTATAAGAATAAGGTCTTGAATGCTTTTCACAACAATAGAATATAAGGAATGATAGAGAAAAGGGAACGGGAGAGAGGAAATTAGATAAGAAAGAAATCAAGACAAGAAATATATTAGAGAAGAAAGAATTTGAGAGCTTGATAGAGAATCACGATGAAAAATGAAACCAGAATCACGGTGAAAAATGAAACCAAAATCTACAGCTTTAGGGGTGTTCAAACTTTTTGGGTTTTTCAGTTTTTTACCGAACCGATCGGTATTGATTTTTTTGGTACCGGTTTTTTTTTAACTGGTTTTTTCGGTTTCAATTTTTTCGATTTTTTATATTTTTCGGTAACAGTAGCGATATGGGCATTTTTGAATTTCGGTTCGATTCGGTATACCGAAAGAACCGAATTACATTATATAATAATTAATTTATATTAATTATTATATAATTAATAATAATTATATATATAATAATATATATTACTAATCGGTAAAAACCGAAAATCGAACCGAAAAAACCGAATCGAATTTGTACCGAACCGGTAATTCGATTCGGTTTTCGGTTCTTGTTTTAGTGGTAATTTCGATTTGATACCGGTTAGATTTTTTCGGTACCGGTTCGATTTTTTACCGATGGACACCCCTACCTACAAGTTATAAAGATGATGGAAACTAGTGGTGAGACCATTTTACCTCTTGAAAGTAACAAAAAGGACAACAAACACTATCCTCGCCACTCTAATTAATGAATTTTGGTTCGGAGGGTGTTATGTGCTGGCTTGCTAAAAGTTTGGGATACAAAGTGTCATGTTTTAAAGTATGGGATATAATGTGCAAAATGAGGTAAACTTGGAGGAGCAAAATGCAATTAATTCTACGCTTCAAGAATAACTAGACCTAACAAAAATGACCCAAGCTCGTGGGTCGGCCCGGAAAAAAATGGGCTACGTGATTACATTTTTCAGCCCATAAAAAAGTGAGCCATTTTGGCCCAGCCCGTGAAGCGCCTCCGTGAGTGGCCCAATTTTTTTCAAAAAAAATAAATACATCAATATATAAAAAAATGTTAAAAATAACTTAATTAATTAATCGTTTAGATCAATTTATGGAACAAAGCAACTATTCATTTGTTCACAATACTATTATCTTCAAACATATGACTATTAGATATAAAAAAACTTAAATAAGGAAAAATTTAAAATATTATTGATTATCAAATGTTAAAAAAAATAAAAATTAATTAATTATATTTTTATATACTTGCACATAACAATACGTTACATGTACAATCAAATATTTGTCACTATATAAATACATATATGTGTAATGTGTTTATGGTATTATTCTAGTATTTTTTTAAAATTAGTCATTTGGTATTTAATTACAATTATTAGTTTCACATATTTAATCAAATAAATAATATTTATAATTGTTTATAAAGTTAAAATTATTTCTTAATTAAAAATAAGTTTTTTAATTTTTTTTGTTAATAAGTATATTTTATTGAATAAAACAAATTGCATGATACACTCAATGGCCCAAAATCAAAGTATCATATTATATATCATAATTGTAATAAATAAATAAATAAATAATAATAATCAAATGGCCAGCGGACCAGCCCGACCCATCTGAGCCATGGGCTGCATATTTTTGGCCCAAAAAACTGGGTCGTTTTGGCCCGACCTACCACTGGCTCAACCCGTTTGCCAGGTTTAGGAATAACCCTTCCGTTGGGACTCCTTATAATGGTTGGTGAGAAATAAATGAGTGTTCATTTCAACTTTGAAGAGTGCAAAATTTTCCAACACAAAAATAGTGAATACTATGAGGGAGATGTTGAAAAAATTATCCGAAAAGTAGTTTTAAAAATTTAATAAAATAGGATTATTTTTTTGGTTTTATACAAAACAACAATTATATATAAACCATGTATCTATAGTATGAATTGCTACCTAGTACTTGGTTGGATTAACAAGTTTGAATCTTCGAGTATCCTCAAGATCTTCCTTCCTATGACCTTATGCTGAATCTGGGGTGTAGTCTCCAAAGTACCCTTCTGAAAAATACTTTTACACGTTTTTCCTAGGAAGAAAGAGAGAGTGTGTATATGTTTTTTGGTTTTTACTCTGATCTGGAATAATAACTCATTTCACGTATCTGATCAATGATATATTTATATCTTTATTGATCATTATCTCTCTAATAAAACTGATTCATATTTGGTTAGGACGGGGATCCTAAGGGATTCATATTCTGAGTCTAATACTTATTTATATATTATTATCTAATAATAATATACAAAATAAATATTAATTACAATTAATTTCACTAAATAAGTGTAATTGCACTTTAGTCCAAAAATTAATTAAAATAAACCCTTTACTAATAAATTGTAAATATTTCCTCTATAGATGTACATTAATATTTCAGAATTAAATATAATCCCAATATATTTAAACTAATTTCATAAGTTCATAATTTATTTTCATTTAATCATAAATTGATTTAACAATTAAATCAATTATTTTAATAATAAATATTAAAAGACTTGGCTAAGATTCTATGATCAATAATAAATTATCTTATAAATATTTTGACAATAATAATGTTCATGATATTTATTAAATATATTAATTAACATTCTGAGGTATTAATTAACACAATATAATTTCACTCGTTGAAATATTAAATTAATATATATAACAATATTAATTCCATTATTATTTTAAAATTTAAAAACATTCAGAAATTAGTATTTATGCGAAAATATTTTATAAATAAAATATTATCACATGATATGTTTAATGCACACTGTTAATGCACTAGTACTTTAATTAGAAGTCCAACTTTCATGATCAAGATAAATAATCTCTATTAAAGCACTATAACCTGCATGATAATATTTCTAAATTATCATAGGTTATAAACTATTATATCTTTATTTATATATATTACATATGATTTATATCTTTTGTGTATAATATTTATTTATACACATAAAGCGTAATATATATATATTTGAATATTTATATAAATAAAATAAATAACCATTTAATAATGATAAATAATGTATTTTTATTAATAAATAAATATTCAATATAAATAAATATTAAATAAATAAATAAATAGATTTTTATAGAAAAAATCCAACAGTAGAGACGATGATAAAGAGAGTGGAAGAAAGAGAATGTAATGGACTATTATAATGAAAGATAGAAGTTAAAATAACCTCTTTTGGATCAAGTTGGATTGAAATGGACCAATCGGACTTTAGGTGAAGCAGTGAGGCCTACCAAAAAATCACCTAACCCAACTAAATACCTTGTTTTTCTCATGTCCAAACAAAAAAAAACCTGAAGCCTTGTTCCAACTTTTTTAAAAAAATTTTAAATGATGGGTATTCAACCCTATTATAGAGAATTCGACTAATCCGACAGATACACGTGTGAGTATCACTTGAAGTTTTCAAGGTTTAATCATGGTGGAATACATGCCATTGAGTACAAGGATCCTTTGTGTTACAGTCTCTTACAACATTCGACTAATTTTATGAGTACATGTTTCTTTAAAAAATCCGTGAACTGGATAAATTCAAATATAAGCTCCTATAGGTACTCTTTAGAGTAGGCAAGGGCTGATCATGGTGGATGCCGTGTTTCCCACTATACTGTTTAAGGCTACCTAAATATTGAATATGCAATAAATAGGCAATTAACACCAATCCTGCTAAAGGAAGCCAATATTAAGTGTCAAATTATTAATGCTTGTCCAGAAAACAAAAGAGTTTGCATAGACAATGCTAGTTATGTAAATAGTTATTTTCGGATGCAAATATAGGGATATCTGTATCTGAAAAATAATTTTAATATTCGTTTTTATATCTGACGAGATATGCAATATGAAATGTCCGTATTCGTATCCATCGAATATATGTAAATATATAAAATATTCGCATATCCGTATTTGTATCTGCATCCATATTTGTTTAAAATAAAATTTTAAAAGTATTATTTTTCTTTTAAATTCTTGCACAATGTTAATTTAATAATCAAAAAATATTCTCTTAATCAACTAATAATTAAAAATGATGGATAATCAACCAAATAAAATTAAATATAATATTCAAAAGTAATTTTTTATAATATCATATACCATAAAATAGCCATAAAAAATATATAATCAATTAATGTTAATACTTTCATATATTGTAAATTAATATTAAATGAGAGATTTATATATACATGTGTGTGTATAGATAGATAAACATTACGAATACGGATAATATTCGTTTTGACACGAATATATATAGATAATATTCATTTTGACGCAAATACGCGAATATGAATACAACTTTTCGGAATGAATATCCGATATTTTGAACTCCATTTACAGCCCTACTGAAATAACAGCAAGCTGGTTGCCATTGCCCACTGCACATCTTACCTTGTTAGCTCGTGACCTCGGCTCAGTCACTCTCCTCGTTATATTAGCCAGATTCAGTCACTAGTCCACAGCCAGAAGATCAAAGATCAGGGGTTATAATATATACATAGTAAAACCAGCAGAATTAATGTATCGTTTAACCTAGTAGAACACTTCGACTATAGTATAGCCGGTAACACTATGGACTATGGAAGAATAAACAGAAAAATTTGTGGTTTTTTCTCTATGAATAAGTAAAATTACATAAAAGGACAACTACCAATATTTTCCGTAAGTAGCTATACATCTCTGTTACAACTTTCCTGTAACATGAATTTGGGGCCTCTGCTAATTTATCGAGGGAACAGACAACTGCAAACTAGTCTGGTCAGAAGCTTTCATTCTCCACTTTGTTACATGCACTAGTATAATTTCTACTTCTGCTCTACCTATTACTAATTGCAATGGTAGGAATAGCTTCTTCATTATTTCCAGAGCTATTCAGACAAGGTGGCTTTGCTGCTCCATAATAAAAGAATGCCATTATTTTTGACAACTCATCTCCTGTTCGGATTGCTGAAAACCAAATAAAAGAAGAGAAAAGGTTCCGATCAAGATCAAGGCCGAGGCAAGGGGTGAATGTTATTTAAGATAATTGTCTTAAGAATTACCTTTCTCACGATATAAGATCTTTCCAGCTTTTGTGAAGATAAGCTGGGGAAAAAGAGAAACTTCAAGAGCAGAGACTAAATCAACCTCGACAACAGCATCAACAGCAACACACTGTTATAAGATGTTTAGAGTGGTATAAAGTTGGAAGAAAAAATACTGAGAAAAAAATAAGTCAATGTTTTCTCGTGTCCACCAAAGAGGGAAAAAAAGAGAAGAAAAGAACAAAAACAAATGTTTTTACTTACCCTTGGTGATGGTAGTCTGCAGTTCCATATAATGTGTATGGCTTTCTCCAGTTCATTTCGAAGCTGTTCATTTTCCTTTGGTCTACAACAAATTGATATAGATGTCAATCAACAATAAGAGAAAAGCAAAATGTAGGAAGTCAAATATTTATTGATAGAAATAATTAAAGAACCACATGCTTGAAATTCTGATTTGAGCTAGACTATATTGTATGTTGGGTCCTCTAACAACTTAAGCTTTTAGAGTAGTTAATAGTCCAAACTCCAATATATTATTAGAGCTCTTCTTTTATAAGATCTTGTTACCAATTTAGTTGCTGTGCTATTAGTATGTTCTGTCTGTCTGTGTTTTTGGATTTGTTTATTAACATGTGTGAGAGGGTCCCACATAGGGTCGGGTCTTGAGAGTTTGTAATACATTTTTCGGTCATTCTCCTACAGATGCAAAATCCAAAAATTCCTAAAGATGTCATAGTTAAAGACTTCCAGAAGTTAGAAGAGTTACGACCTTATCTTGATTGCGAAAAAAGAAAAAAGTGATTAATAAGAGATGGAGTAGCAATTAACAGAAAAGAATGTTAAACAATAAAAATCTCATCACTTAAATTTTCGGAACAACATAGTCAGCATAGTTCTGACTATCTGCACATGTCATAGAAGAATATCAAAACCAGAAGAAATTAAGAATTTCCACTACTGCAGGAAGCCTAAGATGAAAATCTCTCCGATTCACTAATTAGCTAAGACAGTGAAATACTAACCAAACTCATAAAGGACACTGGAAAACCAAAACCAAGAAAAGTGATTATAATATCACCAAAGCGACCACAAAATCATTGGTGGAAGGAACTGACATATAAATATTAGGTGTCTGCGATACACAAGGATCAACAGGTAGCAATGAAAGATATGGTTGACTAACCATGTAAAGTTATTATTGCAACTAGAAGTTACATACATAATACTGTTGTAGAACTAACACGATAAATAAAATGAATTATGTCATCCAAGTAGTTCAGTCTAAAGCTGACATTAAAAGAAAAAAATCAAACTGAGAGAGAAAATAAAGTTAGAAAGGGATAATGTGACTAGGGAGAGGAATGAAAACTAACCTTTTATAACGATTATGGACAAGAACAATCAAAGGACTTATGTCCTTGAATACAGCCTCTTCCCATTCTGCACTGGTAATGTCTTTGATTGGACGAATGTAATCATCATCTTGCCAGACAACTTCATCTTCGCTATCATAATTCTCATCATCATCCTTCTTGACGTTCTTAATGCTGATCTTTTTGAAAAAGTGATCCAAATTGAAACCACGACCATCAGCATCTTCAGGCCAATCAGGGTCATCTTCCTCCACGACAAGGGGGTAATCCGCTAAAAGCTTTTGCATCTTTTCCCTTCTCTCAACAGGGTCCATCTCTTCTTCAACATCAGGGTTCATATCAATCACTTGCCTAATCTTCCTTCTCCAGTCCTGCCTCTCTTTTTCATCAATAATGAAGGGATCCTCCTCACCATCACTCGCATTAGATTTTACTCCTCTGTCTTTCTTTCCATCATCAGACTTGAGTTCTTCTACAATTTTAGAAGCTCTCAATCGACTTCTTCTGAAAGCACCACTCTGCTATAATGATTCAATCCAACAAAGAGCATTTATTAACATATATTACTTCAAACCAACTACAAAAAGTAATGTTGAAATACAAATGGAAAGGAAGAAAAAAGAACAAACCCGTAAAGCTGACTTTGAAAAGTATGGTGACGACAGGCTAGGGCAGTTAATTCTCGAGAAACTAACCATAGCGCTGCTCCGCTTGTGTCGTGTAAAAGGAGCAGTAGCAGAAAATGAAGGTGCATACTTCATACTTATTACTTGTATGGGAGATAACAAAGGCTGCAACCTTAGTGTTTGTTGCAATGCCATTCTACAATTTTATTCCATTAGAAAACATGAACAAAGATAGCTTGGACCGAAATAGCTACAGCTAACGGAAATTGCAAATGTAGTATTAAACTATAAGACAATTAGAGATGCATTTCTGAAACCAAATGGGATAAAATACAACCACAAAGGGAACCTGCATAATAGATAATATGTAATTTCTTCTTACACGGATCTTTTCTTTAATCTTTTAAGTTTGAACGGAGGTCCACATGCAGAGTAAATGCTTTTTGAGAATTTTAAGTCAATACAAAGATTGGCTGAAGCTTTAAATTTCTTCTTACACGGATCTTTTCTTTAATCTTTTAAATTTGAACGGAGATCCACAAATAAAGTAAATGCTTTTTGAGAATTTTAAGTCAATACGAAGGTTGGTTGAAGCTTTAAATCTGGAAATATGAGCACAAAAGTCATAATTGTAACATCACTAATTAATTCTTTTCATTGAACCAATAAAACAATTAATCGATGCTCTTAAGTTGTTATTTAACAAGATGATAATCTCTCTATGCCTGTCCTCATAATCAGTGAGCTTTGTGTCCCTTGTCTTGCAAATGTCACTGTCACTCTCAATTCACCCCTCGAGGAAACCTCACTGCTGGAGAAGAAGACCACTTGGGTCTCAATTTCAGCAAACAAAAATTCATCACTCCTACCCTCCTATACAGCCAAAAATACAACGCCACCTCACTAAACCATGAAAAGTAATCCGGCTATAGCTTCCAACATAAACAACTTGGCCTCCTCAATCACTCACAAAATCAAAACAAATCAAACTTTTAACGGACAATGAAGTGATTAACCAACGACCCAATCATTTGATAACTGCCACACTTAGATAACCAAAACCAAACTCACCCAACTCTCTATAGAGATGATTGTTGGCAAATTAATCAAAATTTATACGTACGGTTACACAATTAATCCAAAGATGTTAACTTAATTGAAGTGTATACTTTCAAAGTCATAAATTATAAAGGTGTGGACTTGGTCTTTTCAAGATAAGTGCAGTTGTTTGACACATTGCAAAAAGAAAGCTCTGAAGGCTTGGTAAAAACGAAAGAAATATTAATTTCTGAAAAAAATTGGAGATTCAAGCAATTAAAGTGTGGAGCAAATAAATGCATAGAAAACAGGTCGAAATGAGAAATGATAGCGAAAATTTAAGCAATACCCAATAGTTGGTTTCTCTCAAATGTGTTAGCCTTTCTTCTTCTTCCTTCCTTCCTTCCTTCCTTCCTCGCTTGTGTTCTTGTTGGTCACTGGTAATATATAAACCCTAATCTAAAACCCAAGTGGACAGGACGGTTACCTGAGCTTGAGCTTGGGATATTTATAGTGATTTATTACATCGTGTTTTGGAAAATAAAAAGAAATAAAAAATTACTTTTTACGTTGTTATGAATTTATAAAAACAATTATATTTAATTAGGATAAAAAGGAAATAATGAAAAAATTATTTTTTATATTTTATTATTATTAAAGTGGGAGAGTAGACATAAATAATTAATTTCAACCCTACAAAAATCGGAGGATCAGAGGGAAAAAACTGAACTTCATTGGTAAAAATAATATAAGTTTTTTACATTTATTATTGTTTTGTATTTATATTAATGTTATTATAAATTGAGGGCATTATAGGATTGACCTATGATATTTAGAAGTTCAAATTCAACTGTTTTTTTATAATAAAATTTTGGCATAAAAATAGTCAAGTTTATAACTTCTTTTCTTTTATTTTTTATTCGTTAAAGAATTAAAAAAAAATAACTAAATACAATACTTGTAATTTTAGCCTATTTTAAAACTCAAAAAATATAGAATTAAAGAGTAATTCTTCTGTTTCACAAAAAAGTTTCAATCGTAAATTTAAAGATATATTTTTTCGTTTTATGATTACCTTAATTTTATTGAATACTCAGTTAAGTAAGTTAAGTAACAATGACATAATAATAAAATTATAATTAAAAATTAAAGAATTTTATATTATTATATAATATAATTAAATAAAAACAGGATTTTTTTCTTATAAAAAATGACAAAAAGAACTTTTGTGAGTTGAAATGAGTATTATACTCTCTTTTTTTAATATAGAAAATTGATGTTCGCATTCTGAATCTTATTTTTAGAGTGCATCAACTGACATACTAGCCATTTATTTTTATTTTTTTTGTTATATAAAACTCGTATTTACACACACATTTTTATTTTATTATTGTCAAGATTTAATCCATCAATCTCATAGATACGATGGGTGAAAGAGTACCTTACTACCTTAGGGTGCATCAAGTGACATACAAGCCATTTACTTATATTCATTAAGAAATATCCTAGGACCTAGTGGAAACAAACTCTAAAATATAAAAAAATTATTTTATATTCTTAGAACACTGGCGAATAGTATATTTTCTCTTATATGTATATAAAGCTTTCAGTGAAAGAGTCTATAGGAGATTCACATATTTATAAAATAGTTTTTCCAAAATATAGGGGTCGAAAGCATAATTCTCCAAAATAAAAATGCAAGGGAAAAAAATGGAAAACCCTTTTGTTTAGGAGTCTTTTTTCTTAACAGTCGCCACCAGCCCATTGCATCTGCAAAATCAAAAACCCTCTTTTTAGCACACCTCCTTTACAGACTTGATAGTGTGTCTTCCAGCTCTGAAAATGGCGTCTGCTTCATTCGTTGACCTTTCTTGTATAACCTTTCCTTCATTGCGCACATTGGGTAATAATATTCATAATCAATTACCCTTTACTTCTGTTTCCATTCCTTCCAAAATTTCGGTCCAATTCGTCTCCTCTTCATTATCATCCATTCAACCCACTAACCCAGGTCAGTTCTTCGTATTTATTAACTTTTATCATCACCCCCTTTTTTCCCATTGCATAAATTCGAATAATTTGATAGTAAAAAATCATTTTTTAATTTGCAGGGCTTGGAAATCCACTCTTTGGGGGAGTTGGGATTGAGAGCAAGTGGAAAGATCGGTCAGCATTTGCGCAAACAGAAGCTATTCGACAAATGACCGGTTCGCTTACCTCTGCTGCTGGTTTTCGATTTGCTGTTGTATGTACTTCAAAGACAATATCCCCTCTCTCTCCATATATAATGTATTTGTAATTGGGGTTCAGACACCATTTTTTTTGTTGAGCTGCATTATTCATCGTTGTAATTTATCTGGGTTTAGTTTGTTATGTTTGCTGCATTATTGGTCATGGCCGAGCTAATGGTAGCTAGCTAGAGATGCAGTATCATATGATAATATCTTGCATTTTCTTTTTGACCTGTTTCTTTCTAATATCAGTTTTTTTATAATGCGAGGGGAAGGGAGAAAAGAAAAACCACTTTTAGATACTCATAGAGTAGACTCTAGTTTGAAACTTTAAACTAGCAAAGTGAGATCCTTAATGAAGCTCATAATCTAAAATGAACATCGCATTAAAAGAGGGAGAAATATAGAGACTAAATCGGATGGGTAGTACTTGATTGTAAAAGTTGCTGCCTGACATAACGATCTGAATTCTGTCAATGAGGTTGTTGTCGTTGCTCTATATTTTGTAGTTAGTTTTTTGTTTTATTTTTGTAGAAATTTTGTGACTCATAACTATATTTTACGGTTTTGTGATCAGTTAGTTTTATGTCTTTCATTTTAAGGTTAATAATATCTTTTAAGCCTATGAACCATCTAATGTGTGATTTAATATTACCTTCTTTTTTTTCTATTACAAAAGGTGGTAGCACGGTTCAATGAGATAGTGACAAGACCGCTACTAGAGGGAGCTTTGGATACCTTCAAGAAATATTCAGTTAAAGAAGAAGATATTGATGTATGTAGCAATTTCCTTCTCTATGCATCTCTCCACGCTATTGTATAGATTTTAGCAACTAATTTGTAATTTCCCCTTTTAGTGTGTTCTTATTTTTCTAATTATTTATTGTTATTATTACTATTATCAATAATGAATTTACTGCGATTGAAGTGATTATAATCCTACAAAAATTCAATCCATATATAGGATTGGATATGTATTTATGTTCAATCCATACACCTGTTTCTCAAATTAATAGGGAAGTGTTGTAAAGATCCGTTGTGAAATGTTGGAAGGATATGTGGCATGCCTATCAGATTACCTGTACATATATGATGTGCATGAGTGAGTGATATCTTGCCCAGTTATCAAAGTTTTTTTTGATTTCTATGGACTCAAATTTTGCACCAGGTGAACCAATTAATCTACTTGGGTCTAAGAAAATTTGTTTCCTTTATG